>CM076852.1:1541547-2061898 GCA_039519185.1 Astragalus membranaceus | reverse complement strand
CTGGAGGACAAGAGAATTTCTTCCATTGCTACAAGTGTGGTAAGTAATCCTTTTTATTCCCATGCTTTTTTATGAGTAGTAAATAGCAACATCATTATTTTAAAATGTAGTAATGTACTACTAGTTTAATAATTTCATTCTGATATGTTTGCATAGGTTGTTGCCACTCAACTCTGCTAAAAAACAATCACAACTGTGTGGAAGGAGCAATGCATGGTGCTTGCCCCATTTGTTTTGAGGTAACACTTCCAACTTTCATGATTTAGAGTCAGTTGCTTAACAAGCACTTATAGGAAAACTAGAAGAATCTTGTAGTAGTTATGAATTTTTATCTATAAGGTTAGTATTTCATTTGTTTTAAAAAAAGCTTCTCATTCTACTTTTCTATAAAAACCCTATAAGCTGATAAAGTTTTCATGGGCTAGGAGGTAATTGAAATCGAGTCTTAGATATCACTATACCGCTTTTTAATTTGATGGAGGCTGATTCAAGCATACAAAATTGATGATTGCAGTTTTTGTTTGAGACAAGAGACGCTGTTAATGTTATGCCGTGCGGACATACCATCCATAAGAGCTGCCTGGATGAGATGAGAGAACATAACAAGTGAGTGTTCAAAGATCTCATAGTCTCCTTCTCCATCTCTTTCTGAAAATTGTCCTGATTATTGTATTTGGTTCTACATTAGGTATGCATGCCCTCTCTGCTCCAAGTCAGTCTTTGATATGTCAAATGCTTGGGAGAAACTTGATATTGAAGTTGCTACTACACCAATGCCCGAGCAATATCAAAATAAACTGGTCAGTTGCTCTCTTTTTTCGCCTATCTGATGCTACAAAATAAAATGGTCAGTTGCTCTTTTTTTCGCCTATCTGATGCTACTCGTCGGTTTGTGCATACATAAGCAAATTTGTTATATGTTGCACAATTTGCATATGCATTATTAGATAGAACATTGTGAAATTGTCAAACACTCTTGAGACTGCAATGCTTGTGTTTTGCTATTATTAAAGAAAGAGACAAGATCTTCAACCAAAAAAAGAAAGAGACAAGATCTTCAACCAAAAAAAGAAAGAGACAAGATTTTGATATTTTAAAGGGTTAAACATGTTTTTAGTTTCTATTATTACGACTTTTCAAGTTCAGTCTCTAAAAGTAAACTATTCTTTTTTTGTCCCTATTTTGCTTTTATTGGCCATCTATCTGTTTGTGTAAAGGTGTAAATATATTCTATTAGGATCTGATTTGGATTTTTTTGATATTGTGTAGGAAAAAGCCCAAATCGAAAGGGCCAAATGCGAAGAGGGCTAAGGGTGAGAAAGGGAAAAAGGTCAAGGATCCTAACATGCCTAAACGTCCTCTCACTGCATTCTTTATCTTCATGTAAGCCTTGTTCTGTTTATGCTTTTTGTGATGTTTAGGTTCTGCTGGTGAGTTTATATTTATGTTATTATCTTGATTTGTTGCAGGGACGATTTTAGAAAAACTTTTAAGGAAGCCAATCCTGATTCGAAGGATGTTAAAAGGGTAAAGAAAACCTTTATTAAATTGAAATTTGGTTTTGGCATTATTTTAAATCTACCATTGCTAGTATTTGTTAATCACACTATTTGTTTTTGAAACTTTAGGTTGGCAAAGAGGGTGGTGAGAAGTGGAGGTCTTTGACTAAAGAAGTAAGTTAGTTTTTTTAGGGTTTAGCTGTTGATTGATGTTATGTTTATCATGGCTTATGAAATGGATCAATGGTTCACGAGAAGAAGCCTTATTTGGATAAAGCTGCTGAACTTAAGGTAGAATATGAGAAGGCCATGGCTACCTATAATGCTGGTGAGGATGACAATGCTGCTGAAGATGATAATGCTGCTGAGGATAAAGTATATTTCTTTTTATTTTGCTGGAGTTTATGTATGTTATGTTATTGTATTCATTTTTTCTTTTCTAACTTGGTTGTTTTTGTTCAGGATCAAGAGGGATCTGATAAAGAAGCCTCTCCAGCAGAAATTGAAGAGCTCGCAGATGAGGAGTAGTTAAAGTATTGCCACTTTAGTTCTTTAATCTGGTTTACTAAGGGTGCGAGATCCTTGTTGGAAATTTCCATTTGATTTAATTAATTAAGCACAGAGGGTGCGAGATCCTTGTTGGATTGTTTTATAGAATGATGATGGTTTTAGTTGTTTTAAATGCTTAGGATATACTCTATATTTATCTTGCTTACTGCTGATATGTCTGCTTGAAACTTATCATTTTTTATTTTTTCATTATGTTCAAGCTTCTGAATTCAATTTATCTTTTTACTTTAACAGAAGCGGGTGGCTATGGTCTCGTCTCTTGTCACATCCTTCTTATTCACCTGTAAAAGGTTTATATCTTTATGGAGGAGTGGGTACCGGTAAAACTATATATGCTGATGGATCTATTTTTTGATCAATTGTGAGTTTGACATATTTTTCTCTAGTCTCAACATAGGGGGAAATATTTTATGAGGCATTTTCAGAATATTTATGCAAGTGTTTTCTTTTGAGCCTCATACCTTGTATTCTGATCATCTTTGCTGACTTTATCTTATGCTTGATTTTTTTCTTCATCAGGCCCTCTAATTGGAGGAAAAAGAGGATTCATTTTCATGACTTCATGTTGAATGTACATAGCCTATTACAAGTAAGTGTATCAAAACTGTTAACTACCTCCAAAATTTATTCCTTTTCTATCACACAGATTCATTTATTTCTAACACACTTAAATTACAGTTTAACCAATTCTTTATTGATGTAAAAAAAATCTTTACGTACTCAGCATTTTCATTAATTATGTATGCTTTTGGAGTAAGTATTTCATTTGAAAATCTTTAACTGATACAAAAGCGGCATGCTTTGAGCATTATTAATTTTGTTAGCAGAGTCTAGAATGATGTTATCCTTTGTTTGTATGCAAAATTTGGCAAAACAGAAAAAGAGGAGGCTTATCTCCAATTTACTATTGTCTATCCTTGTAGAAACACAAGGGGCTGTCAGATCCACTTGATGTTGTTGCAGAAGAGATTTCTGATGACGCGATTTTATTATGTCTTGATGAACTCATGGTAAATCTTTAGTATAACTTCTATTTCCTTTTGCAACAGATCATGCGTACTTTGTTTTGTGTCATAGCTTGAGATTTTTTATTTGGTCTTTCTGTAGGTAACGGATGTTGCTGACGCATTGATACTAAATCGCTTGAAGCTACTGAACCTAGTGCATCTTCTACTTCTATGAAGTCAGATTCTGGAGAAAAAGTTGTTGCTGTTCACTGGTTTTGTAGATTACTTATCTTTTATGTTTTTATTGATTGACATTGTCATATGACTAAATCACTGGCATGTTCATAGAGAATTGATGGATTTATAGGGATAGAGAATTGTTGTATATGATGAATTTAAGTACAATGTGATGAATTTAAGTGTAGAATTCTATTTGGATGTACTTAGCTTTAATGTAATTTAGTTTTGGATGTATTTTGTACTTAAAGTGTAGAATTTTACTTAAAGTGATGAATTTTAGCTTTGGACGTACTTAAAGTAGAATGTGATGAATTTAAGTGTAGAATTTTATTTACTGGTTTTGCCGGGAGAATGACCAAAATGGTATAACCCGGGTGTATGTAGGAGATTAAACCAAAATTTGAAAAAAAAAACTTTTAAAGTCAGGCGCAATAATGCCCGACTTAAGTATAGATTTGAAAAAAAAAACTTACGAAGTCAGACCATAAATGTTTGACTTTAAAAAATACTTACGAAGTCAGGCGAAAAAAATGCTTGACTTTAAAACTGACTTACGAATGCAGGCCATAAATGCTTGACTTTAAAACATACTTACGAAGTCCGGTAAAATAAATGCTTGACTTCAAATCAGACTTACGAAGTCAGGCTATCGCTTGACTTTAAAACTCCTGACATACAAAGTCGACTTAATAAAAGTCAAGCTGGCGCGTGACTTTAAATCCCCTTTTCGCCTGACTTTAAATCCCGTTTTTGCACTAGTGACAATGACGTTCTGTGGAATTCCTCTCCCTCAAGAAGCAAAAGCTATGGGGTTCAAGTGTGCAAGTGAATGGTTTAGGAGCTATTCTTCTTGTAAAATGTTGCTATCTAATTTTGAAAGCTATAAGATTAGCTACATTAGGAGGTGTTATACCCTAATTTTGTCCAACTAATTTAAAATATCTTAAACAAAATAGAATAATATGGACTTTTCAGTTTTTATGTTTTAAACTGTAATTTTATTGTTTATTTGTTAAAAAGACAAAACAAAATAGAAAATAGAGAAAATCCAAAAATATATTTTTATGGACTCTTTTATATCAAAAATTACAAAATCAAAAAGGATTGTTACAAAATAAATAAATAAAAATTACAAATAAATAAAATGGTACAGGGATATAAAAGTAAAAAAATAGCTTTGTAGAGCTGAGAGATTGAGAGCCCGCACAGCAGCAACCAACGGCCCAACAAGCCTCTACACTACTTCAGCCCAACAAGCTACTTGCCCAGCGAGTCGACTTGCCTAGCAAGTCAACTTGTCCAACAAGTCTCTTCATCTAACCCTTCACTTATAAAAGGAGGCATTGTCCAGAGTGAAAAACACACCATAGTGATTCAACAAGAACACTGAACACATTCTCTCTCTCCCAGCGAAGTTCTCACTTTCTCTCCCTCCCCCTCCCTTTGTTATTTTATTTTTCTTTTAATTAGTTTATTTTTAAATATTAATGATAATTATTTTTCACTAGTTGCGCTCTTCATTTTTTTTCGTTGTCAACTTTTCGTTCATATTCAAAACAGAAAAACAAAATAATCATTTTCCTCCAAAAATAAAAATCTTATTTTCAAAATAGGGGACTAAGTCGACTGTACAGTCGGGTTAGTCTACTTTTTAGGTCACTAATGAACCGTTACGGATCATGTCCTAAAATCCCTATTTAAAACAAACAATTTCTAAATTAAAATAAACACAAACACATTTCTTTCCACAAATCAAATTTTCAAAATAGGGGATTAAGTCGACTGTACAGTCGGGTTAGTAAGCGTTCTAGGATGAATGAGCCGTACGGCTCAAGAGTCCTAAAATCCCTATTCCAATAAAACCAAACCAACACACATCAAACTATTTTCCAAACCCCAAAAACTCCATTTTTATAAAATAGGGGACTAAGTCGACCGTACAGACGGGTTAGTCATCGTTCTAGGACGGATGAGCTGTACAGCTCAATAATCCTAAAACCCCTATATTAAAAAATACCAACCAACAAACATTTTTCTACCCAAGAACTACGTGTGATTTGATTCTCTACCAGGAGATACGTAGGAGTAGAGGGCGGCCGACCTCTGTCAATTGCACTAACAAAAAATCTTTTTTAGTCTTTCCCTAAATAATCCTTTTCTTCATTTCAAAAAATATCATGTCTTTTCTTTCTCTTAGTTTCCTCTAATTCACAATAAAAGGGTAAAATATACATTTTCAAAATTAATATTCTTTCCTACAACTAGTTAGCAGGTAACCTTCATTAGGAAGGATGTCGTGGGGTGCTAATACCTTCCCCACGCATAACCGACTCCCGAACCCTCATCTGGTCTCAAGGACCCTTATCCATTCCAAAAGGGATTTTCCAATGTTTGCCCTTAAACTAAATTTTGGTGGCGGCTTCATTTTCGAACCTTCGAGGAATCCTCACCTAGATTTTTCGGTCTCTACAGGAGGCAAACAAATTTCGTTGCTCACACTCTTGCAAGGGCGTCAAGATTCTATACTTGCTCCCACATTTTGATTTCAGGCCAACATGTATTGAGACTATTATCATGAATGAAATGCACTAAATTTTTTGTGTCAAAAAAATGTTTTATAGTAGTCAATCAAACTTTTATCGTTTTAAGTAATTTTCTAAATACATTTTTGTGGTATTTGAGGAAAAACGATTAAATTATTTTTTTGAAACAACTTATTTTAAATTTATTTTAAACATCAAATTGTTTTGATTATCTAAAGTCCACACACAAACACTTAACAGGCTTGGTCTGGCATTGAAACAAATTCTCAAAAACAAGTAAAACTCTATAGGCACCTTCATAAAGACAATTTATATAGAAATCAAAATATATTTTATTCAAATTAATAATAGAAACATGAATATAAGAGCAAGGTAAACATAGCCTTGCATTTTATTCATTGGTGTACTTCTAATTCATTATAATCGAACTAGAAAAAAATCTTAAACATAACAAACAAAGCAAATACGATTTAGAAGTTCATCTGCTTAATTACTTAATACAAATTCTAGTTGTTGTCAAACCAAAACTGTTTCTGAAGATTGTCCACTACTTTCTTGTCAACTTGAAAAGCCTTAGTGAGAACTTCTGAAGAGATAGGTGGATTAGATCCAAAGACAGCATTAGCAATAGTGATAACTCCTGGATTCTGGCTACTAAGTCCAACAATTGCAACCGCTTTTTTATAACCAACACTAAGTTGAAAGTGAATGAGACCAATTGGGAACACAAATACATCTCCTTTATTAAGAACTTTGGTGATGAGTCTGTTGTCTGGGTTTGAAGTAACAAAACCAACATAGAGAGTACCCTCCAACACTATAAGGATCTCAGTTGCTCTAGGGTGAGTGTGTGGAGGATTTAAACCTCTAGGTGCAAAGTCAACGCGAGCAAGGGAGATACCAAGAGTGTTTAATCCTAATATCTCATTGACCGTAACAGGACTCACTTTGGAACCAAGTGGGTTTGATGTGTTTCCTTCTTTCACTGAGAAAAAGAAATCATTGGCTGTAACCAGCTTTGGATCCTTGCAGAACTTTCCATTCACAAACACTGTAATCAAATTAAATTCATTAATTAGAGACAATTCTTTAATATATAATTTATTAATTCATATAATAAAAGATAACATAAAGTTAAACTTTTTATGAACTATCTTAGGTAGCTTATGGAAATGAACTATGGATATATACATTATTCATATAGTGTTTATGCCAGTAAATAAGTCAATCCAAACATCAAATAATAAAATATATAAAAAAATTATTATACATACCACTGTTCTTGGTGTCACTAATAGCAACACAAAAGTCTTGAAGAGGGCTGGGATCAAAGGCAAAGGCTGCAGATGCCAAGGCCAAGAAGGTTGTAATAACAATCAAGTAAGTAGTCTTCATGTTTTCTAGAGTAACACTCTTTAGGAATTATTATATCTTGTATATTTTTCTTGTATATATGTTTATGCAGGGGTGAGATACTTTAACAATGCAAACAATCATGTCTATTTATAAGTAGCTGGTGACATTGAATGATCTAAGATTTTACTTGCACAATGTGTATAAAGACCTAGTAAATCTTAATTAATCAAAGTAGTATATAATATTTTAATGTTAGTTAGACTGATCATGAATTATTCTTTTTTTTTTGTTGACCAAATCATGAATTATTCTTTAACAACTACATATACTACTAATTTTCATACCATACACAAAACCGCTGAGTTAATATATATGTTCCCATTGTCTGACATTGTCTTTTACATTTGTTATTAATTTATAATTGGCAAGGATATCTAGTGGAATATATATGATGCTGAACTTTTCCGTATTCAGGATTAATTTAGTTTCCTAACACTTGGATTAACTATCGGATCATTAGGCATATACTTTATTTAGTATAAGGATTATTAAGTAATTTTACTACCATTTATTTCATTAAATGTACTTGTCGCATTAAATATTTGTAGCTAATTATCTCATTAAACATTCTCGCCATGTTAACAAACTAGAAATATAACTACCATCTTACCTTTTAAGCGAGCGACAACTTGGGCTGGAATTGGCGCCAAATGACTCAGCACTTTCAGGGGTATTTTTCGCATTTCAATTCGGTTTTTGATGCATGTCACACACTTCAACAAAATACTGACACCTCTGCAACACCACTCTCCCACCACATGATTTGTTTTTCTCTCTCGCCTACGACACTACTTTCCGACTTTTCTCTCTCTCACTCTCTAATTTCCTCTCCCGTTCATTTTCCCTTTCTCTTCACTCACTTCTTCTCTCTAGACTTTTCTTCTTCCACCTCTCTTCCATTCAGTTGCTTAAGCACCTTGAGGTCTCAAAGAATGGATGTTTCGCTGCTCTTGACCACACACGGCGCGAAGCGAAGAGAACGTCGCACGGAAGACGGCGCACGGAGCAAACGGAGATCCAGGATCTGAACCAGATACCAGGATCTGAACCGAACGAATCATCAAACATGGCCTTCAACTAAGTGTCTTCTTGATGAACAACCTCCTCAATTTTTATGCCAAAACCAGGTCCTTTACCGACGCTCACCCAGTGTTCGCTGAAATGCCAATCAGAACCACCTTCTCTTGGAACACTCAGGGAAACGATTGCAGCATGCATGACTTGCCCACTCTGTAACAAGTTGTTCAAAGAAGCTACAACTATATCTGAATGTCTCCACACGCGTGAGATCTCCAATCCTATGTCAAATTTCTCTAATTTTTTATGTTTTGACTTCTCCATGTGGGTTTGTTTGCCTCTTTGACTGTTCATTTAGTAAAATCCCTTTCAGCACATACATGCACATCTTGTTTCTTATAGCTCTCTTGGTGTTTGTTATTTGTTATTCCGAGTTTAATTGCTGCTCTAATTAGCTATTTTTTGCGTGCACTTTATTAATTCAGTGTCTGCTTTACTAATAGAATTTATTTTTTTAATTCAGTTTGCAGGAAGTGTATTTATGATAAAATTAATGATCAGGAATTGGAACAATGTCCAGTATGTAACATTGATTTGGGTTGTGTTCCACTGGAGAAACTGAGGTCAGAGTCTGACTCCTATTCTCTTTTACTTCTTCCTTCAAAGAATAAAAATTAAACTCCCCTTTATTATTATTATTATTATTATTGAAGTTGATGATATGCATGCAAGGTGTTGCTGTACTTATATATGTATGTTGTGATATTGAGTGTTTATATTATGCAACACACCGTAATTATTGTTACAAGCTAACATGAATATTAGTTTTACTTTTCTACAGGAGACCATTTTCTTTCTATTTTTTTCTTATGTGAAAAGATCGTGTTCCTCTTTCTCTATATAAGCCATTGCTGCCTACGGTGGACTGCTAGATCTTGGCTATCATAACAGAATAGGAGGCTTTTACTCCTTGGATCATTCTTCTAAACTTTTACATTCATTCCAATAAGAAAAGTTACATATTTATTTGAAATGAATTTGTTATACAAGAGAAAAGAAACTTGACATGTTCATCTTTGCTATTGTTCCACATGCAGCAGCTGAGCAAGGAGGTAGAAACAAATCAAAAACATTGATCAGCATTATAGTAAGCGTGTTGGTGGCACTAGCTCTACTAAGTTTCTGTATCTACTACTTATGGAGGCGGAATCAGTCAAATAAAGGTAACTTCACTACTTACATAACTGCTGAAATTTCTTTGGGCTCATTTCATATACTCACTCATACTAACAAATTCCCTTAGCAGATGAATTTCTATCAGAAACCAATCTTATATCTTATCATGACCATGCTCAAAGAGAGGATTCACTGAATTCAGACCTTTCGACAATTCCTTTAATTTGGATTCGACAGAGTACTAATAACTTTTCAGAGTTATGTAAACTAGGGGAAGGTGGATTTGGACCTGTCTACAAGGTATCTCTGAATTGAATGTGCATGCAAGTCCAATGTATGAGTTTTTGGATACAAAATATGGAATCAAAGGAAGTGCAGTGAATGTTAAGAACTTGTCATTTTCAATTTAGCTTCATCAGCTGTTCATCCGGTATAAACGTTTTCCTATTTTTGATTACCTTTATATTGAAGCTTGTCCTGAGTCCTGATTAGTTCAGTTGCCGTTTTAATGCTACTGGACAGTCTGCAGTTGCTAAACTTAGGCCAAAGGCTCACATTGGCAAAGTATCAGGTGATGGAAATGGAAGCTCTTCCTCTGATGTATTGGGTGAGCAAAATCTAGGCCCTAGAACTAGTAGGTCAAAATATCAGCTATCTGTGAAAGCATATAGAACTAAAGCAGGAGGTGGTAAAGAGCAAGGGAACATCATCATTTCTACTGATCAATACAACAAGGAGGATTTCCCTCATGACTATGAAAATGCAAAGTTTTTTGTTATAAAATCATCCAGTGAGGATGATGTGCACAAAAGCATTAAATATAATGTGTGGTCATCTACTCCTCATGGAAACAAGAAGCTGGGAAGTGCTTATGAGGATACGAAGAAAATAGCAGCTGAAAAGTCTGGAGTCTGTCCCATCTTCCTATTTTTTTGTGAGTATTGGTTATGATGATGTGTTAATTGTTGTCTTTGTTTATCAAATATCTATATGCAAGCTAATCACTTTCTATTTATCAGGCTGACTTTTTTTTCCGTTTTCACAATGCAGGTTAATGCCAGTGGTCAATTCTGTGGAGTTGCAGAGATGACTGGTTCAGTTGATTTTAATAAGGATATGGACTTTTGGCAGCAAGATAAATGGAGCGGGAGCTTCCCTGTGAAGTGGCATATTATAAATGACGTACCAAATGGAAATTTCAGGCACATTATACTAGAGAACAATGAAAATAAACCAGTAACAAATAGCAGAGATACACAAGAGGTATATGTTGTTTCTGCTCAAGAGTTTTTTTATGAAGTTCAGATTTGGCCAATTCATTATTAGTTAAAAATTATCTGTCATTATAGCTGAAGCTTTTGCTTGAGTAGTTGCACACTTGCAGTGAACTTTTTTGCCAAAATTATTAGTGCTATTTATCAAGTGTCCTATTCTCGTATATGATAAATTGCTAAGTTTTCTAATGATGCAATTGATTGATTGAACAATGAATATATGTTTGGTTGTTGGTTGTTTGTCTGCGGTCTGCACACCCAGACAATTCATTTTAGTGGAGTTAAAATTCTTAAAGGGGAGACAATTATAAAAATTTGACTAGATGCATGCTAGACTATTAGATGTACTTCTTGAGTTAGATATCTTGATACTGGATTGAATTGATATTGGGATGTGTTAGTTGTTGGGATAGCAGTGCAGTAAACATGATTTTGAACATGAATTTATTCAGTTGAACTAAGTGAAATGGCGATCAGCTTACATGGTTTTAATGTTTGATTGAATTATTCAAGGTAAAATTGGTGGCTTTGTTTTGTTGATAATTTTTTTTATTGGTCATGTCTATTTTTTTCTGAAGCTCTGAAGTTGTAATATTGACTATTTTTTGGTAACATAATCGGTTCATGAATTTAATTTTGGGTTCTTTTTTTGTTTAATATTTGGAGAATAAGTTAGCAAATGTGATTATGATTGACCTGTTTTGTCTTTATATGACAGGCAGAAGATTTGAAGAATTTAATGTTTGAGGCTATAATGCTGAGAAGTCAGTGATTAGGGGGCAATGCAATATCTCATTGGACTTCAATTTCAGTAGCTTCAAATTTAAAGAATTGAGTTTAAAGTACATCTATTGAGTTGACAAAAAAAGAAAATTTAAAGAATTGCTTGCCTCTTCTATGGTTTCTTAATAACTGATATGTTTTCTTTCATTGGTTTGCCTCTTCTTTTAACTAATCATCCTTCATCTCTCACATGCCACTTTATTTTGTCTTATTTATTGTTATCTTATTCCTATTTGTTTTAAATACTCATCTTGATGTCATTTATTCTAACTATTATAACTCTTTACTAACGTAATCTTTTAACTTTGCTCTTATTTACTTATTCTAACTCTTCACGATTGAAACCCTAAACTTCTCTTCGATTGTTTTGTTATTTTTTCGTTTGGAATATGTAACTTCAATATAGTTTTTATAATTGTGTTTGGTGTATCTTGATCTTGATGCAGTTAATTTACTTGGAGTACAAAGATTGTTTTCACTATTGTTTTAGATCAAATTCATACTGTTTGTAATCTGTTATGTCTATAATTTGTAATCTATTTTTTTGGGGAGAGTGCTTGAAAGCAGCTGTATTCCTCATCAATAGAACACCATCCCCTTTGCTCAAGGAGAAATATCCATATGAATTGCTCTTCAACAAAGACCCTAACCTTAGTTCCCTTAGGGTTTTTGGTTGCTTGGCTTATGCCCCCCACCCTACTTACCCCTAGGGCCATTCCCTTTGCTTTTGTAGGCTATCCCATTGGTTATAAAGGCTACAAATTATACAATACTGATGTTCAGACTTGGTACTCCCTGTTTCTCTCCCTCACAATACATCAGCCATAAAACAGCCACTGTTATGCCTGTTTCCTGATGCTACATCAGTTCCACCACCACAACACCCCTTAGGAGATCCACAACGACCTCCAAGGCACCTTCTTACCTCAGTCAATATTTATCTCATGACAGATTGTCCGCATCCTATGCTATATTCATCAACCAAATTTCTTCATTTTATGAGCCATAATGAGTGGCAAAAATAAATGGCATTATATGAAGCCAATGAAAGAGGGAAGATGCTTAGTTTTTCAATATTGATTAATTAGTCTATGTTAGTTCACATGTAGTCTATATTAGTCTATATTAGTCCAGCACCTATGTATAAATGGTATGCTCTCTCTTTTCGTCTGCAGTCATTGTTTGTGCATTTTCTTTATCTATTAGTAATGCTATGGATTGATCTTGTGTTCTTGTAGATATGGCTAGGGCATCGAAGACTTTTCACTCAGTAATCTCTATGGCTTCAGTAATTGTCTTATGTCCTTCTTCCAGCTTAATACTTTTCTCTGTAATGTGTTTTGTTTGCACTAACTTTTTTATTTTTGTTCTTTGCAGTCGTTGATTAGGCTTCCTAACTCCTTTTATGATGCATACGGTCATACACTTCCTTCCACTCTTAGCATTGAGTCTATTGGTGGTACTCCTCACCCTGCTGTTGTTGTTTTTGACAAGGATGCTGCTCCATACTTGGAAACTAACACTAGAGCTTTTATGGAACTCTTTGGAGTGGATGGTTTTTGGGAATGCCTATTCGTAGGGAGGTTGTGTTGTCTTACAAATCATCACGTGGTGTTTTTGAAATGCATGTTCCCATGACTCGCGATCGTATTCGTCCAAGGCTAATGCGTCGTCAACCCCCAGCTCTCCAGGTTGAGATGCCTAGATCTGACTTTGATGGACCATCTGGATTGCTTGAAGATGCTCCAATTGTTATTGATTAGAGGCTTTGTTGATTAGACTATGTTGTTACCTTCCTAAGTACTAGCACACGAAGATATTTCTAATTATTAATTATGTTTGGTTTGTAACTTTAATTTGTCTATGATTTGTCATTTCTTTTGTTGGTGTTGCACTACTTGCTATTTACTATGTTGTTTCTTTGGTGTTTTTACATAAGAAACTAAATACATATGAATTAGCTATATTAGGTTGGATTAATTAATTTAATTGATACTAGATCTCCCCGTGCATCGCACGGGTGATGAGGCTAGTTTATTTTAACCGTAGGTACCGGGGGGGTACTTTTTTGCCATCCCCAAACGTTTGTAATCTAAAATTGTTGTCTTTCATTATAATATTGTTATTTTCTAAAATATTAATTTCTGCTACTAAAACTCTAGAACTTGGTAACTTATTTTAATAGAAAAGAGAGACTAATTCAACCTTAAACATTGACAAGAAGAATAGGTAGCTTGCAATTGTTAAAGATTAACTGATCAAGAGTCTTACTAATCAAAAAGTTAATAATCAAGAAATTTTTTTACTAGGTCTTTAAACTACTTATTATTACTATAGAAGTTAAAATATGGACCGTTTCAATTCCTCCTACCTAACTATGTCTTCAAAATCTCATCCCTCATAAACATAAACAAGCTAGAAGGAAATATTCGACAAGAGATTTGTTACAACAGTGGCAGAACTTGACTAATATATATGAAAGGGACACTCCCTCAAAACCTCCCTTTACAACATCGGATACACGAAAATCTTTCATCTTGTGTTGGCTTTTTGAAACCGGATAATTTAATCTACGAGACTCCATGTACATATTGAACTCATGGATTCAGAATAGTTGCAACTTAATTTACAGATTCCTTTGGCTTTCAGCCTCCACAACTAGAAAAACGGATACTAGATAGGGGGCAAATCTGTCGCTAAACAACTAAAATTCGTTACAAACAATTTTAGCGACAAATTTGCGACAGACAAAAATTCGTAACCAAATTTGGCATCACAAAACTTTCAGTGAGGATCCTGAATTCCGTTGCTATTTGTGAGGTATAATGCGCCTCACAAAAATAAAAAATTTGTCAGAAAGAAGAGGCATAAATCTGTTCTGGAAGAAGAGTATTCGTCGGTATTTGGGAGGAAAATATCTGTCGTTGATAGTGAGGGATAAATTTCGCCGCTAACATTGAGGGGCATGTTCCGTCGCTAATAGTGAGGGATTTCTAAAGATAATTTCTTTGACTTTATTCACATCTAATTGCAAGAGACCTTTAATCTCACATGAGTGATACTTTAAATTTAATATGAAGGTACATTAGTTATAGATATTACACATTCACTAATTTAAAACATATGCTACAAAATCTTTAGAATAAATATTAAAAACTTTTTAAAAAGCACACAAACATATATCATATAACTGAGTTCACCGCGAATGGAGAGAGAGAGAGAGAGAGAGAGAGAGAGAGAGAGAGAGAGAGCTAATTGTTTAAGTTGTTTTCCCTGTTTTGTAATATGACTTCTACTCTATTGTTTAAGTTGTTTTCCCTGTTTTGTAAGCTCAATATGAGCTAATTTCTCATAGTTGAGATGCTGGATCCGATGTAACTAGATTTTCTATGTTATTTCTGAAGTATATTTAATGTTGGGCATTTTACCTTGTGCGTGATAATATTTCCATTTTAGAGTAGGATTGGCCGTCTATTCTAAATAGCATTTATAAATTCAGAGATGGTTTGTAAATTAATCTCACAAGGTAATATGGGTAGTGGACATTAATGAGAGATCTTGATGTTCATTGCTTAACCCTAGAGATAGGAAGGCATAGCCCATAAGGTGAATACTGTCGGTGCTCAAGCAGCCTAGGAGGTACTTCTTTAGGGTTTAGAGATAAACTCTTGCAAGGAAAACCTAGTGTGAAGTATTCGAGAGAATAACGTCTTATTGCTGCAGCACCTAATACTGCAGCATTGAACATACCCTTAATAGCATATTAATGAAGTTACTGAAGTGAATGCATCTCAGCTTGTTCTCATCACTGATTCTTAATTACCATTCCCATTATTCCTTATTTTTCATTATTGTTTATGTTACCCAAAATTTGTGTGTCATTTAGAAATCAATATATATTTTATTCAAAATATATTTTATTCAAATAATAGAAAAATTAAACATATAAGCGCAAGGTAAACATAGCCTTGCATTTTATTCATTGGTGTACTTCTAATTCATTATAATCGAACTAGAAAAAAATCTTAAACATAACAAACAAATTAAACAAATAATATTTAGAAGTTCATATGCTTAATTACTTGATACAAATTCTAGTTGTTGTCCAACCAGAACTGTTTCTGAAGGTAGTTAACTACATTGTCGTCCACTTGAAAAGCCTTGGTGAGAACTTCTGCGGAGATAGGTGGATTAGATCCAAACACAGCTTTAGCAATAGTGATAACTCCTGGATTTTGGCTGCTAAGTCCAGCAATGGCAACAGCTTTTTCATAACCCACATTGAGTTGGAAGTGAATGAGACCAATTGGGAACACAAATACATCTCCTTTGTGGAGAACTTTGGTGATGAGTCTGTTGTCTGGGTTTGAAGTAACAAAACCAACATAGAGAGTACCCTCCAACACTATAAGGATCTCAGTTGCTCTAGGGTGAGTGTGTGGAGGATTTAGACCTCTAGGTGCAAAGTCAACGCGAGCAAGGGAGATACCAAGAGTGTTTAGTCCAAATATCTCATTAACTGAAACGGGACTCACTTTAGAACCAAGTGAATTTGATGTGTTTCCTTCCTTCACTGAGAAAAAGAAATCATTGGCTGTAACAAGCTTTGGATCCTTGCAGAACTTTCCATTCACAAACACTGTAATCAAATTAAATTCATTAATTAGAGACAAATCATTTATACGCATATTATATATGATGGATACATAGCATAAAGGTAATGAAATGTATAAAAAATATATTATTATACATACCACTGTTCTTGGTGTCATTGATAGCCACACAAAAGTCTTGCAAAGGGCTAGGATCAAAGGCAAAGACACAAGATGCCAAGGCTAAGAAGGTTGTAATAACAATCGAGTAAGTAGTCTTCATGGTTTCTTTACTAGCACTTTTTAGGATTTCTGATCTTATGTATTTTTCTTGTATATATCTTTGTGTAGGAGTGAGATACTTTCACAATGCAAACAATGTCTATTTATAAGCATGTTTACTTGCACATTGCGTATAAAGACCTGGTAAATCTTAATAAATCAAAGTAGTATATAATATTTTAATATTAGTAAGACATTAGATCATGAATCATTCTTTAACAACTACATATACTACTAATTAATTCTCCTTCCCTACACAAACACGCTGTATGTTCCCACTGTCTGACATTGTCTTTTATATTTGTTATTAATTTATAATTCATAATTGGCAAGGATATCTAGTGAACATATATGATGATGGTAAATTGAACTGTTCCATATTCAGGATAAATTTAGTTTCCCTATGGCATCCATATGATGCAACAAAACCACAAACACTTTGAATAGATGTGGGCCTTTAATTTTTTGCAAAATATCTCCCGGAGTCCCTTAAGTTATTCTCAGGTAATGAATAAGTCCTTTATGTTTTAAAATCGATCGTTGCACTGTTACCCTTTTCTATAATTTTCGTTTAACTCTATTAAAAAAAAGCTTAAGTGGCTGACGGTGCTGACGTGAATGTTGATGTGGCTAATCGATGGTAATGTGGCAGGTCCACCTAGGATTTTAATTAAAAATTAATTTTTTATTCAAAACCAAAAAAACCCAAAATACCCCCCTGTTACTATTCATCATCTTCTACCTCATGTTATTCATGTTTTGCCTAAATGGCTGAGCCGGTCGACCGGACGGACAGCGACAACGTGCGTGTGGTGGTCAGTTTGTGTGTGTACTGTTCATCTTCTCCTTCTTTCAATTTTGGGTCTGTTCATCTTCTCCTTCGTTCTGAAAACGAATCTGAAATCTGGGCGATAAAAACAAATCAAAATATGAACGAAAAACGAATCGAACCCAACAATTGATTTAGGGATTTCACATCAATTGATTTAGGGATTTCGCAGCAATTGATTTAGCCATAAAAACAAATCAAAAATGGAGATGATTCAACAAACGATTCAAACCCAAAATCTTAGAATCGTTCACATCAAATCTGGTTTTCGTTCACAGTAAATCTGGGTTTCGTTTTTATGAAGAAAAAAGAAAACATACGATTCAAAAACGATTCGAACGAAGATGGAGATGATTCAACATACAATTCAAAACGTTTCTATAAATCCTTCACGAATATGATGAAGAAAAACCTCTGTCCATAGATCTCTTCATCTTCTAATTGAAAAAGATGAAGAATCCCTTTCACGAAGAAAATGAAGAATCTTCACAATTTTCTTTTATTTTTAATTAAAATTAATTGAAATTTAGTTATAAAAGCAAGTCTACTGCCATGTTGTAAAAAAACAAGTGTACTCTCACTTAAAGCATGGTAAAAACCACATCAGCTTTTTTGTAACGAAGCCAAACGGAAATTACAAAAAAGGGTAACTGTACATCATTTTTAAAACAAAAGGGACCCAATCGTTACAGAAAAAGGTTAAGGGACCTATTAGTTGGCTGAAAATATTTTGCCTTAAATTTTGTTTTTCCACTCCTATACCTCAAATCTCCACCTTTGCATTTTATTCTATTTTTACCCAATGATGAACCTACACGTTCTCTAAGGGATTTAAGGGAACTCCTGAAAAAATAAAATTAGTATCGATGAGATAGGAAAAAATGTTTTTGCTCACCTTGAAAAATATTTTTGCACCAAAGTCTCTTGTTTCGCACCCAAGTCCCTAGTTTTCCACTACTCTAATGCGCCACACTCACACAATTAAACTCACATATTTTATTTTAAAAAAGATTTTCTCTCTCATATCAGTACAATCACTCCCGTGACTTCCTCTTTCTTCTCTCTCTCTCTCTCTCTCTCTCTCTCTCTCTCTCTCTCTCTCTCTCTCTCTCACACACTCTCTTTGTCTTCTTTCTTCTTTTTCCCTTCTATTCTTTAATTTATTTTGATTATATTAGTCTATTTAATTTGAATCTGCTCTTTATTTTTTGAATATATTGATTCTCTTAGTGCTATTTAATTTGTATTTAGGAAGTTGTTAGTGCTATTTAATTTGTGTTGGTCTAGTGCAACAGAAGTTGTGAATCTTTTAAATTCTTATTCTTATTACTCTTTTAGCGATGTGTGTTTGAAATTTTTTGTACCCTAGCCCACGGTCCTGGATCTGCCACTGTTTTTCCCCTTACATAAAACTCACCACTTCCAGATTTTTGTATTAAAACATAATTCCTGATTATTTAATTTTGGATATATGTTTTTAACATAAATACGAAAATAAATAATACATTGCAAAATTATGTATTAATACATAAATCCGAAATGTATTTTAAGTTTTAAGGATCTCTTTTAATATTGCTTGTTTGATTAAGCACTATTAAAGAGTCTAAACGTGACAAAATTATCATTCCAAAACATAAATCTGGAACCTACCCTTTAATAGCGCTTACTCAAATAAGCGCTATTTAAAGTTATCCTTAAAATTAGAATTACATTCCGAATTTATGTATTAATACATAAACTAGTATTTTACCCGTGCATACGCACGGGTGATACTGTATGGTCGGTGTATTACCATGAAGTCATAATAGTAATTTGGAAGATATTCATAATTCATAAGTTGTGAACAATGTCTAAAATGTATGATTTGAAATTCAAAGTGGAATATGCATCCCCGTTGACAATCAGAATTACATTGATCCATAATAATGTATTTGGACATTAAAGGTAAAATATGCATCCCCGTTGGCCCTCCCGTTTGCATCCTCGTTGATCCTCCTGTTGGCACTCCCGTTGGCGTTCTCCTTGCCACTCCCGTTGGCACTCATGTTGGCAGTCCTGTTGGCACTCCCGCTCTCGTTGCCACTCCCGTTGGCGCTCTCTTTGCCACTCCCGTTGGCACTCCCGTTGGCGCTCTCTTTGCCACTCCCGTTGGCACTCCCGTTGGCATTTTACGCATTTTTAGTAATTACAAAATAGTTATTTGGTAATTTTTTGTAGTGGTTAAATTGATTGATTTTATTTTTTATGAAAAAATTGATTGATTTTAGTAGTTTTAGTAGAGAGATTATAGTAAATAAAAAAATTTAGATTACTCAATTATTGAGTATAATATCAATTTAATAATTTAGTTATTTGGAAATTTTAGTCTTTGAAAATTTTGTTAAACGTATAGGTTTTTCTGACAATTAATAGTGGTTAAATTTATTAATTTTAATAGTTTGAGTAAATTATAAAAATGAATATTTTATTTTTAAATAGTTGTGTTGGAAAAAGTTTAAAAAAAGTCGGTACTCCCGTTGGCGCTCTAGTTGCCACTACCGTTGGCATTCCCATTGACATTTTACTCCCTTTTAAAAATTTTAAAATAGTTATTTGATAATTTTTTGTAATGACAAAAAAAATGATTTTTTTAGTAAAAAATTGAAGAAAAAAAATGAAATTTTAGAAAAATAATTGAAAAAAAAAAATTCAGGAAAAAGTGATTTTAAAAAAGTGATTTAAAAAAAGTGATTTTTTAAAAAAATGAAAAAAATTTATTTAAAAGAAATCAGAGAAAAGTGTTTTAAAAATAAAAAAGAAAAACAAAATTTAAATAAATTCTGACTTTTACTGTAGTGCGCACTGTTGCGCACTGTAGCGCATACTGCTGCGCATTGTAACGCGTATTGTTGCGCAATTTTTTTTCCAGCTTTTTTGACTTTTGCTGCTTGCTTTTTTTTAGCATCACATATACCATTTTCCCCCCATTTTTGGACACGTGACAAGCTGGTAAAGTGTCTAAAATGGACATTTTGGTGGTATTGTGTTTTATTATATTGTAGTAGATTCGGAATAAAAAATACACTACAGATTTATGTTTAACACAAATTCGGAAATGGTCAGTTTTGCAAGAATAAAAATAAAAAAAAACGCAGAAAAATTAAAGCTTTTAGACGTGGGATTAATGGGTTTCATATGGTTTTATTTTTTGTACCCCACTAGGATACCCTATACCCCCATGCCGTGTGTGAAAGAACCAAAATACCCTTCAGATTTTTTAATTTAAAGTTGATTTAACGAAGTCTAAGTTTAATCAAGTTCCAAAACATATACTTCAAACTTGCATATCTTTACCATTAAAGAGTTGAAGGAGATATAGAGTGCTTTTCAAAATTGAGATCCTTGTCAAAAGTTGGGGGTACCCTACATCACAAATTTTTACTGTAGGTACTTGGGGGTACTTTTTTTTTTGCCATCCCTAACGTATGTTGTTTTTTTTATAAATAAAGTTTTAGAGTGAGGGGGTGATGCCCTTGTCCAAGACATGGAAAACCTTCGGGTTTTTTGAGCAATTACGAAGAGAATTATATTTACTTCACCCCAAGCGATTAGTGGGGATTAGAACTCGAGTCCACTAGAATACAAATTCTATCATGCTCCACTAGACCAATCCCTTGAAGTTGTATGTTGTCTTTCATTATATTATTATTATTATTTTCAAAAATACTATCTTCAACTAGTAAAACTCTAAAATACTTGGTAACTTATTTCAATAGAAAATTCAGATTAATTCAACCTTAAACATTGACAAGCTTGATGCAATGATGTTCAATTATTTCCGAGCCTCCTGACTAACCATTATGACAAAATCAGTGAGTTGATTTAATCATACACGTTTAATTAACAAGAAGAATAGGTAGCCTGCAGTTGTTAAAGATTAATTGATTAAGCGTCATACTAATCAAAAAATTATTAACTAAGACTTTTGTACTAGGTCTTTAAAGTACTTATTATTATAAGTAAATATATGGACCATTTCAATTCTTCCTACTTAACATGTCTTCAAAATCTCATCCACAAGCATGAAGCAAATATACAACAAGAGATTTGCCAAAACAAATAGTAGTGCTACGAAGAACTTAACCAATATATATATATATATATATATATTGTAAATGATATGACTTCTACTATTGGAGTTCCTTCACTGTTCTATCTCGATAGTATCATTTCTTCCCTTGAAATTTGTAATATGACTTCTACTCTATTGTTTAAGTTGTTTTCCCTGTTTTGTAAGCTCAATATGAGCTAATTTCTCATAGTTGAGATGCTGGATCCGATGTAACTAGATTTTCTATGTTATTTCTGAAGTATATTTAATGTTGGGCATTTTACCTTGTGCGTGATAATATTTCCATTTTAGAGTAGGATTGGCCGTCTATTCTAAATAGCATTTATAAATTCAGAGATGGTTTGTAAATTAATCTCACAAGGTAATATGGGTAGTGGACATTAATGAGAGATCTTGATGTTCATTGCTTAACCCTAGAGATAGGAAGGCATAGCCCATAAGGTGAATACTGTCGGTGCTCAAGCAGCCTAGGAGGTACTTCTTTAGGGTTTAGAGATAAACTCTTGCAAGGAAAACCTAGTGTGAAGTATTCGAGAGAATAACGTCTTATTGCTGCAGCACCTAATACTGCAGCATTGAACATACCCTTAATAGCATATTAATGAAGTTACTGAAGTGAATGCATCTCAGCTTGTTCTCATCACTGATTCTTAATTACCATTCCCATTATTCCTTATTTTTCATTATTGTTTATGTTACCCAAAATTTGTGTGTCATTTAGAAATCAATATATATTTTATTCAAAATATATTTTATTCAAATAATAGAAAAATTAAACATATAAGCGCAAGGTAAACATAGCCTTGCATTTTATTCATTGGTGTACTTCTAATTCATTATAATCGAACTAGAAAAAAATCTTAAACATAACAAACAAATTAAACAAATAATATTTAGAAGTTCATATGCTTAATTACTTGATACAAATTCTAGTTGTTGTCCAACCAGAACTGTTTCTGAAGGTAGTTAACTACATTGTCGTCCACTTGAAAAGCCTTGGTGAGAACTTCTGCGGAGATAGGTGGATTAGATCCAAACACAGCTTTAGCAATAGTGATAACTCCTGGATTTTGGCTGCTAAGTCCAGCAATGGCAACAGCTTTTTCATAACCCACATTGAGTTGGAAGTGAATGAGACCAATTGGGAACACAAATACATCTCCTTTGTGGAGAACTTTGGTGATGAGTCTGTTGTCTGGGTTTGAAGTAACAAAACCAACATAGAGAGTACCCTCCAACACTATAAGGATCTCAGTTGCTCTAGGGTGAGTGTGTGGAGGATTTAGACCTCTAGGTGCAAAGTCAACGCGAGCAAGGGAGATACCAAGAGTGTTTAGTCCAAATATCTCATTAACTGAAACGGGACTCACTTTAGAACCAAGTGAATTTGATGTGTTTCCTTCCTTCACTGAGAAAAAGAAATCATTGGCTGTAACAAGCTTTGGATCCTTGCAGAACTTTCCATTCACAAACACTGTAATCAAATTAAATTCATTAATTAGAGACAAATCATTTATACGCATATTATATATGATGGATACATAGCATAAAGGTAATGAAATGTATAAAAAATATATTATTATACATACCACTGTTCTTGGTGTCATTGATAGCCACACAAAAGTCTTGCAAAGGGCTAGGATCAAAGGCAAAGACACAAGATGCCAAGGCTAAGAAGGTTGTAATAACAATCGAGTAAGTAGTCTTCATGGTTTCTTTACTAGCACTTTTTAGGATTTCTGATCTTATGTATTTTTCTTGTATATATCTTTGTGTAGGAGTGAGATACTTTCACAATGCAAACAATGTCTATTTATAAGCATGTTTACTTGCACATTGCGTATAAAGACCTGGTAAATCTTAATAAATCAAAGTAGTATATAATATTTTAATATTAGTAAGACATTAGATCATGAATCATTCTTTAACAACTACATATACTACTAATTAATTCTCCTTCCCTACACAAACACGCTGTATGTTCCCACTGTCTGACATTGTCTTTTATATTTGTTATTAATTTATAATTCATAATTGGCAAGGATATCTAGTGAACATATATGATGATGGTAAATTGAACTGTTCCATATTCAGGATAAATTTAGTTTCCCTATGGCATCCATATGATGCAACAAAACCACAAACACTTTGAATAGATGTGGGCCTTTAATTTTTTGCAAAATATCTCCCGGAGTCCCTTAAGTTATTCTCAGGTAATGAATAAGTCCTTTATGTTTTAAAATCGATCGTTGCACTGTTACCCTTTTCTATAATTTTCGTTTAACTCTATTAAAAAAAAGCTTAAGTGGCTGACGGTGCTGACGTGAATGTTGATGTGGCTAATCGATGGTAATGTGGCAGGTCCACCTAGGATTTTAATTAAAAATTAATTTTTTATTCAAAACCAAAAAAACCCAAAATACCCTCCTGTTACTATTCATCATCTTCTACCTCATGTTATTCATGTTTTGCCTAAATGGCTGAGCCGGTCGACCGGACGGACAGCGACAACGTGCGTGTGGTGGTCAGTTTGTGTGTGTACTGTTCATCTTCTCCTTCTTTCAATTTTGGGTCTGTTCATCTTCTCCTTCGTTCTGAAAACGAATCTGAAATCTGGGCGATAAAAACAAATCAAAATATGAACGAAAAACGAATCGAACCCAACAATTGATTTAGGGATTTCACATCAATTGATTTAGGGATTTCGCAGCAATTGATTTAGCCATAAAAACAAATCAAAAATGGAGATGATTCAACAAACGATTCAAACCCAGAATCTTAGAATCGTTCACATCAAATCTGGTTTTCGTTCACAGTAAATTTGGGTTTCGTTTTTATGAAGAAAAAAGAAAACATACGATTCAAAAACGATTCGAACGAAGATGGAGATGATTCAACATACAATTCAAAACGTTTCTATTAATAAAGTTTTAGAGTGAGGGGGTGATAATACTAGTTATAATGAAAGACAACAATTTTAGATAACAAACGTTAGGGGATGGCAAAAAAGTACCCCTGCGATACATACGGTTAAAATAAAGGCTTAATTACAGTTTTGGTCCCCCTATTTTCACTAACTCACGATTTTAGTCCCTTAAGAATTTTTTTCACGAATTTAGCCCCCCTATTTTCATAAACTCACGATTTTAGTCCCCCAAGAATGTTTTTGACGAATTTAGTCCCCCTATTTTCCCATTCTTTAAAAATAAAGTCCCCCTATTTTCCCAATTTGTAAAATTAAAGTCCCTCTCATAAAAATTATTATTATTATTACAAATAAAATTTTTTATATTTAATAAATAAAAATTCCATCTTTTTTCTTCATTCGATACTTCCTCTCCCTTCGCGACCCTAATCCCAAATCCAGCAAACCGAGCAACGTTCCTTCAAAAGCAAACCAGGTGAAATTTATGAACAGTATAATCACGTTGTCGTGGATTTGATCCATATCCACAATACACAAGCCCATTCATAACTCTCATACTTGGATGGCCCAGATTCACTCTACCGATCCAACGACCCATTACGGGCACAATTCCCTATAAATACTGACACACATTGCCATAAAGAGGTAGATTCTCATTCCTTGCTAAATCACTCACCTACTATAAAACATTTTTTTGACACAAAAAATTTAGTGCATTTCATTCATGATAATAGTCTCAATATATGTTGGCCTGAAATCAAAATGTGGGAGCTAGTATAGAATCTTGACGCCCTTGCAAGAGTGTGAGCAACGAAATTTGTTTGCCTCCTAATGTAGCTAATCTTATAGCTTTGACAATTAGATAGCAACATTTTACAAGAAGAATAGCTCCTAAACCATTCACTTGCACACTTGAACCCCATAGCTTTTGCTTCTTGAGGGAGAGGAATTCCACAGAACGTCATTGTTTTAACTTTGATAAACTCCCGTTTGTGGTCTCTGATACACATCCCAATACCGTACTTCCCTTCTTGATTGAAAAGGGTCGCATCCACATTGCACTTCAATTCCCCTTCTCCTGGTTTGATCCAACGTTGCTCTTGAGTAACACCTTGTTGGTGCATTGATTGGTTCGGGCCCTGCTTGCTCTTCGCCACTTCCCAGTCCCACAAAAAATCCATCACTCTTCTCATTGTTGGCCCTGTTTGCATGATGGATTTCTCCCAAACCATGTCATTTCGATCTTTCCAAATCGGCCACAAAACCATGGCGCACTCTCTTTGCTGTGAAGTGGACATCGCTTCTAGTGAAATAAAAAGGCATTCTGCAAAAAAGATGAGGATGACATTCTAGCTTGTTGGATACTACTTTGCTTTTTTAAAAGTATCGAAATTTTAGAGGATTTAAATAGGAGAATTCTAAAACACCCTTGAACTTTTGTTGAGTATATTCGAAATTCTATTAGCAAAATTAGTTGAAAAATTAAATTTGTTTTAAAATAATTAAATATAAAAAATGAGATATCTTTAGAGTTTTACTAGTATTTAAAATAATTAAATATAAAAAATAATTAAATAAGTTACCAAGTATTTTAGAGTTTTACTAGTTGAAGATAGTATTTTTGATCAAAAAGTTGAAGATAGTATCTTTGAAAATAATAATAATAATAATAATATAATGAAAGACAACATACAACTTCAAGGGGTTGGTAGAATTTGTATTCTAGAGGACTTGAGTTCTAATCCCCACTAATCTCTTGGGGTGAGGTAAATATAATTCCCTTCGTAATTGCTCAAAAAGCCCGAAGATTTTCCATGTCTTGGACAGGGGCATCACCCCCTCACTCTATGGTCGGTGTATTGCCATGAAGTCATAATAGTAATTTGGAAGATAATCATAAGTTGTGAACAATGTCCAAAATGTATGATTTGAAATTCAAAGTGGAAAGAGATTGCAATCAGAATTACATTGCTCCATAATAATGTATTTGGACATTAGAGGTAAAATATGCATCACCGTTGACACTCCTGTTTGCATACTCGTTGACCCTCCCGTTGACACTCCCGTTGGCGCTCTTGTTACCTCTCCCGTTGCCACTCCCGTTGCAGCTCCCATTGCCAGTCTCTCGTTACCTCTCTTAGTGGTTAAATTGATTGATTTTAATAGTTTTAATAGATAGATTATAGTAAATAATAAATTTTAGATGGAGTAAAAATGAAGAAAAAAGAAAATAAGATTTTTTAAAATATGCATCCACGTTGGCGCTCTGTTGGCGCTCTCCTTGCCTCTCTTGTTCCCACTCATGTTCCCGTTGTCGTTCTCGTTGTCGATTCCATTGCCAGTCTCGCATTGCCGCTCTCGTTGTGTTGCAGATTTTGTCTTTTAGGGGTGAATTTACTAAAATAGTTGTGTTGTAAAAAATTAAAACAAAATCGGTATCTTCTTATAATATTAATAATGGAGTAAAAGGTAAAATATGCAACCCCGTCGCTCTCGTTCCCTCTCTTGTTGGCACTCCCGTTGGCACTCTCGTTGGCGCTCTCGTTCCCTCTCTTGTTGGCACTCCCGTTGCCGCTCTCGTTGCCGATCCCGTTCTCAGTCTCTCATTGCCGCTCCCGTTGCCACATGTTTTCTCCTTTTTTCTATATGATTTAATATTACAATTGTTAGTTGTTAAATTGATTGATTTTATTTATTACATGAAAAATTGATTGATTTTAGTAGTTTTAATAGAGAGATTATAGTAAATAGTAAATTTTAAATTATTTAATTATTGAGTGTGATATTAATTTAATAATTTATTTTTTTGGAATAAATAATTTTGAAACTATTGTTAGAGGTATGGTTTTTTTTGACAATTGATAGTAGTTTGAGTAAATTACAGAAATAGATAAAAAATTATGTTTTTAGTAAAAAAAACTGACAAAAAAGTGATTTTTTATGGAAAAAAAAATTGGAAAAAAACTGAAAAAAAGTTGGTTTTAAAATTTGCTGTTTTTTGTCCTTTTGCTGCCTCAGTTGCAGCTTCTGATTGCAGTTTTCAATCAGTTTTTTATCCCTTACTTTTTTGTCCCTCTATCGTTGCCACTCCCGTGGCCTCTCCCGTTGGCGCTCTCGTTGCCACTCCCATTGGCGCTCTCGTTGCCACTCCCGTTGACATTTTACTCTTTTTTAGTAATTATAAAAGAGTTATTTGGTAATTTTTTGTAGTGGTTAAATTGATTGATTTTAACAAAAGTAGTTAAATTGATTAGTTTTAGTAGTTATTTTGTAATTTTTGGTAGGGGTTAAAGTTTTTTACAATTCTTTTTTTGACAATGGATAGTGGCTAATTGATTTATAGTGACTAATTATTTTATTAATTTTAGTAGTTTGAGTAGATTATAAAAATAGTGAAAATTGATTTATAGTGACTAATTGTTTTTATAAAAATATTGACAACAGTTTTTTTTAAAAAAATTTAGGCTAAATTATAGTTTTGGTCCCCCTATTTTCAAAAATTCAGACATTTGGTCCCCCTATTTTAAAACTCAGACATTTGGTCCCCTAATTTTAAAAAATCAAAGACATTTAGTCCCAAGAGAAATTTTCAGTTTTTTATGGCTAATAATCAAAGACATTTGGTCCCTCAATTTTTAAAAATCAAAGACATTTGGTCCCCCAATTTTAAAAAATCAAAGACATTTGGTCCCTCTTTGGACTAAATGTATTTGATTTTTTAAAATTGGGGGACCAAATGTTTCGGTTTTAAAATAGGGGGACCAAATGTCTGAATTTTTGAAAATAGGGGGACCAAAACTATAATTTAGCCAAAAATTTAAAAAAATAGTGTATAAATTTTTTTTAAAAAAAATCAGTTTTTTTGAAAAAAATTGAATTTAAAAAAAATGTATTGGTACCGTACCACGTTAGAAACGTCACTATAGCGTACTGTAGAGTGACATAAGTGGTACTGTAGCGCGTCAGAAACGTCACTGTAGCGCACTGTAGTGATACTGTAGCATTTTGTCTTTATGTGGTGAATTGTCTATTTTGCCCCTAAATTGTGACAAATGTCAAAATTTGGTGATGTCTAAAAATGTAATTGTGCTAGCATATATTTTGATTATATAATTGCTGCCTCAGTTGCAGCTTCTGATTGCAGTTTTCAATCAGTTTTTTATCCCTTACTTTTTTGTCCCTCTATCGTTGCCACTCCCGTGGCCTCTCCCGTTGGCGCTCTCGTTGCCACTCCCATTGGCGCTCTCGTTGCCACTCCCGTTGACATTTTACTCTTTTTTAGTAATTATAAAAGAGTTATTTGGTAATTTTTTGTAGTGGTTAAATTGATTGATTTTAACAAAAGTAGTTAAATTGATTAGTTTTAGTAGTTATTTTGTAATTTTTGGTAGGGGTTAAAGTTTTTTACAATTCTTTTTTTGACAATGGATAGTGGCTAATTGATTTATAGTGACTAATTATTTTATTAATTTTAGTAGTTTGAGTAGATTATAAAAATAGTGAAAATTGATTTATAGTGACTAATTGTTTTTATAAAAATATTGACAACAGTTTTTTTTAAAAAAATTTAGGCTAAATTATAGTTTTGGTCCCCCTATTTTCAAAAATTCAGACATTTGGTCCCCCTATTTTAAAACTCAGACATTTGGTCCCCTAATTTTAAAAAATCAAAGACATTTAGTCCCAAGAGAAATTTTCAGTTTTTTATGGCTAATAATCAAAGACATTTGGTCCCTCAATTTTTAAAAATCAAAGACATTTGGTCCCCCAATTTTAAAAAATCAAAGACATTTGGTCCCTCTTTGGACTAAATGTATTTGATTTTTTAAAATTGGGGGACCAAATGTTTCGGTTTTAAAATAGGGGGACCAAATGTCTGAATTTTTGAAAATAGGGGGACCAAAACTATAATTTAGCCAAAAATTTAAAAAAATAGTGTATAAATTTTTTTTAAAAAAAATCAGTTTTTTTGAAAAAAATTGAATTTAAAAAAAATGTATTGGTACCGTACCACGTTAGAAACGTCACTATAGCGTACTGTAGAGTGACATAAGTGGTACTGTAGCGCGTCAGAAACGTCACTGTAGCGCACTGTAGTGATACTGTAGCATTTTGTCTTTATGTGGTGAATTGTCTATTTTGCCCCTAAATTGTGACAAATGTCAAAATTTGGTGATGTCTAAAAATGTAATTGTGCTAGCATATATTTTGATTATATAAAATAAAAAGTAGAAGAGAGACTAATTCAACCTTAAACATTGACAAGAAGAATAGTTAGCTTCAATTGTAAAAGATTAACTGATCAAGAGTTTTACTAATCAAAAAGTTAAGAACCAAGAATTTTTTTTTTTTTGGTTGACCAAATCATGAATTATTCTTTAACAACTACATATACTATTAATTTTCATACCCTACACAAAACCGTTGAGTTAATATATATGTTCCCATTGTCTGACATTGTCTTTTATTATTAATTTATAATTGGCAAGGATATCTAGTGGAATCCTATTTAATATGCGTACGCCGCTCTGCAGTCGGCTTTCGTGCGCACTTCCCCTCCCCCTTTTAATAATAATAATAATAATAATAATAATAATAATAATAATAATAATAATAATAATAATAAAATAATAATCCAAAACTTGGCATTCTTTTTTTTTCAATTTTTCATATTTTATGTATTATTTTGGGTCTTTTAAAACCAAAATTTTTTTTTGGATATTTGTGTGAGGTTTTTGGTAAAAAAAAATGTGGAGTTTGTTAGACAAAGTACATAAAGTGCAATGGTGAACAGTGTATTTTAAGGTACTTTAGAGTCCGTAGAAAATTTTAGATGTTAAAATACGTTAAATTGGTTTCTCGATAACTGGTTTGGTAGAAAAATATTAATTTCCTGACAAAATATGTAAAGTGTGATGCTAAGTAGTTTATTTTGAGATACTTTAAAGTTCAGGAAAAAATTTAGAAGTTTAAATACTTGAAGTTTGTTCCCTGACAACCGATTTGGTGAGCACAAAATTAATTTCGTGACGAAATATGTAAAGTGCGATGCTAAGCAATGCATTTTGAGACACTTTAGAGTCCAAAAACAATTAGACGTTCAAATACATAAAATTTGTTGCTCAATAACCGATTTGGTGAAAAAATAATTAATTTTGTGATAAAATACGTAAAGTGCAATGTTAAGTAGTGTGTTTTTAGATACTTTAGAGTCTGTAAAAAAACCTAAATGTTCAAAAACGTGAAGTTCGTTCCTAAATAACCAGTTTGGTGCAAAAAAAACAATTTCTTGACAAATATGTAAAGTGCAATGCTAAGTAATTTGTTTTGAGGTATTTTAGAAATCCAAAAAAACTAGATGTTCATATACTTGAAGTTCCTTCCTCAATAACCGAATTGGCGAAAAAACTAATTTTGTCACAAAATACGTAAAGTGCCATACTTAGCAGTGTGTTTTAAGGTACTTTAGAGACTGGAAAAAAAATTAGATGTTCAAATACGTGAAGTTCATTCCTTTTTTTATAGGCAAGTTCGTTCCTTAATAGCCGGTTCGGTGAAATATAAATTAATTTTGTTGCAAAATAATAAAAGTGTGATGCTAAACAATGTGTTTTCGAGTATTATATGCGTTCAGAAAAATTGTAACCGTGAAAAAATTAATTTATATAAAATGCAATATTACTACTTTAAAATATTAATTAATATTTATACTTCTTTATCTTATATTTGCATTCTTATATTTATTTTTTGCGAGTATTCACTCCCCCGTCCTCCCTTTTTTCTTCTTTTAGTCGGTGCTCCCACCAACCCCCTTTTTATAACCCTTATTTTGGTCTTTTTTCACCAACAGGTATTAGAAGCATACTTAAATTGGTGTTTATATATTTATTTTAGTCTCGCTTTTAGTACTTGATTATAAATAGTAATTAATGAATATATAGAATATGACAAACATTCTTAAATTCAGTATTTAATTCATCATTACTGAAAGTTGATTCTTTGTCTTGCAATATATAATATGTCATAGATACTTACTCTTGCGGGAACTTCAACTACATTTACAATAGAACTCCAATTATATTCTTTCAACTTTGAATAGGTGCTTCTATTTTATTGGTGGTTTTCATCCAACCTTGCATGATACCCACTGTAGCGACCGAAAAATCCGGAGGAGGGATTCTTCGAAGTTCTTGAATGAAGCCGCCACCAAAGTTTTAGTTTAAGGGCAAACATTGGAAAATCCCTATTGAGTGGAAAAAGGGGTCTTGCGGACCAGATTTAGGCTCGGGAGTCGTTTATGCGTAGGGAAGGTATTAGCACCCTACGACATCCTTCCTATGGAAGGTTACCTTTTAACTAAATGTGTAAACATTTATTAATTCAAAAATAATGTTTTTACCCTTATAATAATAATAATAAAAAAAGACTCACTAAACAGTTAGTTATTTTTTGTAGTTTTTGAGAAAAATGAGAGAAATGAATTTAAAGGGAAAAAAAGGTTTTTTTATTAGTGCAATTGACAGAGGTCGGCCGCCCTCTGGTCCTACGTATCTCCTGGTAGAGAATCAAATCGCACGTAGTTCTTGGTAGAAAATGTTTGTCTGTTGGTGTTTTTATTTATTTTGAAATTGAAAGAGGTATTCGCGACGACCAAACAAGCAAAACTCAGAGTGGTCGTCACTCATAGCTCGTTTGAAAACTAAAGCTGTTATTAACGGTCATACAAGCTAAGCTCAGAGTGACCATTGCTACTAACTCATATTTGAATAATGACTCGATTTAGAAAGAAATATGACTACATTGTAGTTTTTTGAAAATCAAATAAAAATAGTGAAAATGAATAGGTGTTAACATTTGTTGGGCTTTAGAAAGAGTGAGAATAGAGAATGGGCTGAAACCCAACCCAAATCATTTTTAGTTAAAATAAGACATATTTTGTAAATGAGGAAAAAAAGGAAGCTGCTGGAAGCAGCTAGTAACACAATAATAATAAATAAAAAAAACTAAACAAGTGTAAATGAAAAACACAGCAGAGAACGTGAACCATGAACCATTGGGATTGAAATCCCTAAAAAACAAAATGCTGCTAACAGCAGCGTAAACAGAGAGAAGGAAAGCGATACATCGTAGGTGAGAGAGAGAGGAGGAGAATGGCGGAGGGGGACGGCGCACGACGGTGGAGGGAGAAAGTGTGCCGGTGCGAGAAGACGACGGCGAGAAGGGCGGTCAGTGGTACGCGATGGCGACGGGCAAGGGGGATGCGACGGTGTGCGCGATGAGGGGGGTTGACGGTGGTGAGAGGGACATATGGTGGACGGGACCGACCGGAGGAAAGCCACCACAGGTGGTACCGCGGTGGTGCCGGTGGATGCGAACGGAGGGGAAGCGATTACGGGGCGCTTGGTTGGTGGCGGTGGTGTGAGGGAAGTATGGTGGAGAGTGTAGCATTCACGGTGAGAGGACGGCCGAGGGTAAACGAAGGGAGAGAGAGTGAGGGAGGTGGTTGTGGGGTGATTTGCGATGGTTGTGGGTGGTGTTTACGGCGGTTCACGGCGGCGATGGGGCGGAGCAGTGGTGGTTCGCAGTGGTTTTTTTTTTGTGGTTGCTTCTCCTCTTTCCCCTCCTCTGTGTGGCTGCCCGTGTTCTCTTCCTTCTCCTCTTTTTTTTGATTTTCGTTTTTTCGTTGTTACTGTCTTTATTACTGTTTTTGATACTGTCTTCTCCCCTCTTTGCTTGCTGCTTCATGTGTATTTATAATGCTCTTATTGTGGTGTAGGTGTGGTATGTGGAGCACAAAATCAAAACTCCCAGGAGACCAAGACAGGGACAGCAGCGAGAGAGGAGCAGAGTTGCTGCCAAGTTATGGTATTTTTTGCCTAAAATGAAGATCCAACAAAGAGACAAGAAGAAAGGGGGTTTGAGCTCAAAGCTCAAACTGTGGCAGCAACAGCAGCAAGGCGCAGGCTGGCCACATATTTTTTGTTTGACTTTCCTTTATATTTTTTTATGTGTAACAAACAGAAATGTAATTTTGTATTATTTTGAAAAATAAAAAAACAGATTTAAACAAGCTTAACTATTTGACTATCTTTTCTTTTTATTGACAACTACTATTCAACGGATAATAATAATAATAAACGAAACAAAAAACAACAAGGCTAAATTGCTAACGACTTTTGAATAACACGCACAATTAGCTAACCCTCGTATGACAAACGATATATTTTTGCAAATAGAGAAATATTAATTAGAATCAGATATTCACAAAAATACATTTTTATTTGATTTTCAATTAGTCGGACAAAATTTGGAAGAGGAGTATTCGTCGGTATTTGTTAGGAAAATATCTGTCGTTAATAGTGAGGGATAAATTTCCCCGCTAACATTGAGGGACATGTTCCGTCGCTAATAGTGAGGGATTTCTAAAGAGAATTTCTTTGACTTTATTCACATCTAATTGCAAGAGACATTTAATCTCACATGAGTGATGCTTTAAAGTTAATATGAAAGTAGATTAGTTATAGATATTACACATTCACTAATTTAAAACATATGCTACAAAATCTTTAAAATAAATATTAGAAACTTTTTAAAAAGCACACAAACATATGTAACACCCCGGTATTTCTAACATGTAGAGACACCGCAGATGCACAGATGCGGAAGTTCAGAGGACACAGTTCCTGTTTTAGTATTCGACATACAAACTTTTTCCGAAATAAACACATAGTCGGAAATAGCATTACTTCATAAAAATAGAAGTACATCGGTTCCATACCGAACGGAATACAATATCCAAGTCCAAAAGTCAAACAGAAACATAAAACGGTTCGTAAAACTCATAACCAATACAAGTTTATACAACCAAAGAGAATAACAAAAGAACAAAGGATAAATGTGACTAAGTCTTCAGCACCTCCGAGAGTATACCAACTACTCGTGCACAATAGTCTTCCTTTTTCCCTACTTCTCTGAAAAACAACAAATATGGATTGGGTGAGATAACATTATCTCAGTGAGTCCTACCGTGCCCCCATCACCGACACTCAGTTCAATTATTAAACCGTTACAACAAAAGCTGACATAACGATGTCTTATTTATTGATCGAAATGCCACGCACTTCGGGAATTTATTTAACACGTACCGACTGCAATCCAGTGCTAATCCCGGTAATCGTGTGTTCCACTTAGCATAAACCGACTGCAATCCAGTGCTAATCCCGGTAACCCGTGAGTTGACCACGCCAAAACACATTCAGGGCCTAGGTAAGGGGTCATGACTACCCTCTCTAGTATGCTACTTGTCGGATCGTCACCCAACGCGATACATATGACAATACGTATCAATTCTCGAGAGTTAGATAATTTATATCTTCTTTTTCATTTTGATCACCTAAGGATCAGTCACATAAGCTCATTAGATAATTTATATCTTTTCGATCACCAAAGGATCAATCACACAAGCTCATTAGATAATTTATATCTTTTCGATCACCAAAGGATCAATCACATAATAGTTGGATAAACAATATCCATATCGATCTATAATTCGTTTAGAGGAATTCATAAATTAGACCTCCGGCATTATAATCATATTCAATCGAAATATATAAATATGTATATTCAGTCAGTCCATCAGTCGGTGTACCCACACGCGTACTAGGGTTTTCGGTTTTTCAATCAAATAGGCTTCCAAAATTATTTTTCAAAATCATGAGTTGAATAAGTTCAAAATAAGGTTTTCAGTAGTGAAATTCCTTTTTAAATGATTGAGAAAGAGATTAGAAAATGTTCGGGATCAAACAGAGCTTCGAAATGAGAAATCAGGAACTGGTGACAGAAGCTCACGCATGGTCCGTGCCCAGGGGCGCACGACCCGTGCGTGATTTGCCAGAATTACACAACCAAACCGAAAGGGGCGCACGATCCGTGCCCAGGGGCGCACGATCCGTGCCCAGGGGCGCACGATTCGTGCGTCCCGTTTTATTTCCAATTTAGCCAACCCGAAGCAGGCGCGCGGTCCGTGCCCAGGAGCGCACGGTCCGTGTGACCTGTGTCTGTTACCAAATTTCGCTTATTTCTCAATTCCGCTTTCTGTTTCCGCCCGATTCGGTTCCTAATATCAATCACTCCTGAAACTCAGAAAATTTCCAGATATTCCAGATAGTATACAAATCATTTCATTTCAATGATTTAATCAAAATTCTCATTAAACCGTAAAACACCGTTTTGACTCAAAATCGTTTTTCGATTCTAAGTCTTTTGAAAATGGAAAATGTGACCAAGGAATCCAATACAAAAAACAAATTTCAGAATATCAAAATGCCCTATCGTGAGTAGAACTCACCGTGATGTCGATTTCGCTAGGAGCTTCCACCGAGACACGGAAAGACCGAAACGTAAAACGCGCGAACGAGAACCGAAGGCACCAACTAGAGCGAAACAGCAACCTCTTCTACCGAATCACTTGAAACAGCAGCAATCTTCAAGTTAGTGACTGACTCTCCTCTCCAATTTCGAAAATCAACACCAACACTTCCTCTTGAGCGTCAAAATAGTAACATGCAAGCCACCACAAACTCAGAATTTCATTGTCTTCAACCTTGAAGGTTCAAATCCGAAAATGGTATATAGAGAAAGAGTGAGAATCAGCTCCTGACTTTGGTACCATTGGATTCAGAATCAAAAATGGAGTAGGGGGAGGGTTAGAAGACTTACATGCAGCTGGGTTTGATGATATTCCCCTCCTTCCTCCTCCTCCCTCCTTCCTTTCTCCTTCTGTTCAGTTTCTTTTTCCTTTTCTGAATTTCAAGAGAAAGCTGAGTGTGAGAGAGTGAGGCTGGTCAAGAGTGTATGGGCTGGGGGTTCAAATGATAAGGAAATGACCAAACTACCCCTGGCCCATTAAGTCATAGGTTAGGTGTCGAAATTTCTCTTCGGTATAAAACTTTCTTGATTAATCCAGTTCCGATCCGAAATTCCTCGATTCTTTTGGCTCTTAATCAATTATAATATTCATAATTATATTTTAAAAATTAAGGATGTGAAAAGACAGATTTGCCCTTCAGCCCCAAATCCTCATTTAAATTATGAATAAGCCACACCTAATTGGAGAATAGGATTTCTTGACAAATTTCTCGACTATTAATCCCCGAGACACGACCAATTATTCCCACAAATAATTAATCGGCCTCCGGCATCATAATACGAGTCTTTAAAAATTAGGGATGTTACAATCACCCCAACTTTTAAAAATTTTGTCCTCAAAATTGACAAGACGTACCTTAATGAAAGAGACATGGATATCGAGTACGTTTGTCCTCTTCCAATTCCCAGGTAGCCTCCTCAGTTGAGAATCCATCCCATACCACCTTGACAATCGGGATAGTCCTTGAACGCAGAGTCTTCATACCACGCTCCAAGATATGACTAGGATAAGGTTGGAATGACAAATCCGGTCGAAGATCGATCGTATCAACACTCAACGGCTGCTGTGGGTCGGGAATATACTTCCTTAGCTGGGACACATGAAAGACATCATGTAGATTGGATAAGGCCAGAGACAGTGCGAGACGGTAGGCAACTGGCCCAATACGCTCGATGATCTGGAATGGTCCAACATATCGAGGACTGAGCTTCTTCGCTCGCAAGGCTCTCCCGGTGCCTATGGTTGGAGAAACCTTCAAGAATACATGATCACCAACATCAAATTCCAACGGTCTCCTTCGGTTGTCAGCATAGCTCTTTTACCGACTCTGAGCAACCTTCATCCTTTCTCGAATTAACTTGATCTTCTCAGTAGTTTCACGAACCATTTCGGGTCCCAAAAACCTATCTTCACCAATTTCCCACCAACATAACAGAGCTCTACACTTCCTACCATAAAGTGCTTCGAATGGTGCCATTCCAATACTGGAGTGGTAACTGTTGTTGTAAGAAAATTCCACCAATGGAAGATGGTCTTCCCATTTCGACCCGTTATCAAGCACGCATGCTCGCAGCATGTCTTCAAGGGTCTGTATTGTCCTCTCAGTCTGACCATCGGTCTGAGGATGATATGCAGTGCTAACAAGCACTCTTGTCCCCATGGCTTCGTTCAACGCCCTCCAAAATCTAGAGGTGAACTTGGGATCTCTGTCCGACACGATACTCGTTGGAACCCCATGCAGTCTAATAATGTTCTTCACATATTCATCTACTAACTTGGAAACTTTATACGTCGAGCGAACGGGGATAAAGTGAGCAGATTTAGTCAATCGGTCCACTACTACCCAAATAGAATCATTGCCGGCCTGTGATCTCGGCAAACCCATGACGAAGTCCATTGAGATATCCTCCCATTTCCAAACTGGCACATCTAGCGGTTGTAACTGACCCCCCGGTCTTCGGTGTTCCGCCTTAACCTTCTGACAAGTTAAGCACCGAGAAACAAATTCTGCAACCTCGGCCTTCATCCCAGGCCACCAATACATTAACTTCAAGTCTCGGTACATCTTGGTGGATCGCGGATGTACAGAGTACTGACTCTTATGAGCTTCTTCCAATACTTGCCTTTTGATATCATCATCATCGAAAACACAAATCCTCCCACGATGACTCTTCTTACACACTCTGCAATTTCGATACCCAACAGTGTTGTTCGACTGAACCTGCTTTCCCTTGTCTGAATTCTCTTTATACCTCGGGTTTGAAGAAGTTGACTCATTACCCTTCTTCTTATCCTTCCAGAAATCTTTCCTCTCTGCATACATTCTTTTAAGATCGCTCTCAGCTGAATGAGCTTGTTGAACCAAAGCAGGATAAGTGGTCATGGAATAAGAACCGAGACCTTGATTCACATCGCCTCTAAGACCTTGTCTGAACATCACCATTTTCCACTTATCATCAGGAGCGGTGGTCCCCAATTCATAGAATTGTGACAACCTCTCAAATTTTGCAGCATATTCCCCAACTGTCATCTCTCCCTGTTTCAGATTCAGAAATTCCATCTGTTTGGCAAGTCTTTGAGAGTCGGGGAAATAATGACTCAAAAATAATTCCTTGAAATTATTCCACTCAAGAGTAGTTCCTTGAATTTGTAGCATTCTACGAGAATTAACCCACCAGATGTGAGCATCCTCGTCCAGAGCGTTAGCAGCACAAATTACTTTCTCTTCTTCATTGCATTGCAACGTAACAAAGATCCGCTCCATGGCATCTACCCAGAAATGGGCCTTCATTGCCTCGGATCCTCCTTTGAAGGTTGGGGGTTTCATCTTCAGAAACCGGAAATACACCCTGTTGGGATCCTCGGGTGTTGGCACATTGACCGGCTCAGCTGGTTGTGGTTGAGGCACTTGATGCATCTGCTGGATTTGAGCCATTTGAGCCATCGGTTGCTGTTGCATTAGCATCATGTCATTCATCATCTTCTGCTGAGTCTCGATGACATTCTGCATCCATTCTTGATGAGGATCAACAGGTGGGTTTCTCCTACCTCTTCCAGCCATGATTCTGCGAAATATGCACAAAGTATTAAGTTGATCAGGCTCAATGTCTAATAACATACTAAGAAGAATCAGACTTAGAAGACGTAAAAGACTCTTAACATCTAAGTCCGACTAGGTCGAACCGGTCTGATACCAAATGTAACACCCCGGTATTTCTATCATGTAGAGACACCGCAGATGCACAGATGCGGAAGTTCAGAGGACGCAGTTCCTGTTTTAGTATTGGACATACAAACTTTTTCCGAAATAAACACATAGTCGGAAATAGCATTACTTCATAAAAATAGAAGTACATCGGTTCCATACCGAACGGAATACAATATCCAAGTCCAAAAGTCAAACAGAAACATAAAACGGTTCGTAAAACTCATAACCAATACAAGTTTATACAACCAAAGAGAATAACAAAAGAACAAAGGATAAATGTGACTAAGTCTTCAGCACCTCCGAGAGTATACCAACTACTCGTGCACAATAGTCTTCCTTTTTCCCTGCTTCTCTGAAAAATAACAAATATGGATTGGGTGAGATAACATTATCTCAGTGAGTTCTACCGTGCCCCCTCACCGACACTCGGTTCAATTATTAAACCGTTACAACAAAAGCTGACATAACGATGTCTTATTTATTGATCGAAATGCCACGCACTTCGGGAATTTATTTAACACGTACCGACTGCAATCCAGTGCTAATCCCGGTAATCGTGTGTTCCACTTAGCATAAACCGACTGCAATCCAGTGCTAATCCCGGTAACCCGTGAGTTGACCACGCCAAAACACATTCAGGGCCTAGGTAAGGGATCATGACTACCCTCCCTAGTATGCTACTTGTCAGATCGTCACCCAACGCGATACATATGACAATACGTATCAATTCTCGAGAGTTAGATAATTTATATCTTCTTTTTCATTTTGATCACCAAAGGATCAGTCACATAAGCTCATTAGATAATTTATATCTTTTTGATCACCAAAGGATCAATCACACAAGCTCATTAGATAATTTATATCTTTTCGATCACCAAAGGATCAATCACATAATAGTTGGATAAACAATATCCATATCGATCTATAATCCGTTTAGAGGAATTCATAAATTAGACCTCCGGCATTATAATCATATTCAATCGGCATATATAAATATGTATATTCAGTCAGTCCATCAGTCGGTGTACCCACACGCGTACTAGGGTTTTTGGTTTTTCAATCAAATAGGATTCCAAAATTCTTTTTCAAAATCATGAGTTGAATAAGTTCAAAATAAGGTTTCCAGTAGTGAAATTCCTTTTTAAATGATTGAGAAAGAGATTAGAAAAGGTTCGGGATCAAACGGAGCTTCGAAATGAGAAATCGGGACAGAAGCTCACGCACGGTCCGTGCCCAGGGGCGCACGACCCGTGTGTGATAATTACACAACCAAACCGAAAGGGGCGCACGATCCGTGCCCAGGGGCGCACGATCCGTGCGTCCCGTTTTATTTCCAATTTAGCCAACCCGAAGCAGGCGCGCGGTCCGTGCTTAGGGGCGCACGGTCCGTGCGACCTGTTTCTGTTACCAAATTTCGCTTATTTCTCAATTCCGTTTTCCGTTTCCGCCCGATTCGGTTCCTAATATCAATCACTCCTGAAACTCAGAAAATTTCCAGATATTCCAGATAGTATACAAATCATTTCATTTCAACGATTTAATCAAAATTCTCATTAAACCGTAAAACACCGTTTTGACTCAAAATCGTTTTTCGGTTCTAAGTCTTTCGAAAACGGAAAATGTGACCAAGGAATCCAATACCAAAAACAAGTTTCAGAATATCAAAATGGCCTATCGTGAGTAGAACTCACCCTGATGTCGATTTCGCTAGGAGCTTCCCCCGAGACACGGAAAGACCGAAACGTAAAACGCGCGAACGAGAACCGAAGGCACCAACTAGAGCAAAACTTCAACCTCTTCTACCGAATCACTTGAAACATCAGCAATCTTCAAGTTAGTGACTGACTTTCCTCTCCAATTTCGAAAATCAACACCAACACTTCCTCTTGAGCGTCAAAACAGTAACATGCAAGCCACCACAAACTCGGAATTTCATTGTCTTCAACCTTGAAGGTTCAAATCCGAAAATGGTATATAGAGAAAGAGTGAGAATTAGCTCCTGACTTTGGTACCATTGGATTCAGAATCAAAAATGGAGTAGGGGGAGGGTTAGAAGACTTACATGCAGCTGGGTTTGATGATCTTCCCCTCCTTCTTCCTCCCCTCTCCTTCTCGCCCTCCTCCTTCCTTTCTCCTTCTGTTCAGTTTCTTTTTCCTTTTCTGAATTTCAAGAGAAAGCTGAGTGTGAGAGAGTGAGGCTGGTCAAGAGTGTATGGGCTGAGGGGTTCAAATGATAAGAAATGACCAAACTACCCCTGGCCCATTAAGTCATAGGTTAGGTGTCGAAATTTCTCTTCGGTATAAAACTTTCTCGATTAATCCAGTTCCGATCCGAAATTCCTTGATTCTTTTGGCTCTTAATCAATTATAATATTCATAATTATATTTTAAAAATTAAGGATGTGAAAAGACAGATTTGCCCTTCAGCCCCAAATCCTCATTTAAATTATGAATAAGCCACACCTAATTGGAGAATAAGATTTCTTGACAAATTTCTCGACTATTAATCCCCGAGACACGACCAATTATTCCCACAAATAATTAATCGGCCTCCGGCATCATAATACGAGTCTTTAAAAATTAGGGATGTTACAACATATATCATATAACTGAGTTCACCGCGAATGGGGAGAGAGAGAGAGAGAGAGAGAGAGAGATCATGGTGTTCACTTTGATTCAGAAATGGAAGGGGTTTTTCAATGTTACAGGAATGGGAAAACAAGACGAAACAAGCACAAGAAATTGAAGGGATCCAGAGGAAGGTCTAGGATGAACACTGTACTTTGAAATATTATAAAAAATTTTCTATAAAGCTGTACTAAACTTTGAAATATTATAAAGCTTTGCACCTCCTAATATTAATAAGTTTATTTGTGCAATACTACTTGAATATATATTCTAGCTAGTTTCTTTTTTTTCTTAGCGAGTATAAATTCTGGTAGACATACAATGAAGCCTGGAGGCAGTAAAGTCATATACATATAATAAATTAACTTCGGGACAGATTTTTCGGGCTATATAGCACTGTTCTAATCATCCACGTGAGTCTTCGGGACAGAGTGTTTGGATAGGGTATTTGTAGGGAGTAATGTAATTTTTGGGGGGAATTGGAATATTTTAGTTAAAAATTTTGAACTAAAATATTTCAATTCCCTCCAAAAATTACATTACCCCATAAAAATACTCCATCCAAACATAGGGTTAAGGTTTATTTTTTATGGAATTTGAAATAACATACTCAAAGAGGAAGTGGTCATTAAGAATGAATTGATAAGAACACCAACTCCACCCTTTCCTCCATCCCTCACAATCTTCACCCAAACCACTACCCCTTCTAATTTAGCCATGAATTGATATATACCATGATTTAATGCATACATTTTGTCAAAAAAAAAAAAGATTTAATGCATACCAATATCCTTTTTGCTTTTAGTCCTCATAAAACATAGTATAAGGTTTAATCGCACGTTTTGTCCTTCTCTATATAATACATTGACAATTTTGATCTCCCAAGTTTTCTTCTAGAAAAGGGTTGCCCCTACCAAAATTGATCAAACCTAAGGCTAACATGATTCTCATTGAAATGACATGGCATGCCATGTCTGACCGGCACACGTGGCATGCAATGTCACTTAAGTGAGTTTTCTTGTCAGTTTTAGGTTTGACCAATTTTGGCGGGAGCAAGCATTTTAGAAATTGGATTAGTAGGGGAACCAAAATCGTGGACAACTTATTATAGGAGGACCAAAAATGCAATTAAGCCAACATAAAAAAATATTGGTTGGTCAATAAAAATATTGGGACTAAAAGTAAAAATAGTATATTTACGATACTAAAAACATAATTAAACAAATATTAAATTATATTAGACAAATAAAAATTTATGATGCAATTTCAATAAAAATATTAAATCATAATTCAATTGACCACAAATTATTTGTAGTTCATCTGACCTAGAGAGACCGAACCTTTGTAGTTAAATGAACTTACCATAGTTCAACTAATCACAATTTATTATTTAACCTTCGGGACTATTTCAGCTTTTTTTATTATTTGTCATAACATTAGAAGCATTAATTTGATGAACGGTTCAGATTCTTGCTATAGAAACTGCTTTAGAGAATGTCGCCGTAGAGGATCCTGATCCCACTTTTACATTTTATAACAACTTCAAGTTTTAAATAATAATGAAATTGTTTCATAAATTAATAATAATTATACTGAAAAACAATTTTTAATGCATTTAAGGCTCTATTTGGTAAAAAATAGCGGATAATGGGTAAACAATTTTTAATTAATTAATTAATTATTTATTTATTACCCGGTTCAACCGTGGTTAAACTGATTGGACAATATCTGAATATCTACCCAGCTCACTTTCTGGTCCGGTTTTTAAAACATTGAATGCCACTCAAAAAGTGTGTTACTTTTAAAATAGTAATGAATTTAAATTATATAATTAATATTTGGTTCCCCAATATCATTAATATTTTATAATCACGCGGAGTAGTAATAAATTAAATTCATTTTTTCAAAAAAAATAAATAAATTCAATTCATTACTATTTTAAAAGAAACACACTTTTTGAGTGTCATTCAATATTTTAGAAACCTGACCGGAAAGTGAACCGGTGAGATATCGGGTTATAGTTTAATCGATTCATTTTGTTTAACCACTGTTGAACCAGATAATAAATAAATAATTAAACAAAATTAAATAAATAAAAACATTAATAAATATAGTATATATTGCAGTCTTTTTGGTGTGATAATATTAGTATTACACTTAAATGCATTAAAAATTATTTTCATTATTATTATTTTAATCCCTTTATTATTAAACACATTTTACTAACTTTTTTTCAATTCATTTCTCTGGAAACTGTAACACCCTAGTATTTCAACCTTGGAAGAAATACCGGAACATTCATATTTAGCATACATCAGAGTAATCATTCTATTTTAAGACATTAAACAAAACTAACTTGATGAAAACTCATCCAAATATCCTTTTAATTAAGCAAGTTTTCAAAAGGATTCATAAAATGACACAAACCAAAGTTTAAAGTCATTACACCCCAATGGTTCAATATCTCAAACTAGAATTAGCATAATGCGATACATAACTTCGATAACATAATCTAAGTCATAATATCAGAATACAACATAATCCTAGGGAAACTAAGCAAAGTAAGCATCAGATCTCAATAATCCCTCAAGTCTCAGTAACTCAGAACAGCAGCTACTCGTTCTTCTTTTCCTTTTCCTTTCCCCGCTTATCTGTAAACACCACAAACATAAACAGTGAGATAATAATCTCAGTGAGCTCTTTCGTGACCCCTCACAACTCATCTCTCGGTGTTTTATTTATCTTTTACTCGTAGCCCAGTCTAGCAGCTACTCTTAACACAACATCGGACAACCACTGCACGGTTCCCCCGATGAACCCACCCGCTAATATCTGATTAACGAGTTGTTTGTTAGGCCTAGGTTCCGGGCTCATGACTTCCCTCCCCTAGTATGCTATAACACGAGGTCGTCACCCCATAATATTTTCTCTTTAACTCGGACATTAAGTCCTATTACTCGAAACGAAGTCATATTCTCTCTCGATAACAAACTATACGGTTTATAAACAATAATCATATCTCAAGAGTTATCCAAAGTTTATCTCAAACATAGGCTCAATTGGAGTATTATTGGTCTATTGTCATTGGGGAAGGTTGAGAAAGGGATTGGGAGAGGTTTGGGATCAAAAGGAATAGCTTTGGAAGGTTTTAAAAACTTGGGACAGAAGTAAGGGCCCGGTCCGTGCCACTTTGAGCCCGGTCCGTACAGCTTTGACAGCTTTGAAAAATTGTCCCGTTTTTGCGAAATTGGTTATTCTGTTCGATTCCGATACCTATCGTACTCAATTCTTAACTCAATTACAGTTCATAACAACATCAAAACATGCTCAATCAAGCAATTCATGCAATCAATCATATGAGTAAACAATTGTAACATTCCGTACCAAAATTTGTCAACAATTCTCAATTTGACGGTTATTAAAATGAACCCATTTTTCGTAAAACACATACCGAATAAAATCAGTCACATGCAATACCAAAACCAACAACGAAAACCCTATAAGGGAGTAAGAACTCACCTCGAACGGAAGAGCGACAACTAGCAAGCAAAGAGATGAAATTCAAACACAATCCAAGCTCCCCAAACACCCAAATTCGACCCCAAGCTCTCAATCCTCTGGTTTTGCTACTTCAAATAACAATGTAACTCTTGATAAATTTCAGTGGGCTTGAATCTCTCACATGCAAGATGAATAACAGCTCCTAGGACTTCTTTTACCAACATGCAACCAAGAACTCAACCTCCATTTACTCCAACTTGATGATTTTGGAAAATGGTGGATGGAAGGGGTTACAAAGATGATTCAGCTACCTTATTGCAAGTTCTACTCTAAACTTTAATGATGATTTTGAAGGAAATTTGTGAGATGAGTGAGATATGGTTGAGGTTTTTTTTCTCACATTCCTTTCTCCCTCTCTCTCGAGCTCTCTTTCTCTTTTCTCTCTATCTCACTTTTCTTTTCTCAAAATCAGTTTTCTAAGAGTGAGTGTTGTGTGGGTGTGTGTGTTGTTTAATGAGCTGAGGTTAAAAACTAGTGGAATGACTATATTGCCCCTACACTCAATTCCTCACTTAAAAACCCCTTTTCTATCATATAATAATCAACCAATGCATATAATTAATACAATTAAGTAATTATAATTATAATTGTCAATCATCTATTCAAACATACTCAATCAACTACATTAGAAATCAATTGAATAAAATCATTTACTAATCTCAAGAATTGAGATTAGCCACTTTGGGGATGTTTCAATACACCCCCAACTTGAAAAATCAAGTTTTACCTCAAGAGAAAAGGTACGGATAACGAGTCCGCATGTCGTCCTCCAGCTCCATGTTACTTCCTCAGGTGAAAAACCATCCCAAACTACTTTAACAATTGGAATAGTCCTCGTCTGGAGTGTCTTCTCACCACGTTCAATAATCTGAATGGGATAGGGTTGGTATGAAAGATCTGATCGGAGGTCAACCGTCTTGAAACTCAACGACGGACTAGGATCGGGAATGTATTTCCTCAATTGGGACACATGAAATTCATTATGCAAGTTTGATAAGGCTGGCGGCAAGGCAATACGGTATGCTACTGGCCCAATCCTCTCGATAATTTGGAAATGTCCAATATACTGAGGACTGAGTTTCTTAGCTCGCAGTGCTCTACCGATACCAATAGTAGGTGAAACCCTGAGAAATACATGGTCACCCTCATCAAACTCCAAAGGTCTTCTCCTTTTGTCGGCATAGCTCTTCTGTCGACTTTGAGCAGTTTTCATTCTTTCTTTGATCAGACAGATCTTCTCTGTAGTCTCTCGAACTAAATCAGGTCCTGACAAGCGTTGCTCACCAACATCCCACCAACACAATGGATTTCTACACTTCCTACCGTATAATGCCTCATACGAAGCCATTCCAATTCTAGAAGGATAACTGTTATTGTAGGCGAATTCCATCAATGGAAGGTGATCCTCCCATTTACCTCCACTATCGAGCACACAGGCCCGAAGCATGTCCTCCAGGGTTTGAGTTGTTCTCTCAGTTGTTCGTCCGTCTGTGGGTGATATGCGGTGCTAGCATAGACCTTCGTCCCCAATGCCATGTTCAATGCTCTCCAAAATCGAGAAGTAAACTTTGGATCCCGATCGGAGATGATACTAGTTGGAATCCCATGAAGTTTCACTATATTCTTGAGATACTCATCTGCTAACTTGAAAACCTTGTTGTTTGAACGAAAAACTCAGCACTCTTTCATTCCTCATTTCTATCTATGATTAAGAGAAGGCTTACAACTATACAGTGTACTTCCTAGATGAAATATTTCAAGAAATAGAATATGACAAGTCAACAACAGTTGCAGATGCTGTTGAGGTTATTTGAAACTTTTTTATGTTTCTATTTGCAATTGCTATGCATTTGTAAGTAATTTAAACATATAAAATATATTATGGAAGACTGGAAAGTGCATGTAAGTGAATATATCTCTTTGAGGATATATAAAATATATTTAAAAATTTCTTCTTACATTGTTCTGATTTGGAAGGGGCAACTTGTGATTGGGAGCTTGATATTAATTCTCGACTTCATTCATTGGTATGGGAAGGCCATCTATTTGATATTAATTCTGACTCCATCACCAATACCACGAGACCAACATTTCTTGAAACCAATGACAATGAGGTTACTGATATTACCCCTGTGAACACCTTTGCTTCTAGTAGCAATACTGATGGTGATAATGGTGGCTACAATAAGATTACTGAGATTACCCTAAATGCTGATGGTGATGATAATGGTGGCTCCAATTTTGCACCAAGGTGAGTATCATTTACTTGTGTTTGTGATTTAATGCAATTTTAAAATTGATGACAAGAATTTTAGTTTTTGGAAAACATTGTTCTTATTGAAATCTTTGCAATGTGATTTTTTTTTGAGTTGAACCTGTTAATGCTCTATTTATTGTGTGACTTTTTTAACAACTCACAGTAAATTTAAGTAAAAATATATTTATTGTGTGATTCTTTGGAAAAATAAGAACCTGTTAATGCTCACAGGTGAACATGTTTAGAAGACATTGTTCTTTAATTAATGAGAACCTGATAATGCTCACGGGTTAATGAGAACCTGTTTGGCCATGTCCACCTGTTTGGTTAACTTTGATGATTTACATGTGTTATGACAAGAGAAAGAGATTGTTTTAACAGGTATGGTATAAGGTATAGCTTAGGATAAGTGTGGGAACGAACGGAATGTACATTTTCATAAAAAAAATTGGTTTTTCGTGAACTGAGTGGTTAGTTTTATGAAAACTAAGAATGAGTTTTCTATTTGCTCACGTGCAACATTCTTCATTTTCATTACTTGACATCTGGTTTGACTTTGCAGCATGCCATCAGCTCTTTCATTATCCATTCCAGCAGAAGTCACCAAAGCTACACCGTTGTTTTACATATCTCATGTGAGAAAATTTATAATTTAATGGTTTAAATATATTTTTCCTCCCTCCAAATATAGCGATTTTTTAAATAAGTTCCTACAAAATATATTTTTTTTAAAAAAGTCTTTGCAATTTTTTTTTTAAAAGTACCACTCTATTAAGTCTCTGTTAGCCACTTGCTGATGTGGCTAACAAAACTCCACATCTGTCTTATTTGGCATTGCCACATCACTATTTTTTATTTCTTTTATTTTTAAAACACTGACGCAGATATAACATTTGTTTCCCAAATTAATTTAGGATTTTCTTTGATCTTCCTCAAATCTCCAGCAACACTTCATCAAAAAAAATCTCCAGCAACACTTCCTCAAATATCCTCCAATACATCAAAAGCCAGATGTTGTTTCTACCACGGAGAGAAATCGATTGGGATCGGGTATGTAACATCCCAAAGTAATTAATTTAATTACTTTGATGTTTGAACAATTTAATCACTTTGATTGAGGTTTGATTTGGTTATTTCATTAATTGAATGCATAACTATAAAATTTTAGGAGTTGTGTGTTGATTGTTAAATTAAATATTGATTGATGTGGGGCTTGTTAAGAAATTAAGGATAGAGTAAGGGCATAATGGTCATTTTACCCACACCACACTCACAAAAACCCACAAAAGGCACCAGCTGATCCCAACACAAACACACACACACACACACCCATTTAGTTGGTTTTAAAAAGAAAAGGAAAGAGAGGAAAGGAAGAGAGAGTTTCGAGAGAAAGGAAAGAAAAGAAAAGAGAGAAGAAAAGGGGGAAACCCTAGATTCCACCATTGTTCATTCCTCTCATCTCCACTCATTCCTTGAACTCCTTGCACCCTCAAATTCGAAATACCATTGTAGTATGAGAAGGAAAAACAGAAATTTAACCCTTAACTTCATCCTTCCAGCATTTTCAAAATGAAAAGAAGCTTTGGGAGAGGGAGAGGGACGAAGGAGAGAAGGAGGGAGAGAAGAAGGAAAGGTACCAAAATCAACACCAACAACTCACTCTTCTTTTTTCTACCATTTTCGACCCACAAGGAGAAATAGAGGGATTTTGAGCCATTCTTCTTCATTTCTGTATTTTGGAGGTTTGGGGAGTTCAAACAATGGTTTAGTTACTGACTTGGTGTGGGTAAGTCGATTGGCAAGGGTTAGGGTTCTGTTTGGTATTGTTTGGGGAGCTGAAATCGAGTCTTTGGGGTAGCTAGCTTGTGAGATGCTGAAATCTCAACTTGTTTGATTAATTGTTAATGCTCAACGATTTGAGGTGAGTTATTTTTCCCTTAGGTTTTGTTTGAGGTTATGATTGGTGAAGCTTTTGAAATCAGTTGGTCTTTGCATTTGAATTATGTCTTGGACTGATTTGATGGTGTTTGGAAGCATTTTATTAATAATTGATTGTTGAAAGTGTGCTTACATGTTAATGTTGTTAATGTGTATTGTATTGATGATTGACTTGCCCTAAATGTATTGTTTGGTGGTTTGTTAGTGTTGTTATTGACAGAGCTTGGGTTAGAAGTTAGTTGGGTTGGGCATTGGAATCAGGGGAACAAGCAAGAATGTGTATAAAATAGAGTTTTGGGTATCCTGATAAAAGGGCTCGGTTCGTGCTCCCCTAGGCCCGGACCGTGCACCCAAATCTGACATTTTACGAAAAGTTGTTTAAAACAGGCTCGGTCCGTGCGCCTATAGACCCGGATCGTGCCACTTTTTCTACCACCCAATTGTAAAATTTTCAAGTGATGTTCCTCTTGATTCCAATCCTTTTCCAAACCTTTCCCCAAGTGAATACGATTCAAATGAGTTATTTTTCAAGCATGTTAATTCATTTTTATGATGCAACATAAGTAGCTTTATGCTAGGGTTTACAAATGAACCGGTTAGTTGTTGTATTGAGTATGAAAAGGACCTAAGTGTCAAATAAAAGACCTAAGTGTCTAAGTTAAAGTAAAAAGTAAAAATTACCACGGGGATGACGATCCCAAAATCCATTGTAGCACACCTAGTGGAGGGGAGTCATGATCTCGAAGCTAGGGCTCTGGCATTATTCGGTATAGCTATACGAATTGGGGTATCCGTTGAAATTGAGTGATTTGATTTCACGGATTGTGCTAAGCCATAGCAACAAGACAAGGAAAACACCGAGAGAGGAATTGTGAGGGGGCGCGAAAGAACTCATTGAGATTTGTAATCTCACTGTTTTTATGTAGTGTTTTCAGATATACAGGGTAAAGCAAAGCAGACTGAGGAGAGGTAACGGATGCCTTAGCTACTCAGTGGGATGGAAGATCCTTTTGAGATCTTTATGATATATTTGCTTTATTTCCCTTCTCATGTATTTTGGACCTAAATCCTTGAATTATAGTCAAGGTCATGTAGTTTTCATAAACCTTGTCTTATAGTTGGACCATAGTCATGTTTATTATCGAATCTGTACCTGTTAAGTTCTTATTTCGGATTTGTATTTGAGAAATTTTCATCTCAAAGTTATGTCAAGTGGTTTCAATCCGCTTTAGTTTTAATTTGGTCCAACATTATGAGCAGGTTATACTCTGATGGGTTATGATTATGTTAATGCTTTTAGTACACCTAGTTGTCATCTTAATGTGTTACATTTTTGGTATCAGAGCAGTTCGACCTTGTTGGGCTTAGTGACCTTACGGTCAAGAGATTAGATAGATCGAGTCAGCTAGAGACTTTGACAATTAACTGTCCAAACCTCTCGGTATCTCGTGTGAGGCATTGAGCCTGGATCCACTCAATATTTCATGCAATGTACCGAGAATAATGACAATTGGTTACCTCAGCCCCGAAGATGTCTAAAACCCTATACCCTAGGATTCCTGGTCTTCTCGTTTCATCAGAGCATGCAGCGGAAGTAGTGGACTACAGACGATGTTACGGAACGAAAGAATAGGCATCCGAGTTGGTTCGAGGAATTGTGGGCGACCGTCTAGTCTTTGGAGCCGATTCGACCGGTGTGTCATCGCGTAAATCGTAAAAAATCACCTAGAGAGTTATAAGTTGTGCAAACCTTCCGGTAGAAGAAGTGTTAGTGTCCTAGATTTATTCAGGACTAGTAAGCACCGTAAAACCGAGATTGTTGTTCGACCAGTCTCTCAGTTACTGAGATGATGTCTAGTAGTCAACCCTACCGTGTAGCACAAATTAACTTCAACTTATGTTTCAGCCCCAGTGAGATCCTTCTGGATAGTCGTGGTTCTATATCATGTTTCCTTTCCTAAGAAACACCTTACCCAATGCTATGAAACCGAACTAGTAAAGTATCATTGTGCCTGCAAGTTTGACAAGTAGTACCACTCAGTGTTTATTAGACTAGTTTCCTTGTCATAATTTCTGAGTTGGGTTCCTATCAAAAAGGGACTAGTATTTCATGTCAATAGAAGTAACCATATCACATCCCTCTGATTAGGAGCATGTCAGTTTCTCTCTGTGAGAAATTTTCGCTAGTCTTCCAACTTGTTTTATCCATAACTTTTGATCCGAAACTCCGATTTATGTGTTTCGGGATGCGTTGGAAAGCTAACGAAAATGTCGACACATATCAATTGATTTTGGACTGTGTTCTATCCTATTTCCATAAAGTCTTCCTACTCTACCCAAGCCCTTAAGCTCTAAGTGCTAGTAGAATGTAAACCCTAGATTGGCATAAAAAGTATGTAGTGAATCCCCAATGATTAAGACAAAGTAATTAGGACCCAGATTAGGACAATTCATTTTGGCGTCTTATGGAAGGTTATTTCTCGGAAATGGCCATTAGCAGTTAGTTATATCTCCCCTTATGGAAATCTTCAGATTTAGTGATAGTCCTATACGATTAGGCACTCAGTTTGTATGTTGAAAAAGGGGAGAGTTCAGTTTATCTAAGTGTCAAATATTTTTGTTGTTCTATGGGTAGGACAAGTGTTCGGATCTGATTGATTACGAAAGTTGTAATAATTTTGTTTGTATTGTTTATGGAATTCAGAAATGTGAATATATGCATTGACAGGAATAATTTTGTTTTAATGATTGACAAAAGAAGTTGCAAAAAGCGGAAAAGGAGATCAAGCTCTCAAGTCAAGAGTTGTTTGGTTTTATATATTGTATGGTATGTCTTAAGATATTTGTGTAAGTGGAAATAAAGCTTTCTAATATAAAATAAATCACACACTCACATTATTTTTCATAAAAATATGTTTTGCATGAAAACATTTTTAAAACCATTAATAATTGAATTGAAATAATCAATTATGTGGAAAGAATTATTTTTGCATAACCATTGGCCTTTGATACGTGATTCACGTAATATATTGCTCAATTCTTTTTCCAACGGACAAATTCATTCCTATGTCAACACATTTTGATAATTAAGGCATACATATTGTAGCGACCGAAAAATCCGGAGGAGGGATTCTTCGAAGTTCTTGAAATGAAGCCGCCACCAAAGTTTAGTTTAAGGGCAAACATCGGAAAACCCCTATTGAGTGGATAAGGGGGTTTTGCGGACCAGGTTTAGGCTCGGGAGTCGTTTTTGCGTAGGGAATGTATTAGCACCCTACGACATCCTTCCTAAGGAAGGTTACCTTTTAACTAAACGTGTAAACATTTATTAATTCAAAAATAATGATTTTACCCTTATAATAATAAAAAGACTCGCTAAACGGTTAGTTATTTTTTACACTTTTTGAGAAATAGGAGAGAAAAGGATTAAAAGATAAAAAGGTTTTTTATTCAATTGACAGAGGTCGACCGCCCTCTGCTCCTACGTATCTCCAGGTAGAGAATCAAATCACACGTAGTTCTTGGTAGAAAATGTTTGTGTGTTGGTGTTTTTTATTATTTGAAATGTTTTTAAAACTTGAAAGACATTCGAAGTGATCAAATAGATAAATCTGGAGTGGTCACCACAAATGGCCCATTTGAAAAGGAAGGTATTCACAATGTTCAAACGAGTTAAACTCAGAGTGACCTTTACAAATAACCGATTTGTGATTGAGTGCTTCAAAATGTTTGCTTGAAAACATGACTTTAAGAAAATAAGTTGAGGTTATGTGAAAATGAGTTGAGCTCATTGATTTGTAACATCGTGTGAAGATGAGTTGGACTTATTGGTTTCTAAAATATGTGAGGATGAGTTGGACTCATGACTAGTGAAAAGGAAGAAAATATTATATGTTCCAAAGAGATAATGAAAGTGAGAAGGTGAGAATGTAGGAAATAAATGGTGTAAATAACAAATATTCATTAGTAAAAAAAAAGAAATAAATGATCAAGCATATAAAGAAATGGGCGTCACTAGCAGCTAGCAATTAAGAAAGTAAATTAAAAGGAAAAGGACTAAAAATACGTATAACAATGTAAAGAAACAATCATGAGACAAACAATGTAACCTAAAGTTATAAATAAAAAATAAGCCATGGGGAGGGGGTATATGAGAGTTTAAAAGAAAGAGGAAGAGTGAGAGTTAGTATATAAGATAAGATAAGATGAAATAAATAAACAAATAACTAAATAAATAAATAAAGGGAAAGGGGGTGTAATAGTAAAACAAGGGTGCAATTAACAGAAAGAGGGTTGTATTAATAAAATTGGGGGTGCGTAAAGCAGTCCACTGTTAGTTCTGCCAGCCCACGAATTCATGGGCTTTTCACAGGGGGTATGCGAATAAGAAATTGGGGGTGCAGGGATAAATCCGAAAAATAAAAATAAAACAAGGGACTGTATTTTTTAAAAAAAGGTGTAAAGAGCAATAGTCCAGTTTCAGTTTCAGATTTATTAGCCCACGAATCATGGGCCTTCCAGAAGGTTGGGATAATGTAATAGAGGGGTGCAAAAAGTAATCTGAGTGGTGGTGTGGTGTGGTGATATTTGGTTGTTTTTTCTTCTATTTTTCATTTGGATGATTCTGTGATGTTGTTGTTGTTGTTGTTTTGGGATGGAGATAAAACTTTGGAGGGGAAAAAAAACTAAAGTGTGGAACTGAGAAAATCTCCCTTCCTTTCAAACTTTCTTCTTTTCTTTCTCAAAATCGTTTTCTCTCTGTGTTTGTGTGAATTTTCTGTGTATTTTTGGTGTCCATTTTCGTCCCCGCCTTTTCACTGTTGTTGCTTTATTGCATTTATAGGCAATTTTTTGTCATGTAGGTGAGGAATCAAAGGACAGCAATTAGGGCAAAAGGACAGCATACAGCCGGATGGGGCGCTAAGGACAGCACTATCAAAAGGACAGTAGCTGGCAATGGTGAGGCGCTAGGACAGTCAAAGAAATGACAAAGGCAAGGGAAAAAGGAATCAAAAGGACGAGCAGCCAAGCAGCTAGGGCAGCTGTTGCGCCGTCTTCCTCTTCTTTTTTATTCTTTTTTTTGAAATTTTGTATTTTTTTTAATTTTTTGTATTATTTTTTTGTACTGTTTTTTGCTGTATGCTTTTTTGGTTCATATGTGTAAAGAAAAACTATATTATATGACAAAAAACTTTGACTATTCAGCTTCTTTATTTATTTTTTGCACCAATAACAATAGACTAAATAATAACAATAACGAAATAAAACGAGTATCAAACAATCGTTGTACGAGAGTGCCAAAGACACGCGCGTTTAAAACGATTTGAGACGCAATGAGAATAAGAATTTTTTTGGATTTTAATTGATCAAACAAAATTAGGGTATGACAGCTGCCCCTCTTTATTTATATTTTACTAGGAAATATGGAGGGCTTCCAAATTTCTCGAGTAAAATAGAAATAAAGATAAAAATGACACTAATTTTGTCGAAACCTTTTTGAGAAATTCACAAAAAACCGGATTTACATAGAACAAAAGTAAATAGGGATCACCAGAGATCTGAAGGAGCACTGGGGCTCTGATGGTCTAATTCGCAGTCGATGCTTGGCGCATTGATTGGAGTTAAACTGAAGGACCGACGGGGTCTGAAGGGCATGCCTAAGCCTGATGGACCAATGGGTCTGATGGAGCGCGAACTAGCAATGGTACTAGTAAAATGGTCTACTTGGGGGTGGCCTTTTTCGAGCGGCCATGGGGGCAAGGTCAGGTCGTTGACCTGATTTGCACACCTCGAAGGACGTGCATTGTGTTTTTTTAGGCGGACACAACTAGTCTGAAGGACCTGGGGTCGGATGATCCGTCGGCTGCTCGATAACGCGACGTGCGATCTGGATTTAAGGACCATTGATGGTCTGAAGGAGCGCTTGGGCTCTGAAGGACCACTGGGGGTCTGCAAGAGTACTGGGACTCTGAATTGTGATATGAGACCAACGCTTGGAGCACTGACTTTGAAAGAACAAAATATTGGGATTGACTCATGGCGTACTCGCCTAGAACATACCTAATGAATGCATTTACCTGAGAAGGGAAAAGCTATCTATATTTGGCATGTCTAAAAATTCGATGAATGATGTATGCGTGCAATATAGGTACAATGATATGATTAGTGATGTAAAAAAAACTTTTATTTGGGCAACGATGAGACCGGAACTTGGCACATATATCGAAGCAAACAATGTTATGCATGTGACGAACGTGCAATGATTGGTATCTGGTGGGATGATGAATGAAATGGGTATACCATGGGTGTTGAACCTGATGGAATGAGAAAGTTGACAAACAGTTGTATGTGGATGCAGATACGATATGAATGCAAATGTACTGCTTAAATGCAGGTGCTATGATGAAATGCATGGTTGCATGTGGAATGATTTATGCTATGATTGCTTTCCTTTTTTGCTCTTTTTTTTGTATATGATGTAAGTGTATGGACGGATGAATGTGCGAATGTAATTATTAGATACAAAAGTTGTGGTAGATGCATGGCTTGATGTTGGAATAAAATGTGTGGTGCAATGATTTATGATATGATTTATTGGTGATGCAGAAAGATTTTTTGCAATGATGAGAAATGAGACTTTTGATGCGAGAAGCAGAGAGGTGAAAATTCTGGAATCATCATTTATTGGAAAAATTGAATTTGATTTGAATTCAAACTTTGGTAATCTCAAGGTTGTTATTCCCAGACACTGATGTGCAAAAGTATTTGATCACATTTGCAAGCTCCTTCACATTGTTCTTTCGTTATGGTGTCCCATGATGACTGAATTTTAGGTTGACAAAGTTAACTACGTGAGTTACCAACTTCACCTTATTAACTTGTGTTTTCTCTCTTTGAAACATTGTTTAGCAAATATGCATAATAGTGCAAATATAGATGAATGAGTCAGTTAACTCGGTTCTTGATCTAGGGTATGACAGATATGACACGTGACAGGTTTTTGCCAAAGTCAGGAAAGGTAGGCTTGCCCCAATCCGAGAAATGTAGGACTGCCCCAATTTAGAGTTGATGACGGTGAGTGCATAACTTGCCCTTGTCTAGTGGTGACAACAGATAGGGGTGTAGTAGATGATGAATTAGGAACGCCATGACTTTGGAATGAAGGGTGGGAGGCGGAAACCATAGTGTTTGGTGTTGATACGATGAAAATTTCAACTTGGTGATCACTAAATCTTGTCTTGATATCAGTGTAACTTGAATGAATCTTGGAGTGCAAGCCTTTTGAGTTTATTTTTATTTTTATTTTTTTTAAGCAGATATATAGTAAATAAATAAACTTGTCCTAAAATTAAAACTTTGAGAAAACGAAAGCAGACAGTCATTGATCAGAATGGACTTGTTGGGGACGTTGTAATGTGGCTAATAGTTAGGGGTTTATGAAATAAAGGGTTTATAATGTGGCCAATGGTTAGGGGTTTATGAAAGAAAGGATTTATAATGTGGCCAATGGTTAGGGGTAATGTGGAGTATAGGATAAATAGGCTCAAAGAGGTGTTTGATGGTTTATTGAGACAGGGACCTTTAATGAAAGAAAGAATAAGTAGGCCCAAAGAAGTGTTCGAGACCAATGGTTTGGGTTTTGTGAAAGAAATGATAATTTGGCACAAGGAGGTGTTTGAGGGTTTATTCAGACAAGGGTATCTTATGTGTTTGATAGTATGATGTATCAGCTCACACCACTTTCTACTGCTTTTGCTTTTTTTTTCCCAGGATTTTTCGATCCTCCTTTTTTGAATTTCACTTTTTGTGTGTGATTTTTCCTTCTCTTTCTTTTGAGTAGAGTGAGCTGATAAAAGTGATACACCATTTTTGATGTGGAATTGATCCTTGTCCAGGGTGACTGAAAGATTTTTATGATTTTTTGGCTTGAAGTGGGTAGAAAAGAGTATTTCTTTTCGGAAATCATGATTGCTTTTTTTCTCAAAAATTAATTCTAAGACAACAATTTGCTTATATTCACATATCTGCTCTTTTTTTATATGCCCTAATTTTTACTTAGGGTGCTCTCGCGAGCTTTCAACCTAACGGGTCTTTTTTGATTTTTTTTTTCTTTTTTTGTAAAGGACTTGCAACAAGGGAAAACAATGTTGACAAGATATCTAGTGATCACAAATTTGCCCCAACATGGGGACCTAAAGTGCCAGTTTGTGAAATTTCATCATTGGGAACCAACCAAGTAGTTGACTAGTTACTTGTGTGGAGAATATGCACCTAATGGGATGGTCGGGGTGAGATTGGACATGAACAAGGGATGATGATAGGAAAGATATGGACACTAACTGACTCAAACAAGAGTAAATGCACATTGCATACAAGTTCACTATACGAATGATACAATAATAAAAGAAAATGAAGCAATTTCTGATTTTTATTTTGATGCATGTGGGAGGTTATGTAGGAATATGAGATGCATGTAAGAGGAAAAACTTTTACTTTTGTTTTTTATGATGCGTGGGAATAATGCATTTGAAGTGGATGTGAAAGAAATAAACGATCCCCTTTTTTATATAATGCATGAAGGGAATGATGAATGAATATATAATATCACAGTGATGTTTTTTTAGTGTGGATATGCAAGATGGACAAATGAAGCGAATGATATTTCTAGGATGATGAGATGCGTGGTAGTGCAATGATAATGAGATGGGATGATCTTATTTTGTTATGGATGCATGATGGTTTTTTTTGGTATGATGATGTCGCCTCATGTGCATGCAAATGAAAGAAAGAAGCATGAAAATGTTTTTTTTTTGAGTGATTTTATTTTTGGAGAAACGCTAACTAGAATAATAGAGAGGGTAAGTATAATGCCCCTCTGTCCTAGGTGGGTCATGTCTAAATTGGGATTTTCAACATGGTCTAGGGTCACTTATGTGATCAATCTCTCAAGTGGCTCTATTCACTTCCCTCTCAAAGGTCTCCAGAGCTAAAATCCCCTTCATGATATGATCCATAACGATAGCTAGCTACCAGGTGTGAGATACCATAAAAAAGCGTACTCTGGCTGAGACTTTCATGAGAGTCAGACAGATAAAATCCAGAATGACTGTCACTAATAATCTCCACTCGTCCTAGGTTATTTGCAGACCCGGGTATAGGGCCCCACTCAAAAGTGTAAGTGAGGTGTGTGATGAGGGCAAAATACCTAAACTAACCAAATTGGACAAGATATACAACAATAATAACAAAAAAGTCGTCTACCCTAAGGTTCAATAATATAAAGAAATGCTAATAAATAAATAAAATAAGCATAAGGGTAAAAACAAAATATAAAATTAACAAATACTTACACATTTAGTTAATTAGGCTCGACTCTCTTAATTAGTCCCCAGTGAAGTCGCCAGCTGTAGCGACCGAAAAATCCGGAGGAGGGATTCTTCGAAGTTCTTGAAATGAAGCCGCCACCAAAGTTTAGTTTAAGGGCAAACATTGGAAAATCCCTATTGAGTGGATAAGGGGGTTTTGCGGACCAGGTTTAGGCTCGGGAGTCGTTTATGCGTAGGGAAGGTATTAGCACCCTACGACATCCTTCTTAAGGAAGGTTACCTTTTAACTAAACGTGTAAACATTTATTAATTCAAAAATAATGATTTTACCCTTATAATAATAAAAAGACTCGCTAAACGGTTAGTTATTTTTTGCACTTTTTGAGAAATAAGAGAGAAAATGATTAAAAGAAAAAAAGATTTTTTTATTAATGCAATTGACAGAGGTTGGCCGCCCTCTGCTCCTACGTATCTCCTGGTAGAGAATCAAATCACACGTAGTTCTTGGTAGAAAATGTTTGTGTGTTGGTGTTTTTTATTATATGAAATGTTTTTGAAACTTGAAAGACATTGGAAGTGATCAAATAGATAAATCTGGAGTGGTCATCACAAATGGCCCATTTGAAAAGGAAGGTATTCACAATGTTCAAACGAGTTAAACTCAGAGTGACCTTTGCAAATAACCGATTTGTGATTGAGTGCTTCAAAATGTTTGCTTGAAAACATGTCTTTAAGAAAATAAGTTGATGATCATTGTAATTCTGATTGTCAATCTTCTTTATTTTCTTCGACTCAATATAATTTTCATTTGTATTTTATATGACATAATACCTATCTCTTTACACTTTGAATTTCGAATCATACATTTTGGACATTGTTCACAACTTATGATTATCTTCCAAATTACTATTATGACTTTATGAGAATACACCGACTATACGGTATCACCTCTAATAGTATTTGGATTAAAAGTAGAAAGCATAAGAAGGAATAAAATAGAGTAAACATGTAAAGATATTGTGTTGTTGAAGAGGTTTTTCTTTTCTTTAGCAGCAAACACCATTTTGCGTGTGTGTGAATTTCAGTTCATCAGATCATCATCATCATATCAATGAATACGACGTCGTTTATGGACAAACAGATAATGGATCTGAGTCAAGGATCTTCGACTCCGAACAAAGACTTAATCGACCTCATGAAACTCCGTCACGAAGAAGAAGAAGAACGAAAACAACGACGAATGGAAAACGACGATGAAGAAGACGAAGAAGAAGAAAGAGGGAAACGCAATGGGATCAACAGTGATGATATCCTTCCGAGTTACGATTTCAAACCGATTCGTCCACTCGTTGATTCTTCCCCTAATTTAGGTGCCACCGCATTTTCTAGACCTTGGAACTCTGATTCCAACTTCAATTCTTCCCATCCTATCATCAAAGTAAGATTCTTACTTCTACTTCTTTTTTCACGCACCCTGATTTGCTGATCTAGGTTTTCTCTAGATTTTATCACTTTCGTTACAGCATCTTGGAATAATTGCATGCTATTTTATCGTGGTATGTTTCGTTGCTGGATTTGATTATCCATTGTGATTTTGTGATTAAGGCTCTATTTGGAGAAATCACTTAATTAAGTGCTTATCATATAAGTCTTCATGCATAAGCTATTTCAATAATTAAGGATAAAATAATGTTAAATTGTTTTCATATAGGCTATAAGCTGTTTTGATTAACTAGATTGGGGGGCTTTTGGGAATTAACTGAAAACAAAAAACAACTTATGAACATGTTATAAGTTGTTTCCATAAACTCTACTAAACAATCTCACAAGTGCTTATGCTAGTAGATAAGCCTAAATAAGCGAATCCAAATAGAGCCTAACTGTAGGTTTATGGAAATGACTGAGTTTTCTAGCAGTAGCTTAGACCTTCTAGGCTTCTAGTGAAATTTAGCTTCTATATGCCCAATTATTTTCACAATGTCTTGTATTTGATACTATAAACTAGTTTAAATTGAGAAACTCGAGTCAGAAGGTAATCCAAATTGGGTATTAGTTGATTAGAATGAAAATGGATTGTCAAGTCATGTTTGGTAATTAGTGTGAGGTTGTCTCTCGTCCTAGAGACTTTTGATAGCTGATTATATGTTCTGTTTCACTCTAGTTTTTACTTATTGCTCGCTGTTTATGAAAGGAGAATGCTAAGGAGGGACATGACTCATGAGGGTGTTGGTTAAGGAAACTAAACTTGAAACTTGAAAGTATCTATTATTCATCTATTTACTTTTATTTATCCATCCATTCTATTCTATTTAACTTATATTAAAAGAAGGTCGCGGGGTGCCGCGTGTCAGTCACCAAGCTTTCTGTTTTCCTGCCCAACCTACAAACGAAGATCCGTCCTTAGTCACATGTCTCTGCTAGTTTGCTAAAAAAACAAAAAAGAAATCATTTTGTTGTATTGAATAAATGCTAACGAGTTCCTTATGAGGTAAATGCTAACCAGTTCCTTATGGCACTCTGGTTAAGGAATTAAAGATGGAAATGTTTTATTGAATAATACAGCGTTAGAAAATATTAATTAATCGAATGCTCTGATTTCCAATGAAAACTTTCCGACGCTTGTTGCAAAGTAGAACAATTCATAGAAACAGATTTAACTTACCATGTCTGTGTACCAATTCGCAAATATTCGCCAAAAATTAACACCAAACCGTGAACCGTGGAGATGAAAGAGAAACGGCTAAAAAAGGGTTTTAGGGTGAAGTGAAACGGACTGCGCGTGCCACAAGACGAAAGCGAACCCTGAGATTGTGTGTGAACAGAGACGAAACAGAACTCTTTATTGCAAGTGCAACTCTATATTGTAGCCCGAGTTTTTATTCAAAATGTTTGGGTCACAGGGCTTTTGAGTTAATTTTTTATATCCCCTGCATAACCTTTTTGGGTATGCATTTATGCTATCCTCACCCAAGCTTTCATGTCATTAAAGAATTTTGACCAATATTAAGGGCCAATTCTATTTAAATAGTGTTCAAAATTATATAAATAATATTAAATTGTATATATATGTTGCTATTAATACTTTTTAATTTGATGAAATTCTTTTATTGGCATCATATAAATTATGATGTTAGACATACAATGAACCCCTTAAGTACGATTATGTATACCCATTGTGTATTGAATTCTTTGCTGGTTGTGTAATGCGTACCCGTACCACATACTAAGCGTATTGCGAACCTGATAACTATGGAGCATTTAATACACTGTAACCTAAAAAAGCTTTATTTCTAATCTTAATAGCCTTTTTTTAACCAATAACAAGTGCCCTCTGGAGTCACTCATTTGTATTAAATACTCTTAATCAGTGTTTAATAATATATTGTACCATCTTGGTATAGGGTTATTTCCTTCATAAATATTAAGTATTCATCCTTATTTTGTGCAGAATTACAGTTCTCTAGATTCTTTTGAACCTGCAAAGGTGACTATAGAAAAGGACCAAAATGCTTTTGATGCTACATCAATTTTGTCAGAGATTGATCGAACTGTGAAGATGCATATGGACAATTTGCATCATGTTCTGGAAGGTGTTAGCGCACGCTTAACACAACTAGAGACCAGAACTCACCATCTTGAGAATTCTCTGGATGATTTGAAGGTATCTACTGGAAATAATCATGGTAGTGCTGATGGCAAATTGAGGCTGCTTGAGAATATTGTTCGAGAGGTATTTTATCATTCATACTCCCTCTCCTCCCCACCTCCTAACCTCAATAGTGCATCATTTGGTATATCAAATGAATTCTTTTGGTTGATAGAAATATTTGTTTTATGTCGTCGCGCGTGTGTGCAGAAGTGTATTTTGCACACATTGGTGTTATGAGAGGCTCTATAGGTAAGATTTTGGTAGAGATCTTTGGGACAATGGATAATTTTGGTTGATAGAAATGATTGACTTGTACTTTATCTATAAGCTTTGGTTCATAAATTTTATAGTTTATTCTCATACTGGTTCTCTTTTTTGCTCTTTTGTTTCTCATACAAAATATACAGGTGCAAACAGGGGTGCAAAATATCAAGGACAAGCAAGATATAGTGCAAGCTCAGCTGCTACTGGCAAAGCTACAGGTATCCAAGACAGATCAACAATCAGAAACTCAAACTACTGGAATTGCAGATCCTGTGCAGCAAGCTGCATCTGCTCCCCTGCAATCTCAGCATCACCTTCCTTCTCCTATTAATCTTCCACAATCAATTCCTACGGTTTCCCCCCCTAATGCACCTCCTCAGCCTCCTCCCCAACAGGGTTTGACACCTCCTGTTCAACTTCCAAATCAATTCTCTCAGATTCCAAACCCAGCTGTTCCTCAGAGAGATCCGTACTTGCCACCACCTGTTCAAGCTCATGAAACCCCAAATCAGCAATACCATCTGCCTTTAGCTCAGCAGCCACATCCTCAGCCAGGGGCACCTCCGCATCAGCAATATCAGCAGACCCCCCATCCACAGTACTCTCAACCAGCACCTCATCCACCTCAACAGCAGCCATCGCATTCTCCTGGAAATTCATCTCAACTACAATCTTCGCTAGGTCACCATGTAGAGGAACCTCCTCATGTTCCTTCTCAGAGTTATCCTCCCAATCTCCGCCAGCCACCATCTCTGCCACCTAGTGGACCTCCTCCTCCCCCCCAACAGTTCTATGGGACACCGCCCCAAGGATATGAACCACCAAGTAGATCTGGTTCAGGGTATTCTTCAGGATATGGTTCATTATCTGCACCTGCTGCGCCTGCTGAGCAATATCGATATGGTGGATCATCTCAGTATGGTGGTAAACAACCACAACTACCTACTGCTTCAGTGGCTTCCAGCGGTGGAAGTGGTTACCCACAGCTCCCAACCGCTCGCATACTCCCACAGGCAATACCAACTGCATCTGCAGTAAGTGGTAGTTCGAGTTCTGCTGGAACTGGCAACAGGGTTTCTATTGACGACGTAGTTAGTAAAGTTGCTAGTATGGGTTTCCCTAGAGAACAGGTGAGGGCTGCAGTTCAGAAGCTGACAGAGAATGGTCAATCAGTTGACCTAAATGCAGTGCTGGATAAGCTTATGAATGACGGTGGTGGTGAATTCCAGCAACAAAGAGGTTGGTTTGGCAGGTAGCATGCACTAATGAATTGAACTTTGTATAGAAGAATCACTTGTTTTGTGATGAATGTTTCTGAGGAAGGGGAACTTCGTTGTTGGATTGTGCCAAATTGGATATTTTGAATCTTCCTTTTTTCTCCTTTGTTTTTATTTATAGTTGAAACTGTTATGCTTTCTTGTGCGTCCGATTTATGACTATTTTGATCATGTTCTGTATATTTTCGATAAATAGAATTGGATTTGGAAAATTACATTGAACATTTCAATTTCTGCCTCTTAACTTGATGTTATCAGATTTGGTTGTTAGTTTCCATGATATCATTGGTTTGGCGTGATACATAATGAGGTTATTAAGTACGTTGTGGTTATAATCAAGTAACTACGGATAAATCATAATACTGTGTCATAGATTGTTAATGTTGAGTGAAGAAAAGATGAGGTATTTACGAATGATTGACAAGTGGGTGGTAGGCTTTTTGTTAATAACTAAGACTTTGATTTTTGAACACTTCACAAAAATTAAAATCCATGTAATACTCCTTATTCTTTCTATCTCTCATGAGTGTTCGGGTTCTATTTTTTTTTTTGACAAAATGTGTTTGTGTTCTTGAAAAGTGAGAAATCGAGTATCTCATGTTAGAAGTTTTTTCAAAAGGAAATGACTATCGGAACGAGACGAAACCCACGGGGCAGTGCTGTTTAACCAGCGAAGGAAAGGGTGTAGTGTTATAAATCCCGTTTTATAGTGTTATTTGTACGATTCGTTTCGTACTGAATATCATTGTTGTTTTTCATTCATCCAATTTTTTTTGTATACCATAAAAAGATATCTTTTAACTTTAATTTTAATAATACTACAAATAGCGAAAAATTATCACTTTATTATGTTGTGGAACAATATTCTTTAAAAATAATTTTTTTAAATAGAATATATGCAGACTAGTCCAGAAGTCCTTCAAGCTCGATAAAACTTTGGAGCTTATATTTCATTTGGGTTTTTTTTTTGTCTTAGCCCAATAAAACTTGTGACTTGATGTGAGTCGAATAGCCTAATTGGCAACCTCTAGCAAAGTTTCTTTGATTGAACATAGGGATTGCCCTCTTGTGTTGGCTAATGCTTGGCGAGATGAGCAGAGTGTAGAGAGTGACGACTTGAGGGAGGTTCTCCTCGAAAAGAGTAAGACTTGCGAGAAATCTTTGACTAATTGGCATCATAACTCTCTAAGGGGAAAGAATGAGTCTCTATGGAAATATGAGGAAATGTATTGGGCGCAGAGATCTAGACTTTAAATGGTTAAATAGGGGGACAATAATACAAAGTTTTTCATGCTACTACTATCTAGAGGGGGGACAAATACAATGTTTGGATGGAGGATTTAAGAGGGGGAGGGGAGGGGAGAGTTTGATTTTCAATTCTAAAGTGATGAAGCTATAAAATGTTGCTAAACAAAAATGAAGTGTGATTAACAATGTTTTATCATTACCTAACATCTTATTCTTTCAATCTTATAATATCTCAAATAGATATTAAAATATAGACCAACCCCTCCAAAACCCTCCCAAACATATCCTTAGAGAATCGAGAACTCAAATGGGGGCTGGGTCCAAGGCCAAGAAGAAGTGATGCAAGTTGTCTCTTAACACTATCAAGAGGTTTTCTTCGCTGAATTTCAATTGTTCCTAAGATTGTTGTTCAAGAAAAGAACTCATTATTATTGTTGGCTATATTGTAAGTGTGATTCAAAGATAAAGGGGGTTGTGGATCACCTAAGCAAGATGCATTTAATGAGTTGTTCTAGACAAGGAGGAGCCACACAGATCTCCATAGATAATTTGCTGGAGCTCTCTAGGTGGGATCTGCATGATATTAACCTCATAAGCGCCCAATCTATGCTCTGTTGGTTTATCAGTTTCCATATTCATAATACTTTAAAATGTATACTATAAGAAAATACATATCGTAATTCGCTTTTCTACCGTAGATGTATAGGATTACAAAAATCCATAAATTTTAAAATAAAATCTAACGGATATTATCCCAATTTTCTTTATTTTGGTGTGCAAAAGTTTCATTACAAAATAGTACAGGAAGACGTTAAGCAATCGCCCCCGTCCATTAAAAAATCGTTATATCGCACCACTGGTGGACCACTTTGCTTCCATGTCCACCTTATAATCTTCACTCCATTTGCCACACTTCCTTTCTAGGCTTTTGCCGGCAACCTGGTACGTTGTTGTTGTTTTTTGTTTTCTCTGTTGTGTATCTTCAATTCACTTACTTTACTACTCACCCATCATCAACATGATTCGTCGTCCATCAATTTCAATCAATACCATCACAATTTTCTCAAAAAAATCATCTTTCTTTTCTTCTTCAGCTTCTTCTTCTCTAATCACTATTCATGATTCTCATTCAAAACCCGTTTCAAGTCCATTTTACAATCTTCTTCCACCTACCCAAAACCCTAATAACATAGTAAACCTAATTTCTTCAATTCTCAAACAAAAAAATTTCCATCTTTCCCTTCTTCAAAACGACATCAAAGGGATTCTTCCCCACATGGGCACCCAAGAAATTTCAAGGATACTTCTCAGATGCCAATCTGATTACTCCTCAGCTCTCACTTTTTTCAATTGGGTTAGAAATGATTTATGCATTACACCAACTATTCATAACTATTGCATAATTATTCACATACTTGCTTGGTCTAGAGTTTTCTCTAAAGCCATGAAATTGTTATCTGAATTGATAGAATTAGTACCAAATGATGTTGAAATTTATCAAAATTTGATTGCTTGTACTGAGGATTGTAATTGGAATCCTGTTATCTTTGATATGCTTATTAAGGCTTATGTTAAGTTAGGTATGGTTGAAAAGGGTTTGGAAATTTTTAGGAAGAATATTGATGCTTGTTTTGTTCCTAATGTAGTTGCTTGCAATTGCTTATTGAATGGTTTATGTAAGTTTAATTATATTGATCATTGTTGGGAAGTATATGAAGAGATGGGAAGAGTTGGAATACATAGAAATGCTTATACTTTCAATATTATGACTCATGTTTTGTGCAAAGGTGGAGATAGTGATAAGGTTAATGGTTTTTTGGAGAAGATGGAGGAAGAAGGATTTGAACCTGATTTGGTGACATATAATACACTCATTAATAGCTATTGTAAGAAGAGAAGAATGGAGGATGCATTTTATTTATATAAGATCATGTGTATTAGAGGTGTGACGCCGAATTTTATATCGTACACGGCTTTGATGAACGGTCTTTGCGAAGAAGGGAAGGTTAAAGAAGCTCATCAGCTTTTTAATCAGATGGTTCATAAAGGTATAGATCCAGATATTGTCTCTTATAATACTCTTATATCTGGTTATTGTAGAGAAGGTGAGATTCATATGTGTAGATCACTATTACATGAAATGATAGGAAATCGGATTTGCCCCGACGATATCACATGTAGGGTTATTTTGCAAGGCTGTGCAAGAGATGGAAAGCTGTTGTCGGCGTTGAATTTAGTTGTAGAGCTTCAGAAATTCGGGATTAAGATTCCTGAGAACTTATATGATTATCTCATAGTCGCATTGTGTAAAGAAAATCGTCCGAATGCCGCTAGAAGTTTTCTGATAAGGAAATCTCAAGAGGATGGCTATGTGCCTGAAATGAATACTTACAATAAACTAGTTGAGTCTCTATGTACATTCAACAATGTTGAAGAGGCATTGATTTTGAAAACTGAGATGATAAAGAAGAATATGAAATTGAATCTCGCTGCGTATAGAGCTATTATAAGCTGCTTGTGTAGAGTAAAGAGGACTTCAGAAGCTGAAGATTTGTTGGAGGAAATGGTTAGTTTAGGTGTTCAACCTGATCTAGAAATAGAGAGAGCATTAATAAATGGTTATTGTGATGAAAAGGAGATGGAGAAAGCTGTGTCATTATTGAAATTCTTTGCTGAGGAGTTTCGAGTTTACGATAGCGTAAGCTACAATGCTGTTGTTAAAGTATATTGTGAAGTTGGTAGTGTGGCTGAGTTGATGGAGCTTCAGGATAGGTTGGTTAAGGTAGGGTATGTTCCAAATAGTTTAACGTGTAAGTACGTGATTCACGGATTGCAGAAAGATATGGAATTAGATGATGAGATATCGGACCGCGACATGCTTGAAGTTTAACATTGCTTCAGTCTAGGATTGTAATCAACATATCATCAATCATATTGCCTAGCATGCTATGAAGCACCGACACAGATACAGGCACCAGACACGACACAGACACGGGCCCAGACACATCTTCAACCGGAAGTGTCGGTGCTACATAGCTAGCATGGCATGCTTGAGTATCACATGGAATCAGCAGCATATGAAGATTACTACTCCGTCTGTGGAACGATTTTCTCGGCTTACAGAACATTTACCATACCTCATTTAGCTGTAGATAAGCTAAACATGAATTATTACTATTGAATCATCAACTGCAAATTCCGTATCTGAGATCAAAGAACGGCCTTTTCTAACTGAGGAAGTAAAAATCCAAGAAAACAGCCTTTGAACTTTTAAGGCTCTAATAAGAAGATTCAGAGTGCTGCTTCTCAGCAAGAGGAAGATGGGTTTGAAGGTGGAATTGACAAGATTCATTCTCAACAGATGAAGTAGTACAAGAAGACACAGGAAGGAACAACCAAAATATGTCTTGTTTTGTTGTATATAGAATGATATTTAACAGAAGAAAAACAAATATTACCTAATTTTTGCTTAGACCTAGTAATAAAAAAGTTTTCATCGATATGTTTATTACTTCTACCTTTTGCTACTTATTTTTGCATTCACACACCTCTGACTGTCTGGCATGGCTATATAGTTGCTGATATAAAAGGAGTTTGTTGTTATATCTTAGTTTTGGATGGTATTAAACATGATAATATTATTGGAGGTGCTTCTAATAATATTATGCTGGAATGGTGATCCTCAAATCCTGCTGTATATGGATTTGCTTTTCTCTTCCTTTGATTGTTAGGGGTATACAGCATTTAAACATAAACAGGACTAGCTCTTTTTACATAAGGAAGTTGTGCAACTGGTTATGCTTTATCAAAGAAAAAATGTCTCAATACAAGCATTTTTTTTATCTTTCAAATGTAACATTAATTATTTTATTCCAATTTTACCCAAATTAATACTGTATGCATCACCCAAAATTGTTATACTCCACATCCAATTTATGAGTATAGTTAAAAAGGATAATTGTGTAAAATTAATTGTTACATTCTTTCATTCAGTTATAGTTTTTCAATTGATGCTTGAGGTTTCTATGGTGCATTAGGATGCTTGAGGTTTCTATGGTGCATTAGGATGCCACGACTTGCTTGAAGTCTAACATTGTTTCAGTCTAGGATTGTAATGAACATCTCATCAATCCTATTGCCTAGCAATGCATGCTATGAACACCGAAACAAATATGGATACCAGACATGATATAAACACAGACCCGGACATGAAGTGTCGCTATCAGTGTGGCTGTCTGACACGAGGACACGTCTTGAACCAAAAGTGTTAGTGCTACACTAGTATTTTACCCGTGCATACGCACGGGTAATACTGAATGGTCGGTGTATTGCCATGAAGTCATAATAGTAATTTGGAAGATAATTATAAGTTGTAAACAATGTCCAAAATGTATGATTTGAAATTCAAAGTGGAAAGAGATAGGTATTATGTCATATAACATACAAATGAAAATTATATTGAGTCAAAGAAATTAAAGGAGATTGACAATCAGAATTATATTGATCCATAATAATGTATTTGGACGTTAGAGGTAAAATATGCATCCTTGTTGACCCTCTCGTTTGCATTTTCGTTGCCCTCCCGTTGCCGCTCCCGTTGCCGCTCTCGTTGGCACTCATGTTGGCAGTCCCACTGGCACTCCTGTTGACGCTAGTTGCCACTTGGTCGACGATTATACTACTAACAACAAACAGTTTAATTTTTTTTTTTTTGAAAAGCTGCATTTTTTGTCTTTTTGCGGGCATTTACCATTTTGCCCCCAAATTACATGTGGCAATCTTGTAAAGTGTCTAAAATTGACATTTTGCTGGCATGCCGGTTTATTATATTAAGTGTCTAAAATTGACATTTTGCTGGCATGCCGGTTTATTATATTATATTATATTATATATATATATATATTATATTATTATTATTATATATATTATTATATATTATATATTATATTATAAGAGTAGATAGAGTAGATTAGAGTAGATAGCTAGCATGACATGCTTGAGGATCACATGGAATCAGCAGCATATTATGAAGATTACTACTCTGTCCTTCGTGGAACGATTTTCACTGCTTACAGAACATTTAGCATACATACCTCATTTAGCTGAAGATAAGCTAAACAGGAATCATTACTATTGAATTGAATCATCAACTGCAAACTCTGTATCTGAGATCAAAGGAAAGCCTTTTCTATTGTTGTTTGGAGCATATATATGTATTCTGTTGCTATTCTATACAATTTCTTGATTTATTTTTAGATATTTTGCATGTCCTTCTCTTCCTGGAGAATGAATGAAAAGTAGTGAATAAAGTTATTACAATTTTTTCCCTTCTCTTCCTAAAGGCTTTCCCTGAAATACCGGGAATTCAAATTCTATAATTCACACATAACAATAACAGTACTTGAGCATAAGATGTTATTACAAAGAGCAAATGATTTCAACACAAATTGCTATTACACTACAAGATTTAGAGATGCATTATCTTCTTGTGACTTGAAAATAACATGGGTAAAGAGTCACTTTGGTTCCTCAAAGTGTTAGGCGCTGTCAATTTGGTCCATCACTTTAACAAAAAGGTAAAAACATCCTCCACTGTTAACTATGTCCTTCACATTCGTCCCTGGTGTTAACATTCGTCCTTAACCCTGTAAATCTTGCAGATGTGGCACGTTTAGTGCCATATTGGTTGCTTATGTGGCATTATTTGAGTGATAAATCAGGTTAATGAGTGTGAGGGACGAAATTGAGAGTAAAACAAAATCATTTCTCCTTCTTTATTTCTCAAATTCCCAATTTTTCCAACATAAACCCTAATCTTTTCTCTCTTCTCCCATTGTCGCACCTCCTCTTTCTCTCAAAGTAGCCCTCTGTGGATTGCTAAATTGAAACTTTATGGATGATGAGAACTAAATAACAAGACCTTTATCCTTAGTTTACAAGAGGGAAAAGGACAAACATTCAGTCACAAAGCCTCAATGATTAGATGCAGTTGTTAAGATTGGATTTTATATTTTGATGTGGTATGAAGTATGAACATTGAAAAATATTTGATTATGCTACTATTGAGATTTGAAGGACGTATATTTTGAAATATTGATTATGCAAGGAGCACAAATACACTAAGGAGCATAATTACATAATGTTATTTCTGAAGTTGGATTCATTTTTACTCTAAAGTACTTATTTCCCTTTTAATAGTTGATATCTTCTTATACTTGATACTCATCAATAAAATTTGCTGCATCAATCCATTTCCTGTCTCAACACTGTTCCATTGCTTTAGTCAAAGGGGATGGGATGAAGAATGAAACAATGAGACAAGGAAAACAAAAACAGCTCAAAGAGCTAACCTTTTTAGCAATAGTACTACAAATTGTACCCAATTTAGGACATAAAAGAATCAAAATGTATCCAAATACATTCAAATTATACAAGTTTCTAATCCTCTCATGCTCTTGTCTCAACCTTGACCACCGGTTATTGTGCTCCTTGCAATCATTAAAGATTTACAAGCCATATTTGTGCCACTGCTATTGTTTTGAATATAAAGGCTAGGTTTCTGATATTCCTTTGGTGCATTTTCTCAAACAGCTTGAAGGTGTAAGACAAAGTAGGGAAAAAGAACAATTTGATAAGCGTTCAACATCTAATAACAATGATGTTGTTGAATTTTTTACTACCATCTGTGCAATGGGATTCAATCCTGCCAAAGTTAACCACCATTCCTATGAGTGATTAAATTCTACTCCCTCCCTAACAACAACTAACAGTAAAAGATTACATTGAACAAATTTCCCACATCCAACAAGCACAACACAGAATCGCATTCTAACATAAACAGCCATTTTACCATGTTCTAATCATGATAGTAAGGTTGCAGAAGCATATGATTCTGAAGAGATTATGGGGGAGGAGAGAAAAGAGAGAGAGAAGAGATTATAGTTTACTGTCAAAATAATCAAAGATTCTGTTTTTATTGTCAATTTGGTCCCTCCCTACGTGGCATTCCAAAAATTTGAATTCCCACTCAAACAGAGCCACACAAGCAATCCAATGTGGCACTAAAAATGCCTACAAGTTTGACGGAGTTAAGGACGGATGTTAACATCAGGGACTAACGTGAAAGACGGGGTTATCGGTGGAGGACGTTTTAGCATTTTTATTCAAGTGAGGGACTAAATTGACAGCGCCTCACACTTTGAGGGGTCAAAATGGCTGTTAACCAAAATAACATCTGTCTTGTTTGCTCTGCAAAAGCATAACAAATTAAGAAGCTTAAGTTAAATTTATTAAATATATAAGCAAACAACAAGCACAAGTGAGCAATGGAAAGAACTGCAATTACAGTTAGAGTTCAACAGAATTAGAGATTTTTAAGTAGTTAACTTTGGTTTCTCCATTTCCATTATACTAACACATCATAAATATCTTTTGATCCAAAAAACACACCATAAATATCTCTCTAATCACCCCAGAAATGAATCAACACTTGCTCTGGCTACCTAAATCAAATCTTCCCTATTAAGGAGAAAAACTTCTGCTGTGAATGTATAAGACACCCTTTTGCGAACACGATTCATGCGAGTTATAGCTGTTAGTATTACTAAACTCTTTTTTTTTTTCAACTTAACCATATGGAGCACTAAGTAAGTTTCATGCAGGTTTTTGCAAATCCAAAGTAAACATGACAATAAAAGCTATATGCTAATTACCAAGTTTTGAAAACAAAATGGCCTCAAAATATGACTGAACCAAGATTAAGAAAACATAAATCACAACTAGTGAAGTTTTCAATACTGTACAATGGGAGCTTTATTTTGTTAACAAATAGAACAATTCTATTCCACCCACTCAGTTTGTAATGGCAGCATATAAACAGGAAGGAGGAGGAAGTGGTAGCCGTGAAAGAAACAAAAAGAATTCACATATAAAACGAAAACCTTGAGGTATTAAAGCAATTTCACCAGGGGAAACTTTCATAAACCAAAAAGAAACAAACCAGATAATAATCAAATTATATCTTCTTTGTAATGATAAAAGCTGAAAAACAAAATTCACTATAAATAATGTCCTGATTCTTGTTATGATAAAAACAATCAAAAATCAGTTGCCAAGTGAGAAGAATCAACTTCCTCAAATTCTTATCACAATCACAACCAGAATTCACTATCACAACAAAAACCAAAGCCAAAAACCACAACAAAAATGGAGAAAATCTGGAAAATCGGAAGAAGAAATCACATACTAGGAGAGAGATACAGAAATCGCAGGTGCAGAGCGCGAGATTGAGAGAGCTATGCGTGATGAGACTAAGAATAGGTCTATGTCCAAAACCAGAATCAAAACCTGAATTCACAATCACAACCAGAATCAAAACCAGAATCAAAACCGAAAATCACAACAAATATGGAGTGAGACACAAACCAGGAGAGAGGTAGAGAGCGATCGATAGAGATCACGAGCGAACGAGATTGAGAGCGCAGGAGATCGAGTGTGAGAGAGATAGAAACCTGAGCGCCAGAAGATTGAGGCCTTACCAGTTCAACTTCATTCCCTTCTTCAACTCTACATGCGTGGACATTAGAGAATATGGCTATGGCTGGTGATTCTAATTGAGCCCTTACCAAAAATTCTGACAATTGCACATTCCATTCTTAAAATGATGAAACCGACTTGCATCCCTTACTGTTATCTCCCTTTTTGTCAAGAGAGTCATAAATTTTATTGCGGTGTGGCAGTCAACACATACTCGCAGATTTTTGGTAACTAGAATGTGGTTGCCGGGACTGGTATTTAGAATTCCAAATGCAATAGCTATTTTTTCACTGTGATAAAGAAGAATTTGTTCCTTCTCCTCTTCTTCAACATCTTGGAGAACAAAACTAGAATCTGCACGATATCCCAAAGTTTTCATCTGCACCAATAGCTCTTGTAACTTGTTATTTATGGATGCTGATTGTGGATGAGATTGATCGCCCCCAATAAATCCATGGATTACCCCAGAGATCTCAACCCAACTACATCCTGGGCTTTTCTTGTAACCCTGATTCTTTTGTATGCTTCTAATATATGCTGCATCATTCCATCTTCCTACAGAACTATATATGTTAGACATGAGAACGAAATTTCCAGTACCTTCAGGTCCCATCAGCTGGATCTTCTTTGACACTTCTTCACCGATTTCAATATTTTTGTGGATTCTACACGCAGCAAGCAATGCCCCCCATATACAAACATCAGGCTCAAATGGCATCTTTTGAATAAAGTTGTACGCTTCATCCAAATTTCCTGCTCGGGCCATAAGGTCAACCATGCATATATAATGTGCCATCCTTGGCTTGATGTTTAAGTCTTGGCTCATGGAATTAAACCAGTATTTCCCTTCCGTGACAAATCCTGAATGACTACATGCAGATAAAACAGCAATAAGGGTCACATCATCAGGTTTCAAGCCTGATGTCTGCAATTCATTGAATAATGAAAGCGCTTCAATGCACAGCCCATGAATGCCATAACCAATTATCATTGTATTCCAGGAAACAATATCCCTCTTTTGCATCCTATCAAAAATTTCCCGACTGATATTAATCTTTCCACACTTTGAGTACATGTCCATAATGGCGTTGCAAATGGAGGTGTCTGCAGTGAAGCCACTAACAACTGCATATCCATGGCAGCAAGTCCCATGTTGTAGAGCGGCCAAATGTGAACAAGCTGGAAGTAGAGATATCATGGTTGCCAGATTCGGGACAATCCCAGATAACTGCATCTTATGGAAAATATGTAAAGCTTTCTCTGCATAGCCATTTTGCACACATCCTGAAATAATAGCATTATAAGAAATCGCATCTTTTGTGATCATTTCAGCAAGAAACCCCACTGCATCGTCCATATTCCCACACTTAGCATACATTGATATCAACGAGTTCCCTACAGTTATATCTAAATGTATCCCTGATTTAATCGCGTAACAGTGCAAGTTTTTCCCTCTATTCAGATCAGTGAGTTCTGCATAAGCTCGGAGAATGCTTGCAATAGTGACTGGTGTAGGGTTCAACCCGTACATACGTACCATGTCATCATAGAGGGCCAATGCATCTCTCATGGAATTACAAAGGACGTAACCTCCAATCATCGCACTCCAGCATATCTCATTTTTCTGATTCAGGGTATTGAAGATTTTCCTGGCATAACATAAGTGATGGCATTTAGCATACATATCCAAAAGCCCGGTTCCAACAACCACATTATCGCTAAAGAATTTCCTAACAGAGTAAGCGTGAACTACCTTCCCCTGGCGCAATGCATTAGCTTGTCCAATTGTAGGTAGAATAGATACAAGAGTTGAAGAATTAGGACTAATTCCTGCTTGCTGCATTTGGATAACTAACTGCATTGTTCTGTTGTGAAGTCCATGCAAAGAAAACCCAACAATCATGGCATTCCATGCGACAATATCCCTGTGGGGCATACTATTAAATAGTGTTTGTGCTTCAAACAAATGGCCACATTTAGCATACATGTCAAGCAAGGCTGTAGAAACATAGACATCCATTGCCAGACCAAGTATGTGGGCATGGTTATGTATTAGTCTCCCAACTTGTATTGCTTGTAGAGCTGAACAAGCTTTGAGAACAAAAGGGAAGGTGAAGTTGGTGGGTGTCACACGGAGTTGCAACATATGATGATACAGGTGAATGGCTTGTTGAAATGGGCCAGTCCAAGCGTAAGCTCGGATCATCATGTTCCACAAAATAACACTTGGCTTTGGAATTTGATCGAACACTTGGCGAGCAAGTTCGATTTCATTACGTGAGATATTGCAACGGACAAGCTTGTCAAGGCTATTGGTGTTGTTCTCGATGATCGTCCCTGGAGATTTCGATTCAGCTTGTACTGCATCTGCATAAGGAGGAGAAAGATAATGACGAATTTGAGTGATGGAGTATGAGAGAGACGATGAAATCTCATTCTTGGGATTGTGTTGAATCTGTTTCGGCCCGTTGAGTAGGAGTGAAACTTGTTCATGTTTCAAACATCTTCGCATTTTCGCGGCTAAATTCAAGTTTTCTGCATTGGAAAGAGGTTTGGCTCCAAGTTACGAAATCAATTCTTCCTCCGAAAATCGATTCTACTTGAAGCAACTCCAAGTAGCTTTCACGTTTATTTAGGATGAAATCGATTTTATGCAAGTCTCATACAGTTTCTCAACTTTGCGCTTCATGTTTTTTTTTTTAGCACATCTCTGATACTCTGTTTCTGTGTTGCTGAAGGCTGATGCGGTGTGTTTCAGTTGCGGAACACTTCAAAATTCTCTATGGTAGAGAAAGAAGGGAGATTGGGCTCAAACCCAATTTCTTTAAGGCCACTTCCTACACCCCCCCAACTCGCTGGACACCCCTAATTTTTTTAAATTCCAAATCTGCATCAGGGGTGTTTTGTCACAAACATAGGTATGTTACTGAACTTCCGAACTAGTTCGGATATATAGTTCTGAACCCATCTGATACTACATAAAAATAGTAGGGCATAAAAAACAGCAGTTCAGTCCTACCCTGATGTAGACTCGACCGTAACCTTGAACCTGCATTGTGTATTTGTTTGAGACCAATGTGATTATCTGTAGGGTACATACTTTTTAGTTTGGCCAGGATGCGATTGGGAGGAATCAAGTTATTACTCATTCTAGTAACTATGCCTTTTTGTTCCTCTGTTAATCTAGCATTGAATTGATGACTTTCACCGTAAGACATTAATGCGTGGTTATGTGTTCCACACATAACACTCAATATCCATCCTCCAAGCTTTTTGATAAACTTTCCTTTTCAGCCTAAACTTGCAACAACATTTTCTACTCCCGGTTGGAACCAAATGAGCGTACTTGTATTTTCCCGTTTTTCACAAACCAAGATGCAGTATTCTTTCCCTGACCTCCGTCCGTTGTCAGATCGAGATATCACAATCACCATCCCAAGAGACTATCGGATAGAACGTACCCATGCCAACAGGTTGTCACGAGTATCAAATACTTGTTCAGTTTTGAACGAACTAGTATGGTCCACAACAATTAAGTCTCCTCCTGCACCACTTTCTACCATTTTATGACTCTAAAACAGTACAAAAACCGAAGACAAATGTTAAAAAACAGAGACTCTGTAGGATCTGTTAAACTGCTATGGTTCGGTACTAAAATTCTATACCGGTACGTAAACTTACGAACCATTTAATCCCAGACATCCCTTTTAACAGGTGCGGTCTTTTTTTTTCCAGAATGGTTCAATAGTTTACTTCCGAACCAAGTGCGATTCTAGTGTTAATAATTTGTTATTCAATAAAAAAATTATTTATTGTACTATGACAAAAAAAATATATTCTTTTACAAACATAAATTTAAATAGTTACTAACAAATTAAATAACTTTGTTGTACCAAAAAAATATATTGATTTTGCACTTTAAATTATATTCCCTAATTATAATTTTAAACTATATATTTCTATTAATATTTTTGTTGTCTATTTTATCAAATTTTAAATTTTTTAGTTTAATTTTAAGTTAATACTTATTTTGGCAATTTTACACTCAAAAACACTTTTGATCTAATCTATCCAAACAACAATTATCGGTGAAAATCACTTTTTGGTAAATGTATCCAAATAAAAATCATGTTATATTCAACTCACTTTTATCTAAACTCAGTTTTGCAACTTATAAAAAAAACTTAGTTTTGCAAACTCATTTCTCATCATGCAGAACCAAACACACACTCTAGCTTAAGCTAGAATGTGGAGCTTTCACGGTAAGAAGAACTCAATTATGTGCAAATCATAGATATAATCCCAACTTTTCCCCTACAATTCCCGTTAACAAAGCAGTTTTGATCTTCATGGAAACTAGAAAATGGCTTGTTGAATATCTCTAGGTTGGGTTGAAGAAAGGGTTAGAGAGGATGGGCTCCAAATAGACATTGGGACTTTGGTGTAATATTGGGCTAACTGAACTTATAGTTTCTTTTCTCACCATATATCTAAAGCAAGTCTCGAATATACTTGTCTTGAATGAGAATAATAGAACCATTGGATTGATATTTGACTTTAAGATCAAGGAAATAATCAGTTTTGCCTAAGTGTTTGAGAGCAAATGTAGAGTGAAGTTTCTTGATTAGATCACTAATAAGAGCAGTGGCCGAGCTAGTGATGCAGATATCATCCACATACACTAATGCAAAGAGTTGCATACCTGGAGATGAGTGCACAAACAATGAAGGATCACATTTAGTTGGACTGAACCCGAACTGCTGAAGTTCTTGCTTAAGGCACTCATGTCAGCCCTTAGTGCTTGCTTGAGCCCATAGAGGGATTTATGAAGCTGACAAACCAAAGACTTGACATTGTTTGTAAAGCCCAGAGGTTGGACCATATAGATCTCTTCTTGTAAGTTAGACTTGTCACTGCTATAGAGTGACTAGCCATGCTTGGCACCTGCTGTATTGACTTTTGCATTGTATCAGCAGTGTCTTGTGCTAATTGATTGGGCGCACACTTAGTGTTCCCTATTAACAAACACCCCTCAGACTCTACGAAAAGATAAAAATACCCTTAATGAAAAAAGTATCAAGCGCGTCCCTTTTTTTTTCCTGGCTTTCAGTGGGTACAGTACCTTGGTACCGTGTCATATTTTGCCACACACTCCAAGTACAGTACCAAGGTACCAAACTAGTACGGTATCAAAGTATCGTGCCTACTAATTTTGAAACAAAATAGACACAGTATCTTGGTACCGTACTGGTTCGACACCTTGGTATCGTACCTATTAAAAATTCTAAAGAATGTTTAGTGACTGAAAGACACACATCAATTGCTACAACATCAATTGTCATTGTATTACTTGTTGCGATTGTGTATACTTGCACATTACCTTTTCGCACAACATTAAGCTGGAAGAGACTTGAATCATCTTATCCAACAACTCTTGGGTCTACCCGTCAATTATTAAGACTCATCAATTTTTCACTTAATTAATTGGGGTTTTTTTTGTAAAAACACTTGGTGGATGTAGTAATTTAAAAATAGTCTTAAAAAGACAAAAAAAGTTTGCAAAAAAGGTCATATATAAGAACGAGGACGTTGTTTCAAAGGAGATTAGGCGGCCAATCATTTGAGAAAAATGTTAAGGGATTTTTTTTTTGTACCCCCATCATCTCCCAGCTACCCCCACCGACCCTGTGAAAAGACGCAATTGCCCTTAACAAAATTTAAAAATCCCAAACGTATCCTGATTTCATTTTTTTTTTTTGGAAATCGGATTTAGGTAAATCCGATTTCCACTAAAAATTTTAAAAAATTTAAATCGGATTTAGGTAAATCCGATTTCCACTAAAAATTTTAAAAAATTTAAATCGGATTTATTTAAGATGGGTAGATCCGCTTTTAAAAATAACAAATCGGATTTACCTTAAGTGGGGGTAAATCCGATTTGTTATTTTTAAAAGCGGATCTACCCCATCATATAAGGTAAATCCGCTTTTAAAAATAACCAAAGCGGATTTACCTTATGTGGGGGTAAATCTGCTTTGTTAACCCAATTAATAAATAAATAAATCAGTTAAAATTTTAAAAACAAATTTCGACCATCTTTTGGTTCTGTTTAGTGTGTAGTTCGTTAACACGTGACGATATTGTACGTCGGGAGAATAATTTAGGCTAAAAAATCAGTTTTCGGGCAACCTACTCAAATTGTAATGAAACCACATTCTTTAAATCCGAAAAATATCAAGGATCAATACTCCTAAAGAAGTGACTTCTTTCAGGACTGGGGACCTCAAAATCCCAAATTCCATCGTTTACTATTTTTTATTAATTTTTTAAATTTTTCATAATCTCCAAAAAATCTGAAAAAATTTGCATAACTTTATTTTGGTTTTATTAGATTTTTAGTGGTGTTTTCATAATTTTTGGATTAGTTTTAGCTGTTTAACGGATTTTTAGTAGTATTTTATAACCTTTTTTAAAAAATTAAATAAAAAACAATTTTTTTAATAACAAAATCGGATTTACCTTAGGTGGGATAAATCCGATTTCCTTTTTTTAGGGAAATCGGATTTACCTTAGGTGGGATAAATCCGATTTTCTCTTTTTTTAGGGAAATCGGATTTATGTACCCACTAGGTAAATCCGATTTCCAAAATAACAAAGCGGATTTACCTCTAGCTAAGGTAAATCCGCTTTGTTATTTTTGAAATCGGATTTACCTATTGGGCACCCCCATATGAGGTAAATCCGACTTTAAAAATAACAAAGCGGATTTACCTCAAATGGAGGTAAATCCGAGCGAATTAAAAATTGGGCAGGGGTATTTTCGGGTTTCACTTTTATGTGGGGGTAAATAGGGAGATGATGGGGGTACATAAAAAAAAACCCAAATGTTAATTATAGTGTCTGTTAATCTACCATCTCGTTCTTTTGTTGTTGAAAGGACGATCTCGTATTGTGTCTCTTTACATAGACCGTGAATTAATGAGGCTAGAAAGTATATGAATACGATATCATCTTTGGAGCCGTCGATGACTACGTAAGTGGAAGTGGTGGAAGATGCCATAATCAGAGATGGAAAACTTGATTGATAGGTCGTGAAGACACCACAACCAGCTATGAATATTGTTGATAAGTCCACTCGAGTATCACGACAAGCTAATAAGCTGTAAGAGCTCAAAGAATCATAGAGAAACAACTCGAAATTTTGACTCCAAAATTTAAATTTCTTAGGCTTAAAGGTACTTTTAGTCCCTGCAAATGTCACAATAATCCAGTTTAGTCCCTGCAATTCCAAAACTTTTAAAATAGTCCCTGCAATTACTAAACGTTACTACTTTTAGTCCCTGCTGTTAGTTAAGGGTTAACACTGTTATCTTTTGATGATGTGGCACACCCCCCACCCCCCACCTGGCACACCCCCCCACCCCCCACCCCCCCACCCCACCCCCACCCTTCTTCTTCCTCGTGAACCCCCCCACCCCACCGACCCCACCCCACTCCCCTTCGCACCGCCCCCCTCCCCTTCGCACCTCCCCCTCCCTTCGCCTCTCCTCCCCTTCGCCCCTGGCACCTGACTGGTGTGTAACCAGGTCAGATTCTGGAAACCTATAAATGGTTTCTCTCAAGTGTAATCAATTCAGAAAATCAATAACAGAATTCTATTAGATCAAAATGAAACTCAGATTCTCTAAAGCTTTCATGGTATCAAAGCGCTTCAAGTCCACTCGCGTGGCGCTCGTTCCTTTCTTCGTCTTCGTTGCGATCTGCTGAATCGCAACTTGTTGTCTTCCGCTTGCAATCGCGCTGCTCAACAATTCAATCGCGTATTGCTTCATCTCGATTTGGTACGATTTTCGCACAAATTTGACCTAAATCGTCTCTGATTGCTTCAAATTCTCTGTTTTTCGCATCGTGTCTTAGATTCGCTTGCTCATCTACGATTCAAATCTTGTTGTCCTCAATTGCAATCCTTAATTGCGTTGCTTTCTCTGCATTTCCTTATGCAAACTCAGATTTGCCTTTTCGATCTAGTTTCTCTGTTGTGATCGATCTATTAGTCTCTGTTGCACTCTGTGTTCATGGCTTCACCAGGTCAAACCAGTGACATTTTGACACTTAAAGCATTCAAGGCCTTCTCCTACCAGTGGAGGGTGGGGGTGGGGGGTGGGAGGGGAAACAGTGAAGGGGGAGGAGCAACGGGGAGGGGGTGGGGTGGGGGGGTGGGGGGGGGGTGGGGTGGGGTGGGGGGGTGGGGGGGGGTGGGGTGGGGGTGGGGTGGGGGGGGTGGGGGTGGGGGGGTGTGCCAGGTGGGGGGTGGGGGGTGTGCCACATCATCAAAAGATAACAGTGTTAACCCTTAACTAACAGCAGGGACTAAAAGTAGTAACGTTTAGTAATTGCAGGGACTATTTTAAAAGTTTTGGAATTGCAGGGACTAAACTGGATTATTGTGACATTTGCAGGGACTAAAAGTACCTTTAAGCCAATTTCTTATTTCAAAAAATGCTTTATAATATATAGAGCTCTAGTCTCGATTGATTCAATGAAACCCTAATATTCAAACTTGAAGAAAATTAAATTTGCATAATTTTTTAAAAAAAATCTGCATTAGTATTAACTTTAATTAAAAGGAAACGTCTCTTTTGGCATTTAAGCCTTTTTTGTATATTTTCTTACAAATGCTCAAAGAACTCAATCAAATCTATATCTATATATATAACATTTGAGAATACATCTCGTTTATTGTTATTCAATGTGTCAATTCTACAACAATTTGGTAATTAATATCTTTTTTGTAATTAATGCGCTACAGATATTATGCATAATAAAGACTAAATAACATGTTTTTATGTAATTAATGTTTTTCTAAGAGTTATTTAAGTATCTTTTCTAAAAAAATAGTTAATTAAAACTTATATTATATAAATTATTTTCATTGGGAAATATATTTTAAATGGCTAATTTAATTTAATTTTTATGTGAGGGGAAGTTTATGAGTATTATAATTAATCTTTTTTTTTTACAAAATTATAATGAATCACTTATCAAATCTCTTTCATGTACTTTGATAAAAAAAAACTCTCTTTCATGTATATTCAATCTATTTTATTGTATTTTACATTTCAAAATTAATAAAGTTTGGTTTTATGAATTATTAAAAATACATTTTAAAATGTATCTTAAGGCCCAAATTCTTAGATGTTATAATAATAATAATAATAATTAATAATAATAATAATAATAATAATAATTTGGTACAATCAAACACATCGTCATCATTAGAAAAAGCACGTGGCAAAACACAACTTTTTTTCATTTAAAAACAACTTAATGTGACGGACATACATGTAATTTAATATTCTAAGTACTATTTTATATTTGAAGATTCTATTATAATTTAATGCTTTTTCTTTCTGTATTAATTTTAGAAATAAATAAAAGACTTATCTTTCTTCTTTATAGCCAATTATGCTTTTTTTTGTTACTATAGCCAGTTATGCTAATATCATATTACAAATTAAAATTTTAAAAAATATGTTACATTCCAGAATTTTCAAGTTTCGTTAAAAAAATTCTTAGAAAGAATGTCACATTATTATTTCCCCTAAATAATGAAATTCACGTTTTCTTTTCCCATTTACTGAAATTAGAAATTTTTGAAATAAACTCTCAAAGAGTAAAAACATATTTTTGTTCATTTTTGTCCTTCGTTGATACACTTAGAAATAAGAAAGACATTTGGTTTTGTTTAGACCGGAAGACATTTTTTATTGAGTAAATCTATAATGGTGAAAGAAAAAAAAGGTATCGTGTATTTTAACTATGCGGAAAAAAAAGTTAACAACTATTTAGACAAACAAAGTTCAAATTTTATTATAATTTTTGACATTTTTATTTAGACAAAAAGTACTCTTTATGGAGCCTATAAACTGAAATGACATTTTTTAATGCACCTATTAATATAAAAATAACTAACCATTAGTCCAAAAATTATAGTAATAATCACTAAATATAATATAAAAAAATAAATTTTAATATTGATTTTTTTAAAAGAGGAAAATTATATATTTTTTGATTCGTAGACGAAGTGGCAATTGCCACTAGAAACTCACGCACACCACTGTGAGGTCCCGGGTTCGAACCCGGGACATGATATCCTGCCTAACAATTTCGGCATTTGCCAGTTGAGCTAGGTTTTACGCAGAGAGGTAACCCAACATTAATGACAAGAAGAGAGAGAAATTAAAATATTATAAATCTAAAAATTCAATTTAAAAGGAAGTGATGGGTTATTTTAGCAATGTTTAGAAAATTGGACTGACAATTGAAAGGAATTCGTTCAAGGTTCAAGTGTTTAACCGTGTATGAACCGGACCGGTCATTGAACTGGTGAACACACTGATTATATAATATATTAAGTGATAAAATGCAAATAAGTGGTGAAGAATTGGAAGAAATATTATAAGTAAACATACAATAAAATGCAACTATATAATATAATATTATAAATTATGTGGTGAAGAATTCGAAGAAATGAAAAATATAAGAAAGACATTATGGCTGGAAATAAACTTAAAAGTTAAAGAGGTGGTTTATAGTCTCCCTTGCAGCCACCATTTTTTATTTATTTTGTAAAAACACTTACTACAAAGAGCAGCAACTCAGAAAGAAAATGTGTGAACGACACGATAGAAGACATGGCAACATCAAAGAGAGTGTATATGTGAGAGTGCTTGAGAGAGAAAGGATGAAGAAGCCTTTTAATGAAAACTAATAGAGTGCATATGTGAGAGTGCTTGAGTAGCATTATTCCTCTAAATTGGTTCCACATCGGATATGTATAGCTTTAGGAACATGAGTGATTGTTATAAATCGAACATCAGAGACTTGTTTGAACTAAAATTGGTGCATTGGCCATGTTTGGGCAGGACTCGTGGGGTCCATTGGCCAACCATTTTTTTAAAAAGGTGGTTTAAATTCTTTCCCTGAACTGTTTTAAACAGTTTGTTCTCCAGTTATAGCAGTTTTTAATTGGTTCTCCAGTTTAAATGTTCAACAGCTTTGGGCCTCAAAACCATGGTAATTTTTTCATTATGCCTTCTTCATGTATAGTATCTTACTGGAAATATTATATGACCAACTATTAAATTTTGTTGCTGTAAAAATTAGCAAATTCATTTCTAATGAACATGATAATTTTCTCATCAGTTTAGTTGGTTATCACTTATCAGCACAATGATATTTACATATAGACTGTTTTGCAACTTGGGGAAGGAATTAATGACAAGTTTATGAAATTGGAAGGCCATTGCATTGAATGATTGATTTATATGGGTGTTGCAAAATATTGATATGAAGACAAAGAGTCAGAGAGTTATCTTGCTGAAATTTAAGTTACATTCAGGATGGAGCTTTCGAATTTGATAATTCTCTATTGTGGCTGCTGCAATATCTGATATAAAAGTTAGTAGGAAACGATAGATAGCAGAAATGTAAAAGGGAAACAACCCAAAAACATGTAGGTTATTCTACAACATGTCACTGAAATTGATATTGTGCTTAAAAATAACAAATTAATATGAAATCTTGATAGTTTAAATATTATTTTCAAATCACAAAAAATAGCATATCATTTACTTATACACAAATTTTTCTACCAACTTACAAAATACAGATTATTCTACAACAATTTTCAATAGCATATTTATACCCGTGCATGACACGGGACAATTATTCTAGTTAGAATATAAAGTGAAAAATCGGAAATAGTGATTTCATTAAATATTATTTTAGATATTTATTGATTTCTCATTAAATTCATTAATTTGGCAGTAAGAACAAGGACCTATCAAGAAGGAAATAGTTGTTGTCAAAAAAAGAAGGAAATAGTTAATTCTAAGCAAAAAAAGGAAGGAATTAGTTAATGAAGTAACTGTGTATTTTATTTTATTTTATTTTATTTTATTTTTTGACAATAAATAACCGTGTATTTTATATCTCTAATTGTTGTATTGCATTTCTAAATCTCAATCACTATCTCTAATTTTAAAAGACATATTTTATTCCCATATATCAATCATTTGAAAAAATTAACACTAATATCAAATACTATAGTCTTCTTTTCACTTTATAAATCAATGGGAGAATTATGAAATACAGTATATCACTACAAAAAAACAGCGTATTAGCGACGGATTTTTCCCTCGCTAATGCCTTTTTTCCCTCGCTACTGATTGTTAGCGACAGAATTAGCGACGGACCAATTCCGTCGCTAAACCACTTGTCGCTAATGGCTAGCGAGGGAATAAAATCCGTCGCTAAAATTAGTGACGGAAAATCTGTCGCTAAAAACACTGTGCCACTGACTGTTGTAGTTGATTTGACACTAACACTGTCCAAAGTTAGCGACGGATTTCCGTCGCTAAAATCCGTCGCTAACCTCTTTTTTTTAAAAAAAAAAGCTATTCTCAGATAGAGAGAGGGAGAGATTAGGGGTTGGGGAGATAAGGGAAGAAAAAAATGGTGTGGTGGTGGTGTGGTGTTGAAGGGAGAAGATAATGGTGGTGGTGGTGGTGGTAAGAAAAAATGAAAGAGGAAGAGGAAAATGGAGAAGGAAAAGAAATGAAAGAGGATGGTGGTGGTGGTGGTGTGGTGTTGAAGGGAGAAGATGATGATGGTGGTGGTAAGAAGAAATTAAAGAGAAAGAGGAAGAGGAAGAAATGAAAGAGGAAGAAATGAAAGAGGAAGAGGAAAATGGAGAAGGAAAAGAAATGAAAGAGGATGAGGAAGAAATGAAAGAGGATGGTGTGGTGGTGGTGTGGTGTTAAAGGGAGAAGATGATGGTGGTGGTGGTAAGAAGAAATGAAAGAGGAAGAGGAAGAAATGAAAGAGGAAAGAAAGGATTCAGGTTTATAAAAAAAAATTAACAATTAGCGACGGATTTCCCTCGCTAACTCTAGTCACGTGTCAAATAAACTGCAACGGTCAGTGGCACAATTTTCCAAAGATTAGCGACGGATTTAGCGACGGATTTCCCTCGCTAACTCTGGTCACGTGTCAAATCAACTACAACGATCAGTGGCACAATTTTCCAAAGATTAGCGACGGATTTAGCGACGGATTTCCCTCGCTAATTCAATTTTTTTTTCAATTTTCGCGCCATGTTAAATCCGCCGCTAATTTAGCCAATTTCCGTCGCTAAATACCTTGTTTTCAATCCGTCGCTAATTTTGTGCATTCCCATCGCTAATTTTGATTTTAGCGACGGACTTCCAATCCATCGCTAAAATCCGTCGCTAATCCATATTTTTTTTGTAGTGTATTGAAACAAAAGTGGCATATGAGAAAGTAAAACAATGGTTTCCTAACAATGAAGCCCGGATACGGTATACGATACGGGATACGACACGATACGGATATGGGGATACGGGAAATTTATGAAAATCAAGATACGATACGGCCGAGACACTTTAATAAAAAATAAATATTTATATATATATATATATATATATATATATATATATATATATAACATATTTTAAACAAATTTTGAACAATATATACAAATGACTATTCTTATTATTGAGTTTATTATATCATTTTGTAATACAATTACTATTTATATACAAATGATAATTTTTTTGGTACATATATGTATTTCTTATACATAAATTTATTTATATGAATATTTAAATATTAAGTAAAAATGTATATTTAAATTTAATCTAGTATTTTTTTTGACTAAATTTAATTTTGTATCTATGAAAATCAGAAACAAGAAATAGTGATGGTGCTAAGAAAGTTTGTCTATTTTGCTGGATCAACGTGATATGTTTGCCTATTTCAAAGAAATTAGAAAAAAAATTACTAAATTTTTGTATAAAACTAGTGGCCCATTAACTTCCACATGAGCACTCTTGAAATGGGTCTAAAGTCAAAAATTGTACTGGAACTATTAAAATAATATTTAAATGAGGTAAAGTTGTTTTTGCTTTATCCAAGAAGATAAAAATGACAAGCTACTGAGGCTAGCTTTGTTAGTGGCGCCTTTCTTCTTCTGTCGGAGAGTTACTGTTCTCTTTAGTTGCAGTCTTGCAGAGCCATTTTAGCAGCCCACATCTTCTTCCTTACCTCCCTATTTTTTCACTTCTCCAGCCGTATCACAACATTTAAAGCCGTACCGGAGCTATGGAAAGCCGAATCCAAGTCGTACTCATACCGTATCCGAAATAATTTTTTTTAAAAAAATAAATAAAAATTGTTGGATACTTGTAGGATACATATCCGGCCGTATCAGACACGTATCGGTATCAAATACGTGTCAGATACGGGTACTTTGTCATTTTTCACGTATCCGGGCTTCAGAGTTTACTAATATCAAATACTATAGTCTATGACTATTTTTTGTTATAATGGTTAAAGGTTTAAAGTTTAAACTATGGATTATTTGATTATAAAACCACAAAACTCCTTACAAGTAGTCTAATTTAGTGGCATGTAGGGATGGCAATGGGTACCCTATGGATAGGACACTATAGTGCCCGCACATGTATGGGTAGGGCACTATAGTGCCCGTCCCCGTACTCTCTCGGCACCAGATGTCCATGGGCTTGCTCATTACCCGCACTTCAATAACAAAAAATAATAAATAACATAAAAAAAATATTATAATTCAATTTAAAAAGCCATTATTTTTTTCGTATCTACTAATTAAATATTACAAGTGATAGTATTTAGTGGATTAAAAACATCCAAAATATTAGTAGTTTGAATTTATTATTTTAAAGTTTGATTTACTTAGAATTGTAAAAATAGTAATTATATATATAAAAATAATATAAACATCCAAAATGTTAATCAATAGTTAGATTTAGTGTTTTATAAAAAAAACATTTCATTTTTGTAAAATTGTAAAATTAGTAATATATGCGGGTGCGGGCCCGAAGCGGGCTGAGCACTATAGTGCCCATACCCGAACCCGCATCTAACAGGCATATGCGGGTCGTTGCGGGTAATTTTTGCGGGTACCTAATGGGCATGGGCTCAATTGTGATCCCTGGTGGCTGGCATGAAGTTTATTTAGGAGTGACGCGACACCTTAGTCCATCACGGTTCACTGATTATGACGATGAGTCAATTATTTTTTTTACTCAATTATTTAGTGGATTAGAAATACTCCAAGCTATTTGTCAAAAAAAAAAGAAATACTCCAAGCTAAAGTGATTACTTTTTGACCCTAGAATTACATATAATTAATTGTAAGTAAATAATTTAATGAATTAATATAAAAACGAACAAATGTTTTTATTATTTCTTATACAACTATTTTAAACCAAAGTGAACGTAAAAATAACATTTTTCGTAATTATTTAAAAAAAACAATAACGAAACAAGAAATTAGTTAAAATAGTTAACTGTTTTTTTTGTTACATAAAATTTAGGGTGAGGGGATGGCGCCTAAGTCCAAGGCAGGGAAGACCTTCGGGCTCTTTAAGCACTTACGAAGGTAATTACATTTACCTCACTTCAAGGGGACTAGTGGAGAGTTGAACCCCTCCCGGGTTCAACTCCTATCATCCTTCCTTTTAAGCGGATACACCCTAGAGCCAATATTGGCGCCAAAGCTTCAAAGGGTATTTCGGTAATTTTAGTGTTCAGATTGTCATTGCATTTTAGCCACGTTTTCATCTGAGGCAATAGTACTGCCAGGTTTTCATCTTTCTCTCTTTTTCATTTTCTTTCTTTCTTTCACCGTTTCTCTCTCTGTTTCTCTCTCACACTCTCACTTTCCCAACCTCCATTTCTTCCTCTCTTTTCCTTCTCTCTCTTTCTTCTTCTGTTTCCCCTATTTCTCGTCTTCTTCCCCTTCAGTTTCTCGGCCAAACCCAGAAAGAGAGAGGTAAGTGTTTTATTATTCCTTAAACACAAAGAATAGGCTGTGAGAGAGAGAAGTGTCGAGATCGGAGGAAAGAGTGAGAAATCAGAGGCTGACAGAGGGAGAAAGGGAGTGAGGGGCGAGAGGCAAGAAGAATGGAGGAACTGGTGTTGGGAGAAATAAAAATGGAGAAACAGTGAAGCATAAGTGTTAGAGTTGGCAAAAAATCAAGAGCTGAGAGTGAAAACAAGAGAGAATGAGCTGAGACTGAAAACAAGATGAGAGGGAGATAAGCAAAGGGGTGTGACGATTGTGGGTGATAGTGTGGGTTTGGTCGCAGAGAGGGAGAGATGGGGGACAGATCGAAGGAGTAAGTTGAGAGAGGTAGTCTCTATGATGGTGGGGGAGGTCCGGCGGAGAAGGCGGAAGGAGAAGCGGGTGAAGCGTTTGATTTTTCGGGTCAGCGTGACCCCATAATCATCATTATCCCTAAAATTGTGCCTATTAATTTGGAAAACCTCATTCATGCACCTTCCTCATTCACGCTATCTTTGTTTTTTCATTACCTATTATTTTTTCACTCCATGTTTGATGCTAAAGAGATTCTTGAATTATTTGTGTAGCTTCAACGGAACCACCCCCATAGTACGTATACATTGTGGTAGTGGCAATAGTGCGGCGATGGCCGTGCGACAGACGAAGAAGACATATGTTGAGCCAAAGGCTAGATTGTGACAGATATGTGTGACGGTGTTGACTGCTTTCAACCGAATAGGTTCTATCTTTTTTACAATCTATTCCCTCTTCTTCCATTAAGTTCTGGTTTTGTTTTTTGAGGTGTTTTTCTTTGTATATCTTATGTGTTCTGTCCCTCCCTGTTCTTTCTCTGCTGTTCTGTTGTTCTGTTGTTCTGTCCCTCCCTGTTTTTTGAGATATTTGGTCCTGTTGTTCTGTCCCTACCTGTTCTTCCCTCTTCCCTCTTCTAACTTTTGTGTTCTGTCCCTCCCTGTTCTTTCTCTGCTGCAACAAGGTATATGAATTTTTAGGAACTCAACCTCCTTTTAAAGCATATATTTGGTTGTTTTTTTCAATTGATTTATTGAATACCTCAAATTTTTCTGACTTGAACAGATGTATACTGCTACACGATAAGTAATTCATGGCTAGGTATGAGGAAATAATGAAGGAAGTGTCCTCCTAAATTATGTTGGAAACTATAGGTATTGCTTCATTTCTCACCAGCAAAAGGGTCCAAGTACTTATTTCTGCACATTCATGGCTACAAGAGGCTTGAATTTTGGTTCATTACCCTGTATCAAATATATTGCCCGCCTTCCTCTCTTAAACTTAATGTTGAAATATCATGTTTGAATGCTCAATATGTGGTTATGATTTCACAAGATACAATTAGTTCAGTATCATCTATCACTCAAACTTTGAGTGGGCAATTGGCTGATTGTCAATGTAAATTTTTGGCAATTGGAACTAACTTCAAAGTGGCTGCTGCTCCATTTGCAACATCAACTATGGCAACTAATCAAAAGTGGCTGTTGATCCAATTTTTTTTGCTAGGTTGGTTTATTTTTAAGACTTTCATATCTTTCAAAGTTTATTTGGATTTTTTATTTCTTTGGGTCATTCTGTATTATGTATTTTTATCCTTAATTTTTTGTTTATGCTTTTTGTTTTAGATTTTGTAATGCTTCATGGGAGATCTGCTGTTAAAGGGATTAAGAATGATTTTGTCTGCGCTAGACTGGATTTGTGGCCACGTCAGAGATGGTTCTGTTGTTCTTTTCCTTTTCCTATTTGCAAAATAATCTCTAATAAAGACTTTTATTTTTCTTTTTTTCCCCTTAAACAATGTTATCATCTACTAATTATTTGTCATAAGACTATAATGATTGATATCACCAACTTTTCATAAACTTATGAGTACGAGAGAAGAGAGAAGAGGGGGGAATGTAAGAATAGAGATTACCTAAACTTTGAGTATGATGATGTCAAATTAGAAGGAGATGCTTCATTGTTACACTTAACAGGTTTAGTGTTTTGTGTTAATTGGGTGGGAATTTTTGCTTTCCTATAATGCTTTCTTGCTGAGTCTCACCACCATGTTGTGTTATGTGTTACTTTTGCTAATAAAGGTGAGAACTGTGTTTTGAGGATGATTGTTAATTGGGTGTTTATAGTTTTCATTAAGGGTCAACCAAATATTTTCATCTAACATTTGTTATATTCATCACATGGCTAATATACTAATATTTTCTTTTCAATTCTAAAAAGTGGAATGTCCTAAGGGAACTTCAGTCTTCTTTGATGAGTTGAAGGCTTGATTATTTGGTTAATAGTAATGATTTCTCCAATATAGTTTATTCATTTTCCTTATGATACTAAAGTTTATATGCCTTTAGTAGTATATGAGCTCTGATACTAAAGTTTCGAAACCTTTAATTTGTTTCACATTTATGCTTTTTAATCTAATTACAATTTTCTGTTTTTGCAGATAATTTTGATAAGAACATATGTTACCAAGGGAGAAAGTTTTGACTTGGAGTAAAGTAGACCAAGAAAATGGTGTTTTTAGTAACAAACTTGATGATTACATGCACAAACAATTGGTAGGCAATACTCATCACAAAGAAGCAACAAAGCCTCAATGACAAATGATATTGGTGGTTCTCCAGAAACATTATTTTGGACATTAAACTTGTTTCAACTTTATGTTTGTGTACTTATTCTGCTCAGAAGGTACAAAGTAAGAAGAAAAAGAAAGAAAGAGAGGGTAAGAAGAAAGTGTAAGAGAAAGTGGTCAGAAACAGAATGTACACATGACAACAAGAAGAAAGAGACTGTAAGAGAATAAAAATTTGTAAGAATGTACACATGTGTGCAAGGTATTAAAAAGGAGATTTGGGCAATGGGATGATAACAAAACTATGAAAGGAAAGGTGGTGAAAAATAGTGACAAGAGTGGTGATTTTCCGGCGAATGGAGCTACGACCAAAGTGGTGATTTTCCGGCAAATGCAGCTAATGAAAGCATACATTGTGGCCATATTGTGTTGTATTCTTTTCAATGCCGGTGTCCAATGATTTTTTTTGCTGAATCTTTAGTAGTGGGTCTGTTAGTTTGTTGTGGTTAGTGTTTGATCGGACTTTGTATTTCTATCTATTGATTATGTTTCTTTAAACTCTCTTTTTCTAATCAAATAAAAAAGTTTCCTTAAATTTCTATAAATAATATTATGTTAATGGATAGGAAATCTGATCAATACCAAAATGTAATCTATGTAAATATGTTAATGCCAAAATAGACAACTGGTGTTGCACGAAGAATGAGAACTTTTGTCGTGTTCTCGCCTTTCAAGTGGATATATCTTACTTTGACAATCAAAATATTAATGCTTAAACATAAGTTTATTTGCGTAGATACATATTCTAAGAGTTGCAATAGTATCCATACTTTAATTTATCAAACTGAGGGAAATATTAATGGTCCTCATAAAACATCTGAACCATCCTCAATTCTAATCTTAATTGAACAAGAGGTAATTGCACCAGAAAAGAATCATACTAAGTATTGATTTAGTGTATTTACACTCATCGATACTAGCTCACCCCGTGCATCGCACGGGTAATGAGACTAGTGCTCCACTAACTGTATAAACATATTGTGAAATATGAATGAATAACTGTATAAAAATAGTTAAAATATCGGTTCATAGTCTTTAAAGTCGACAAAAGTTAGAACCGAAACAAACACAAAACCGATATTGTTTTATCAAAACAAACTTTAAATTGCAAGGACTAAATATTTAATGAAACTATATACCAAAAAAAGATTAAAAGAAACTGTTACACTTTTTTTGACAAAGAAATTGTTGCATTTTTAGTTTTTGTTAACATGCGCCTATATTAAATGGTTAAGAGATTAAAATAAAATAAACATTTGATATTTTAAACTCAAAACCGTAAATAATTAGGAATACTTTAGTGAATAAAAAATAATTTTTAACTTTGTAAAAAAAATGTTTTTTTAACCTATATCATTATCAAAATCCCATTTGTAATTATTTAAAAAGTCAAAAAATCTCGTTGGATTTCTCAAATGTAATATTGATGCAGGTTTCATGGAAACTCGGACAACCAGTGGTCTTGGAATTGGTATTTGTTAAAGGAGTGAAACTAGTCAATTTCTTATGGCAAGAATATATTAGAACAATGCTCTCTTTTCTGTAAAGGAATGTGAGGCTTTTGGTATTTGGAATGTTCTCAACAGGAATAAAGAGTCACCTTTTTCTTATGGTGTGTTTGGGAGTTTGAAGGGAAACGGAGGAGAGGGAAAGAGATGAGGGTTAATTCTTTAGTGATGTTATCTTCCAAACCCCTCTAAACCTCTCTCCTAGTTTGTTTTTTGAACTCCTCCGAAACACCCCAAATTTGAAGGGTTTTGAAGGAACTCAAAAAACAAACTGAGAGGGGTTTGGGGGATGATTGTTCTCCCCATCACTAAATAATTAACACTCTTAGTCCTATACCCTCCTCTACGCTCCCCTCTAAACCGCCGAACACACCCTAGTGTAATCTTTGAAATGGAGTGCAAGTGGTAGATGATGTCACTTCACATAAACAATATGTCCCTGAATATGGATCCTTCATATCAGACTGTAGAAGGAACCTTCAAAATTTTCTCAACTTAGAAAAATTGATTTTGTCAAGAGACATGCTAATATGGTCGTTCATTCATTTGTTTGTTTCAATTCCAGATTGTATTACAACTGTGATTTTTACTGAAATGGCACAGTGCTTTTTGAGTCAAAAAAAAGTAGAAAAATCAACAAAAATTTAAAGTTTAAACGTTCAAATAACCACTCACTAATCATAATTTCCTATTGTCCAAAACAAAATTTGCACCATGAACACCATATATATGGAGTCACTGTCCTAATGTATCAGTTTAAGAGTTTTTTTTTTTTTGTTACCATGTCATTGGTGCGTAGTTTCCACCAGCTTTACCGATGACTAATCTACGCCAAAGAACCTAGCTGGCCACGAGTACCCAGCTTTGCTGGTCCGTGTGGTTCTCCCCTCCCAACAGAGTTTTTGCCACACCCAAAATTCAAACCCGAGACCTTGGTGTGGGATCCAGTCCAATTACCACTCGGACCAACCCTTTTTGGTTCTCAGTTTAAGAGTTTATCACTACTTATATACAACTTTTATTTTATGATTTTTATAAAATTACTTATTGCAGTATAAAAAGAATGTGTAGAAATGAAACAAACAATATTTCAAGGATAGCGGAGTCAAACTAAACATTTCAATTATATTTTTACCGTAACTACTAACATATAGGGAAAGGGTTCCCAAATATTTGTGAAATAACAGTTCAATGGCTTTTTGCAAAATTTTGAACTTCAAAATTTTCATCCTAAAAGAGAACTATCCAAGCTGAGAAACAAGATGGCGGGCCATTCGACTAATACCACCAAATACAGGAAGCGGCCAAATAGAAGGAAATTTACAAGTCTTGAGCATTAACAAAAGTAACATGGAATAATAAATTTTTAGTAATAAAAAAAGTAATAAAAAAATAGGCTCCTGAAAATTAGAGTTTGATAGGCTTAAAATTTACCTCGCTGTACAAATCTGAACATTAGCAGGTCCTCAACAGACATTGTCCTTAGGTGATTGTTTGGCAGAAGAAACTCGACTAGTGGTACAATGGAGATCTTCACCTGGTTCTGTTTCCATAAGCTCCAAACTATTTTTAGCTTCAGAAGCTTTATGATCACCATCTGACACAGTTACTTCTTGGTTTACAGAGTTTCCAACTTTTTGTTCAGAATGGTCATCTGTATCTAAGGGCTCCTTGGGAACAGATAGAGAGCGTTCTCTACTACCAGTGCCATTGCTGGAACTAGTAGACGTCAGCCACACGAATTTCAGATTATGGTCTTTCCAGTATTTACCATTTATAAACGCCTGCTCAGCTGCTCGACGAGTAGCGAAATTTATCCGTGCCTCTTGTTCGCTACTATCATTGACTTGCACATCTTCTAGCTCTACAGCTGAAAGTTCGCCATAAGGTAAGAAGTGTTCCTTCAGAGCAGCAACCTAAAAGATAGCAGTTTAATTATAGTAAGATTAAAACTGACTGCCAGCCACATTTTACTATATAAAACTGATACAATATGGAGACCATGAAGGTACAAAGAAAAGTAAAGAGAATACAAGTGCTATGAACTGAGATCTTAAACACCACAGCTGACAGACAAAACTAGCACCTTAACCTCGACATGTCGGTATTACAGCTCATAAACAAAACCTATCCCTATAACCGGAGTGCATCATGCACATAATGTCGTTCACTTGAATATGCTTTTACTACAGCTAAAAATGAAACTAATACTCCCATGAATAAAACTTATAAGCTCATTAACAAATAACAAGCACATACTATTTTAGACCATGATAAAATACTTAACAGTAGTACATACTTTGGGTGTCCCATAAGCATCTCTGTATGATGTCCGTAGCCACAACTTGGTGAAATATATGAATAATACCATTTGCACATTGGGATATAAACAATTTATATTGATTTTCCAAATCACGAAGGATTTTAGAGCATGCTAGGCTTGTGATAGGTTGCACTAAAACTGTAGCCACCTTTCGTTTTTCTGCACCTATTTCTTTTTGGGTGAGTTTACAGTACAAGAGAACAACACAGGACATATCTTTGAATTCCATGACATTTCTTTGGCTTGAATTTTGTTTGGTAGAAAATGAACAATACAAACAAAATAGCATAAAATTTAATACGACACCCTTTGTAACATAACAGTATGTATTATAATATAATGAAATATATAATACTATATATTATTATATTATAAACATATTATATTTATTACGTATCTGATGAAATGGTTATATATTTTTTGTTTAATATAAGTTTTGTAGGGTGTAACGATTCCAAAGAAATAAATAAAACTTACGTAAATAGTATAACAACTTACGTCTAATAAAAAAAGTATAGTGAACACACACACACACACACACACACACAGAGAGAGAGAAGTATAGTTGTTAACAGGGAAGGGTGTCTGTCTTTTAGGTGACTTGTCTATCGGACAAAAAGTTGTCCCGTGGTTTGTTGAGGGACAAAAATTTTGGTTTTTGTGCTGCCCCTTACCTCCTTAGCCCTTGTTTTGTCCCATACCATGATTAATTTTCAAATCAAAGACGTAACTAGTTTTGAATTTGTGCTGTCCAGCAACTTTTCTACCATTACTAGAAAGTAAATCCTTAAGAATTGGCATGAATAAAATGTATGCAAAAAACGTTTTCCAATGACATAAGGATTGATGCTGCAAGTTAAGTGACCAAGCATAAATAGCAGACACACAACAAAGATCCAGGCATTATGCTTGGTTTGGTGTGTGGGAGAAGTGAAAAAAACCGCGAGTAATTAAATAGAACTGAAAGTACGAGAATCGAATAGATGACAATCCTAAAACCTCTCCAATAATGCTTTTTGGTCAATTTAGTAATATGGAAAAATGATAATGTACATGTGTACCGCATCAGAGTAATTAAAGTCTTATTAGATTCTGGCTTTTCAAACTTAACTGAAAACAAAGAAGTTAGCAAATAACTTTGGTTAAAAGATTAAAATTTAAAACGACAAATGAAGACTGTTAACTTTCTTAGTTTGACTTATTTTGAATGACAAATGTTAGTTGTTAGTTGTTAAAAATGTTAGTGGGGAGGATTTGGACCCACAACCCCTTATCTCTGCAACTCCTACTTCCTTCCCTAAACCACCAAAGACCAAACCACCTTATGACTCCCTTCTTAGTTTGTTTCTGTTAAGGGTCACACAACTCTTCCACCCAAAATCCCCCCTGGATTGAAAAATTCAATCCCCAATTTCCTACAAGAGTAATTACACTAAACCCTTCTCCTTTCCTCTACTAAATATAAATGGCGACCAATCAAGGGAAGGAGGTCAAATCTTTAACTAAAATTTTCGATCTCTCGCACTGACAAGTGACAATGCATATGGCATAGAAGATAGGACTTGGTGACTATTGGAATTGAGTATGACTTGTTCCATGGGTGTGTTTTAAACAGAGAGAATTCTAAAAATTTATACAAACTCAAACAAGGTGTAATAAATGTAAACAATCAAAAGAAAAACCTACAACTTTCTTGTTTCATAAATAACCTAAAATGGATCAGACTATGGAGAGACAACTAAGAATACAGAATCGTAGACAACACCAATAGGACATATTGAGTCTTCAAATCTAAAATGTAAAAACCTTATCCAATATTTACTATTCTCACATGTCCGTGCATGTCCAATTCCAACAGTAAATTTCTTAGTCAAGTGTATCAAACACAAATCGAACAAATAACACGAGCCATTGCATAAGTCTTCTTTATTAAGTACAGGCACAGAAGATAGAAGAGAAGACTTACATTTGCTAAATCAGCTGGCAAAGGTGGGATGATTCTAAATGCAGTAGGACGATTGTCCAATTTGTATCTATTTACAGGCACTAATGGTTGAATTGGCTGCTTCAAGCCTGTGGGATCTTGCAGTCTCATTGTTGTACTAGCTTTAGGACTTTGGGATGCATTATTGACCGACAGCTTATTCTTATCAGCTGTTTTCTCTGCGTGTGGAGATGCCATACCATGATCAGCATCATATGATTGAGGAGAAGCCAGTTTGGCAACATCAGATGGCATGCTTGTTTTGAGTCTCTTGGCAGCTTGCTCAGTAACAACTTCACCCTTGGATCCAGTAGCCTGTGAACATTTAGAGTTTATATGATGAGAAGGAATGACATTAAGACAAAAAACGTAGTGATAACCAGATGTAACCAGAGAATGGTGATTGTGCTTGACTTCTATGTTAATTTTTAAAATAACTATGAAAACCATTTTATTAGTTGCTATCAGATATCCTTGACTTGGACTTAAAAAGCAGCATACGCACTAATTTATATGTGGTACCTGTTACGAGAGACCAAAGTGAAAATTATAGCATTTTAAGATTCTAATAGCCAAAATATCATGAGCCTCTAAACCAATGGATCATAGACTACAAATTAAAGGAACGGACAAATAGGCTTTACCCGTTTCTGAAGTTTGTTCAACCGGCGCCATAAATCATTCCGCTTTTGGTCCAGCATTTCCTGCTTCTTGCGTATTTCTTCCTTTAGATGCTCTACGTTTTCAGTCTTCCTCTGGGAAGGAGGTGGAGCCTTGGGCCCATCTGCAATGACAGGCTTAGGTTGATCAGAAGGTGATGATCCTTCAAATATAGTCTTTGAAGCATCAGGGTGATGGATATCTTTTCCTCTCTCAGTGGCAACTGGATGAGAAGGAAAAAAAGCAGGTACTTGCCCATGGGGAGTTGCAATTACACCATTCCCACTTGTAGCAGTAGTAGTATCATTTCGAATGTTATCACGATTAGCCCACCAAAGCTTGATAAAACGATTGCCCATTACGGCATCGGGTGCCTTCAAAGCAGCTTCAGCCTCTTCTCTCTTGGAGAATTGGACAAAAGCTCGTTCACTGTTGTTCACTGGAATATAAATATCAACAACTTCCCCGAACTTCTTAAAATGAGCAAGAAGAGCCTCTCTTTTGTTACTTTTCTGAGGTATCCCATTTACGAATAGAGTACGCAATGCCTTTTGTGATGGTTTGCGTATGTTACGCATATTGTAAGTTTGTGCCTTCAAAGATGCTTCCAAGACTTTTGGGCCAGTATCATCTGCTATGATTTGCTTACCTTGACAGGAAGCACGTTGAGAAACAACTAATTCATTGTTATCTTCTTTTAATTGATTCTCAGTATACTGCAAAGAACACATTATAGAGTTAATTTTGTCTTTCGGGTCAAATTTGTCTTTTGAACCACCAATTCTTGCCCACACAGAAGAACTGACACCCTGTTGACTGACAGGAGTTTGGGTACTTTCAATTGGACAATCATTTGGAGCATCACAAGATATGGGCTCGGCTTCATCGACCTTTGATGACTGAAGAGTTAGGAGTGCATTTGAAGACTCCAGACCACTATCATTCCAAAGTGGTTGATCAGGATCATAAAGATCCGCTCCACTTGTGCAACCAGGCCCAGGATATGCACCATCCAAGGGCAAACCATCATTACCGACTACAGACTTGCAAAAATTTTCAGGTATACATTTGCTGTTCATTGAAGTGGTTGAAGCATTTACTGAATGTATAGATCCAGGTCCAGCAGGTGCTCCAACTAGGTGGGCACTTGGAATTGAAACCGGGAGGTTGAACTGTGAAAGACTCTGAATTATGAACAAAAAATTAATCAGTGAATTTAACAATAAATCGAATCCAAAGGAAAAGGAAGTATGCATCACTGCATCTAATCCAAACCAACAGACAGTGTATAATTATGATGAAATGTGAAATCTAGGAAAAAGCAATATAACTAGATACATTGTGTTAGGAATCCAGAAAATTGAATTGAAGAGAAAGAGAATTTTTATTGAGAAAATGGGAAAGAAAAGGAGAGAAAACTCTCCTCCAAGGGTTTCCCCTTCACAATAGTCACTGCTCTATTCACTAAAGAATTACAAATCTGAATAATCCTCCTCTATCCCATTCACCTCCTATTTATACATGATGATATTCCTCTAACTGTCCAACTAACTAATAACTACCCCAACAAATAACTAACTAACTAGCTAACTAACAAGACTATATGTTACTAAGTGCCCTTATCTTACATCCTAACACATTGCATATATATCAAAGTTTACATTACTTTTTATTTCTCTTAAATAGTATTACTTAAATTTAGTCGATCATGAATTATGAATTATGATTATCGAAGTCAAACTTCCAATGACTATAACACTTAAGTTTATAAATTTAAACTTTGATATATGATATCAAATTATTAATAGAGACAAATAATGATTCGTCTGGATTCACAATTTTTTTATAAAAATCTTTCATCTTCAAATTTATGCATATCACATTCTTGATTCTACAACTTTAAATATTTCATCTATTAAATGTTTGTCTACTAGTACTAATTTTAAAATTTAGAAATATGGATATTTGCTAGTATCATAATAAAAAAAGGTACCTGAACATCTTCAATGACAATCCGATTAACACCATGTTCCATAGGGCACATGTCCCCTCTAAGGCAAAATCCACGTTCCTCAAAATCTCTACATCGTTGACGAGGAATATTCACATTTAAAGATGAATTAATAGGTTGCCTGAGCGTTCCTTGTAAACCCATGGGATGAAGCATATCTAAGCCACCATTAGGTACTGTTGGAATTAAACCAAATGCATTCCAAGATGCGTTGTGTACATTTGAAACATTTGGTAGCCCACGTCCAGTATAACGGGTTGGAGGAATGGGTCCCTGCTGAACCATTTGTGAAGCAATATCAATTGAGCTGAACCTAGATTCACGTTGATTCCAAAAACCAGATTCCCTGCCTCTTCCCCTACCAGCAACAGGATCAACAGCAAATGAGTGGTTTGGCCGTAGTCTTTGACTCATATCCAAAGGCATTCGAGGAAATGAAGTCATTCCAGGGCGCCTTCTTTCAAACTTGGAATAAAAATCTTTATCTGTGGAAGCATCACTGTAACTTCTCAGTGTTTCAAAGGCTAGAGATTCATTTTCTCTGAAAGGGTGGCGATTCCCAAAATTTTTGTTACGCTTTCTGAATGGCCTGTTAATAACAGGATCTGAAACATCTCTCTCGAAAGATTGAGAACGAGCTTCCCGCCTCCGATGCTTATGATTCCGATCATCATCGTCGTCATCACTCACTTCCTTTTCCTCAGGATCACTGATACAATCAGATGGTGCAACAGACTCTGGTTTTGGAGATGAAGCTTTCAGCTCCATTTATTCTCGTATATAATGAAAGTTTTACAGTATCTTCTTCCAGATTCCAACTAGGAGTGATAAGCCAGATTTTGCTGTCTAGGACGATTCCAGAATTACAAAAGGACCTACATTGTAAAAAGTTCAGGAAATCAAATATAAGATAATTTGGTGTCGTATTCTAAACATAAAAGGGATAACAATCTTATTCATAGTAATGGACAAGGGAACTGACTACTTATATACTAAGTTTTCTTTTAAATTGGCCAGTTTCCTAGTCATGTATCCTTACATTCAGTTGCAAGGAATATTTGGCACGGTCGATTTGCAAATCTCAATTTACTAATTGCCAAAAACTTGTGATGAAAGATATTTTGAATTTCGAAACCATATTGAACAAATATCAAAAAATGATGCCTTGACTTGGAGTCACATGTACCACAAATCAGTTATATCGGTCTTATATGAAATCAAGAAAGAAATCCACAATTGCAAGTGACTAAACGTATATGAAATCCACAATCTTCTGTCCAACTGTTGTGAGGTGATATATGCTAACTAAGTTCGTTACGCAATAACAAAAGAACTTTGCAAGTCCTTACAATTTCTGAAAAAAATATATGAACTACGCTGCATTCCATGCAAGAAAGGACAATAAACCCATATCACTTTACTTGTAAACCATAATCAATCACCTAACACCAAACTGTGTTTAACTCATCAAGCAACAAAAAAATCATCCAATCCAAGTACTTAGGACACGCCCAAAGTTCAACAAAGACTCCAAGAATCCCACCATGAATGGAATTAGTAGCAGCCAGCAAGGCAACATATAAACAAACACACAGCTTATTCCAGAAACGACACAACACAGATTACAAGCAACCATTAAAGACACCTATCCAACAGATCCCCATCAACCCAATATCATCATCATTACTCATCATCACCATCATCTAGGACAATGCTACTCTAAGCTAAACACATTCAACACCGAAGTCTTCAAAAGCTCAAAGCAGCTAATCAAAATCACAAACAAACGCTCCATGAATCCAGGAAATTACCCTCCAAAAATACACACACACATACACACACTACGTGTCATTTGATGATTTATCAACGTTGTTAAAAAACACTAATTAATACAAATAATTAACTAATTCAAAAGATCGTTCACTATAGTTTACCCTAACCAATATTTCTGTTTCCAACTAAACCCCCATGAATTTCGTTAATTTTTCTCAACAATCAAATAAAAACCACTGTCTACACTGTGAAGAGGGTTATATTGAGAAAATCAGCGAAATCGTAAATCTGTTTTAAGAACAGAGAAATTCACTGAAAACGAAAGAGAAGACAATCGTGCATATATAGACATTTTTTGTTCAATTTAGGATAAAGGAAGGGGCAATTGGAAGAACCTATGTTATCGACATAATTTGATAGAGAGAAAGAGGACCTGAGAAGGAAGGAGTCGAACGCAACCGTGGAAGGCGGCGATGATGGCTAGCGGTGGTGGCGATTGGACGGAAAAGTAGAGAGAGAGTGTGGGGTTGGGTGGCGTGAGAGTTAGAAGAAGAGAAAGAGAAAGGGGGTTGGAACCTTGGAGGAAAGGAAACATCAATTACACACACCACAATACAATATACATTTTCATCAAATCAAATAATAATAATAATATAATATAAATGGGTTTAATTGCTACGTAAAACTTTTTACATCATCAAAATCAAAAATGTATGAGATTTTTTTTATTAGAAATGTATGAGATACTTTCAAGGTAGTTGAAAAGAATTTAATTTATATACATAATAGGGTGTATAGGTTTTTTTACACTAATAATCAATCACTCCATACATTGTTATTGGTGGTGGTTGTAAAAGCACATACACAATATGTGTATAGAAATTAAACTTAGTTGAAAATGAAATAAAATCGAATAGTTTTATGATATATCATTTCGTAATTAGTTGATGTTGTAAGAAATCTCGTACACAATCGGTGTATATAATTTCATTGTTTTTTCATTTTTACTTTTTTTTCAAAGTATTTTATACTCTTGTTTTACTTACTTTTGGGTGTTTTGCATCTTTAAATGCACACCAAATACAAATGAGTTTGAATTCTTATTTTATTGGCATAAAAATGAGTTTAATTTCTATGTATTTTTGATAAAATTATTTTTTTATATTTTTTATAGTTTTAAAAATTGAAAACTAGTTGTACTCTTTAAACCACGTGATAATATATCGTTAGATGTATGTGTAAAATAGTTGTATATTATTGTGTATATAAACTAAATTCAATGTATATTCATAATTTATTAATATATAAAACACGATCTGTTTGATATGTCCGAGTTAAATTATTGAAGGGTTTAGAAATAATTTTAAGAAAAGAAAATCACTCAAAATACAATTTGGTAAATCTAGTAAAATATTTGTTGGTCGGGGATACTAAACTTCTTTATATTTGAAAAATATATTAGAGAGTATAATTGAAGTAGATGATGGTTGATAGAATAATCGTTAATTATAATTGTCCATTTGAAAACCGCGTTTTTTCTTTCTATAGAAAAGAATAAAACTTCATACTTAAATTTAGATAACTTTGAAATAACTCAAATGGGAAAAAAAACCTTTAGGTAAGTGTGGATTAAATAAATCACGAGATAGTTTTAGTTTTATTGAAAAAACTTGTACGAGTAATGATTCCCTAATTTTAATTGATATGGATAAAAACATTCGTAATTGGCATAATAATAGTAAGAGAAATTATATTTGGCACGAGACGAAAATGAAGAATCACGTGGCAATAGTATTGTTTTATGCGGTCCAGAATTAATATCTACAGTTGGTAGTGTTGGGTTATGTTGTCCCAACTTTTTCCTTTCTAATTTTACTATATAAAAAAGAGAATTCTGACATTTCTTTAAAAAAAATCTCGTACTATATATCACCTCTCTAATAACAATAATAATAATAATAATAACAATAATCTATAACTATATATAAAGAGAACTCCTTAAAAAGTTGTTTTTTTGGTGTCCTACTTTCATACCCCCTTTACCCTTAAAACCCATTTCAGTATTACAAAATTACCCTTCAAGTTAACACATGTTACCATTAACACATCCAGAAACGAGCGGTTAATTAACTTACTCCAGTACGTTAAATAACCAAATGGGAACAGTTGCAATCAAAAGAAAACCAAATGGGAAATTAACTGCCGAAGTAACCATTAATCAACAATACAGAGCGAATGAAGAAAGAGCAAAAGAAGAGGAGAGAGAAAGGGAGATAGAGAGGAGAAGAATAAGAAGTGTTCTGTACCTTGCAGTATTGGGTTGACTGCAGTTGGTAGGTCTCTTGCTACCTGGCAGGAGGTTAGTGTGAGCCCGGGGGTACCTGCGAAGCCACTCCGACGCTCAAGTCAGTATTGAGAATAGGTGAGTGATTTAGCTAGGAATGAGAGAGTGTACCTTATGAATGCAATGGGAGCCGATATTTATAGGATATCGTGCCCGTTTGTGTGATGGCCTTAATTGGGCTTGCATGTTGTGGATATGGGCCGAAAATGATTGGGCCAATCCATATCCAATTGCTAAATGCACCTCCTGGTATTGCTGAACCGACCTCCTGGTCCAGTCCAGAACAGTTTCCCCCCAAGCTGAGATTACTCCGGAGGATAGTCTTGGCTTGAAGAATTTTTGTCGATCTACCCGAAGCGTTACTTCATCTGTCTTGTTGGGTCGTATAAGATCTCTTCATCGCAACCGTGACTCACACCTCCCTTGGTGTAATCCTTGTACCAGGCACCGAGCTGGGGTGTCGTGTCCTGATGTTGGTGCCCTACTGGGCGCCTTGTGCCCAGATGCTGCGTCCTGATGTTGCCGCCCTCCTGGGCGTCTTGTGCCAAGATGCCGTATCCTGATGTTGGCGCCCTCCTGGGCGCCTTGTGCTAAGGTGCTGCGTTCTGAAGTTGACGCCCTCCTGGGGGCCTTGTGCCATGCCTCCTGATGTTGGCGCCCTCTTGGTCCAGTTCAGAACAGTTGGTCCACACTTGAAGAATTGTGTAGGAGTGAGTTTTTTCTTCCATGGAAAGCATTTCATCCTCTTCCTTCATTGGGTGCCTTGTTGCTGTTCGTAATTGTCTTCGTTTGTTTTGGCGCCCTCTAGGGCGCTTGGGTGCTGGCCTGTATGTGCTTGTTGCCATCCTGCGAAATATGTTTTGGCGTCCTCTAGGGCGCCTGGGTGCCGGCCTGGATGTGCTTTGTGCCATCCTGCAAAACATGTTTTGGCGCCCTCTAGGGCGCCTAGGTGCCGGCCTGGATGTGCTTGCTTCCATCCTGCAAAACATGTTTGGCGCCCCCTGGGCGCCTGGATGCCGCCTTGTGCACCCCTGGGTGTCGGCTTGCGAGTGGGAGTTGGCGCCCTCCTGGGCGCTACTTGGCGCATTGCGCTTGGCTGCCTGCGGAACAGGATTTGGCGCCCTCCTGGGCACCTTGGGTGCTTGCCTGTGCGCTACACTTGGCTGCCTGCGAAACACGTTTTGGCGCCCCCTGAGCGCCTGGATGCCGTCTTGCGCATCCCTGGGTGCCGGTTTGCGAGAGGGAGTTGGCGCCCTCTTGGGCGCCTTGGGCGCTGCCTGGCGCGCTGCGCTTCCTGCTTGACGAAACGAGTTTTGGCGCCCTCCTGGCAGCTGGGTGCCAGTTTGCGCACCCCTGGGTGCCGGTTTGCGAGAGGGAGTTGGCGCCCAGGAGGGTGCCTTGGGCGCTACCTGGCGCGCTGCTCTTCCTGCTTGACGAAATGAGTTTTGGCGCCCTCCTGGGCGCTGGGTACCGGTTTGCGCACCCCTGGATACCGGTTTGCGAGAGGGGGTTTGGCGCCCTCCTAGGCGCCTTGGGCGCTGGCTTGCAAAGCGCTGGCTGCCCCTTTGCGACGCGTTTTGGCGCTGGCTTGCGCTGCGCTGGCTGCCTCCTTGGTTGTTTTGTGTAACTATCCTTTCAATCTTTTCGCGAGCTTTGTGCTGCTTCTTCTTTGCTAAGGTGATTTTGCTTGGATTTTGGATTTTAAGTAGATAGTTGCTGAGCTTGCCTTGCTATATAAAGATGAACCTGACGCCCGTTGGGACAATTTGTAATGAAGTATACCCTTAGCACAGTTTACCAAGACCCGGCTTGGATAGAACTCGCCCAAGGGGTTGTGACCACCAAGGTCAGCTTGAAGTATCCTCTTGGCACAGTTTACCAGGACTCGGCCCAGATAGAACTCGCCCAAGGGGTTGTGACCACCAAGGTCAGCTTGAAGTATCCTCTTGGCACAGTTTACCAGGACTCGGCCCAGATAGAACTCGCCCAAGGGGTTGTGACCACCAAGGTCAGCTTGAAGTATCCTCTTGGCATAGTTTACCAGGACTCGGCCCAGATAGAACTCGCCCAAGGGGTTGTGACCACCAAGGTCAGCTTGAAGTATCCTCTTGGCACAGTTTACCAGGGACTCGACCCAGATAGAACTCGCCCAAGGGATTGTGATCACTAAGGTCAGCTTGAAGTATCCTCTTGGCACAGTTTACCAGGACTCGACCCAGATAGAACTCGCCCAAGGGGTTGTGACCACTGTTGCGTTAAAAACACACTTAGAGCAAGTGTACTCCATCGCAGAAGTAGTATAAAAGACTATCGTCTCTACAGGGATTAATTAACAAGTACTAAACTAATCAAGATTATTTATTGTTAGTTTAGGCGAACAAATAATTTGATGGCTATAAAAACTAAAATAAAAAGAAATAAATAGCAAGAATTAAAATACAAAATATAACTAATTGAGGGAGGAGGTCTAGGGTCACGGTTTCACTTGCAAGCTTCGATTCCCCTATGTCTAATTCCCACTTGAATTCCTTTATTTTATTTAATTACCAATCCCTTTACTAAAGCTATTAATCTGTTTGGTCATTCGCGATTAATATTCTTTTTCCTAAATTAACCCTTGTTTGGTCATGCAAGAATTTAAATTCAAGAAAAGCATAAAGAGCAAAAAGGTTGAATGATTGGAAGACTAAATTAAGGTTTGGTCATGCAATAATTATAGCCTCAATTATCCTATAGGTCCACCAACTAATTGCAGTACGGTTGCTGATCAACTAATTGATTATGACATGCATAGGGTAGCTAATCCTAATTATGTGATAAAAACAATAGGACAATATTAATTGAAATAAAAACCGGAATTCAGATATGAAATTAGAACATAAAAAGGTCTCTAAACATGCAAGATCCACCTAAGACCCTAGAAGAGGATTTAGCTATCCAAAGTCATAAAGAACAATAAAATAGAAATTAGAGTCATGAATTACAGAGATAAAAATAACCCGGAAATTAGAGAAATTATTATTCTGAGTCTCCAGTCTCCTTTTTCTGCTCCAAAGCTCTCTCACGGTGTCAAAAACGGGTACCCAAAACCCCCTCCTCTCCTTGCCGGCGCTACTGTTGGTGTGTGCGGCTGCTTATCTTCTCGTCATGTGCGTGCCTCCTTTCCTTTTATAATGCTGCCTATTTATCACTGAATGCCTATTTATGTGATTGCCAGTTTTCCATTTCTTAATGGGCTTCAACTTTCTCCACTTTTGGGCCTCCAATTAAATTGGGTTTGGCTTCTTTTTCCCTCTAATCTTTTAATCTTCAATCCATAATATATATATATATATATATATATATATATATATATATATATATAAATTGAACTTTTGTTCTTTTTCATGTTAGCTTCTATCCTGCAAAATAAAGAGCAAATTTAAGTCAATGATTTATATAATTAGTAATAATTGCTATAAACAAGACCTGAAAATACTCCTAAAAAATGCACTAAATTGGAGTTTATCAACTCCCCCACACTTAACTTTTGATTCTCCTCAAGCAAATTTTCTAGCTTCATAATTTTTTTCAAATACACAATAGAGACAGCCAAATAAGGGACCCAAAATTAGAAGCACAATAACAGACAATAGACAATATAGCACATATGAGTTGTCAAAAAGTTGCCCAATTAGAGGCTCATGTCCCTGAAAATTACATTTCTGTGAACAAAGGCACTCGCTCACAATCTCTCTAAGTGTTTAGGGACTAGGGACAATATACACTCAAGTTTCAACAAAATGCACATTACCATAAGTTTGTAATTTGACCAAATCTCCACTAAATAGTTCACATGCATGCAAAAGATGGGGTTTCATGGGTTGTAATGGGGCCAGGGTGAATTCATGCAGGGTAGGAAATAAGAAGGAAGGGATAATCAAAGGGCTAAAAAAACAAGAAATAAATAGTAACCTTTGAAACCAAATATGGAGCTCCTATCTATTTTACAATTTTTGTCCAAACTCCAAATTAATTTCACTTCCATTCTTCACTCTTCTTTTTCCTATTGAGTCGACTCTTTTTAATTTGCTTTTTGCTCTTGAGTAGACTCTTTTTTTATATGCCATTTGGCTCTTTCATTCTTTTGATGTGCCTTTTCCTTTTTTTTTCAAATTTTCTTCCTATTTTTTTTTTCATTTTTTTTGGAGGAAGATGTAAGTACATGAAAACTCATATTTTGTTTCCTTTGTAGGAGAATATTCTTGTAAGCACGTGATTCACTCTTTTTTTTCTGACAAGATAGACAACTAAAGTATAGGACAAAATTTCAGTCCTAACAATATAGACAACTAAACATAAAGGACGAAATTGTAATTTTCAATAGTTGTTCCACATTTAATTCCAAATGCTTACCACAAACAAAAAAAAAGAAAAATTATATCTGGGTACCAAAGAAAAAATATAACAATTAAGCTCAAAGGGGGCAACTAAGGGATAAATTCAACAAACAAATCTGAGACCAGAAAAATACCTAAATTCCCCAAATCTTTTTACATGATGCAAATCAATTTTCGCCTTAAAATGGTCAAAAGACAAGTTCTAGAATGTAGCAAATTGGGAAACATACTCGTAGAAAGAAAATGGGTAAAAATTTATGATTTAGTATCAATCCCCTTATGAAGGCTCATATCTCACATTTAGAAGCTAGTTCACAAAAAGTACTCAGGAGGGACAAATGCTAATTATCAGCTTCCTAAGGACATCCTCACAGTTACAATTAAGCCAAAGTCTGTCAAGTAAATTAATTATGGGATCCCCTAAAGAAAAAATCTCTATTTTTTTTTCAACTTGAAGCATAAGTCGCTAAAATAAGCCAGAAAAAATGCTATCAACATATACAGTGGGTATGTGCATTAATAGAGATGAATTGACAAAGTAAACTCTCCTCCCCCACACTAGTATGAAGCATGGTCCTCAATGCAGAATATTCAAATATGAGCACAAATAAATAAATGAGAGAGAGTAAGAGTGACTTCCCTGAGAGAGCTTGCAGTCTGAGCTTATTCCTAAAAACAAAACAAAACAAAACAAAAAGAAAATGAAAATAACTGAAAATAAAACACAGGTTGCCTCTTGCGAAGCGCTTGTTTAACGTCATGAGCCTGGCGATAGTTGCTGCTTAATCTGGGGGCTCTCCAAGAGCAAATTTTACATCTAACGCAGTACACCTTCTTAACTTTCTAACCATGTGGTTCACATTGTTCTTTCTCTTTCCACGTGGTGGATGAACTTCGAAGGATGATGAATTTTTTATTTTATCTCCATCCACCATTATGCTAGGATCCTGCAAAATAAGACTTTTTTCCAAAAGGTCCTGCATCTTTAATTCACAAAAAATGTTAGTTTCAACCACATCATCAAAATAAGGAGAAGTTAAAGAAGAGAAAATTTCATTGGAATTTAAAGCTTTACTAACATCATCTTCTTTACCACTCCTTAAAGTTACCTTTCCCCAGTGAACCTCAATCACAGCATCACCAATGGTTAAAACAATTTGCCCAAAAATGGGCACTTTCTCCTCTTTCTCCAAATCAAGAACCAATGGATCTTTCTCATTCTCCTCACAACTGCTCTCATTAATAGGATCTTTTGTTTCAATATGACTCCATTCAGTAGGAGCTACTATTTTGATTTGACTCCCTTCAGTAAGAGTCTCCTCATCTTTCTTGAGAGCTTCTCCCTCCAAATTATATTCCATGGAGACAACTTCATCTCTCGTAGGAATACTTTCTTTGTATTGCTCAGCTTCTTTATTTTGGGTAGACTTAGTTTGTGAATAAAAAGTTTCTTGAGCCAACTGAGTTGCTACCATATCAATAATCTTTGACAATTGATTCTCCAAGCATCCTCATCTTTCTTGAGAGCTTCTCCCTCCAAATTATATTCCATGGAGACAACTTCATCTCTCGTAGGAATACTTTCTTTGTATTGCTCAGCTTCTTTATTTTGGGTAGACTTAGTTTGTGAATAAAAAGTTTCTTGAGCCAACTGAGTTGCTACCATATCAATAATCTTTGACAATTGATTCTCCAAGCATTCAAATTTTTCATTTGTCTGCTGCATAAATTTGGCCAAGACCTCATCGACATCCGACTTTTCCTCCTCTTGCCCTTGCACTTGTAGTGACTCATAATTATCCAAGTGGGAGGAATAAGGAGGTGGCTCATAGTCATCCCAATAGTCTGAATAAGGTTCATAAGGAGGAGGAGGAATTTGAATCTGGCATTGAGACATATACCAATATGACTTCTCTAAATTTCTTTATGCCTCTGCCTCTCTAATGTAGTCTCCAAGAGTTTTAACCATGATTTAGACTTTTCTCTGCAAAACAAGGTAACTTGCAGTGGTCTCTTGGGAAAGTATTAGTAACTTTTTTTATATATATTTTTTTTGATAAAATAAAGAAAAAAACAAAATTTAAAATTAAAACAAAAAATTGTCTAAAGCAATAAAAATCTCTTTCGTTTAATATTGCTAAATTAATCCCCGGCAACGGCGCCAAAAACTTGTTGCGTTAAAAACACACTTAGAGCAAGTGTACTCCTTCGCAGAAGTAGTATAAAAGACTATCGTCTCCATAGAGATTAATTAACAAGTACTAAACTAATCAAGATTATTTATTGTTTAGGCGAACAAATAATTTGATGGCTATAAAAACTAAAATAAAAAGAAATAAATAGCAAGAATTAAAATACAAAATATAACTAATTGAGGGAGGAGGTCTAGGGTCACGGTTTCACTTGCAAGCTTCGATTCCCCTATGTCTAATTCCCACTTGAATTCCTTTATTTTATTTAATTACCAATCCCTTTACTAAAGCTATTAATCTGTTTGGTCATTCGCGATTAATATTCTTTTTCCTAAATTAACCCTTGTTTGGTCATGCAAGAATTTAAATTCAAGAAAAGCATAAAGAGCAAAAAGGTTGAATGATTGGAAGACTAAATTAAGGTTTGGTCATGCAATAATTATAGCCCCAATTATCCTATAGGTCCACCAACTAATTGCAGTACGGTCGCTGATCAACTAATTGATTATGACATGCATAGAGTAGCTAATCCTAATTATGTGATAAAAACAATAGGAGAATATTAATTGAAATAAAAACCGGAATTCAGATATGAAATTAGAACATAAAAAGGTCTCTAAACATGCAAGATCCACCTAAGACCCTAGAAGAGGATTTAGCTATCCAAAGTCATAAAGAACAATAAAATAGAAATTAGAGTCATGAATTACAGAGATAAAAATAACCCGGAAATTAGAGAAATTATTATTCTGAGTCTCCAGTCTCCTTTTTCTGCTCCAAAGCTCTCTCACGGTGTCAAAAACGGGTACCCAAAACCCCCTCCTCTCCTTGCCGGCGCTACTGTTGGTGTGTGCGGCTGCTTATCTTCTCGTCATGTGCGTGCCTCCTTTCCTTTTATAATGCTGCCTATTTATCACTGAATGCCTATTTATGTGATTGCCAATTTTCCATTTCTTAATGGGCTTCAACTTTCTCCACTTTTGGGCCTCCAATTAAATTGGGTTTGGCTTCTTTTTCTCTCTAATCTTTTAATCTTCAATCCATAATATATATATATATATATATATATATATATATATATATATATATATATATATATAAATTGAACTTTTGTTCTTTTTCATGTTAGCTTCTATCCTGTAAAATAAAGAGCAAATTTAAGTCAATGATTTATATAATTAGTAATAATTGCTCTAAACAAGACCTGAAAATACTCCTAAAAAATGCACTAAATTGGAGTTTGTCAACCACCAAGGTCACTTATTTGTGTTGGGGTGCCATGGCATCCTTGACTTCCAATACTTGGAGAGATGATCTTGGCTTTGAGCTAATGTTGAGGTTGCCCCTGCTATTCAGGCAGCCCCTCCCTGCATGGTATGTTGGGTCTCAAACTTGCCTCGCTCCACCCCTAATTATGGAGTTAGACCTTTTTTCTTTCTTAATCTTAAGGAATTTTCTTTGGAACAAGTGTTAATGCTAGTGAGCTAGAGCAAAAACTGTAATTGCAAAATGAATTTTTGTTAATCATTCATATCGAGTTTTTACATTCAGCCTTCGTGCTTTAACATCAGAATTATTAACTAGGCCTAGCCCTAGGTTCAGGTTCTGATGCCCTGCTTTCTACTCAGAGTCTCGGGTCTCAACCTCCTCTTCATTCACGTGTTGGGCGAGCTTCCCTTCGCGGATCAGCTCTTCAATGTCATCCCTGAGGGTGTTGCATTTGCTGGTACTGTGCTCATAACCTTTGTGATAACGGCAATACTTCTTAGAGGTTTGGCCTTTCCTTTGCACGAGAGGTTCGGGCTATTTGATGTCCCGAAACTCCGCGTCGGCGCATTCGGCAAGGATCTCAGCCTGGGATGTGTTTAGCAGGGTGTACTTTGAGAAGCGACCTTGTCGGGGTCGGGATTCCCGAGGAATTCTGTCATCTTGGGTTCCCTTCTGCCATGGTTCTTCAATGGCCTTATAAGTCAGCTCTTCCTCCTTACTGCCAACCTTGGCTTCCTCTTGGTACGCCATGTTGTCTTCTTCATAGTCCATGTACTTTTGTGCCTTCCGAAGGAACTCGTCCAAGCTTCGGGGTTTGTTAACCCCCACGTCCCTTTGAAACAGACTTCCCTTCTTGAGGTCATCCTTCATCCAAAAGAGCCTCCTCTTGTCTTCAAGGTTCCTGACGTTGGCAGCCTCCTTATTGAACCTTTCCAGATATTCTCTAAGTGTTTCTTTCTCTCCCTGCCTGATTGCCCTAAGAACCTCTTCAGATTTGAGTTTCAACCGGGAGGCAGTGAACCGAGCTGTGAACATTCTCGCCAGCTGACTCCATGAGGAGATGGAGTTTGGCTTTAGCTCTTGAAACTACTCTAATGCGGAATTTTCGAGAGTGAGGGGGAAGATTTTACAGTGAACAGGCTCTCTGGCGCCTCTATAGCGCATCATCAGGGAGAAGTGTGCCAGATGGCGGTATGGATCTCTGGTTCCATCATACATCTTGAGAGCTGACAGCTTTTCCAAGGCCCTTGGGATTCGGGCATTCATCCACCCTTCGAGTGAAAGGTCCTTCATCGGAAAACCTTCTTGAGTTTCGAGGGGAGGTGTCTTCATAGTCTGAATCTCGATACCTGCGCCGGTCGGGGGATCTCCTCGATGGCGATCCCCGGTGGTGCCTCTGGTGGGTATTGACCCGACTCCTTGACCTCTCACGAGAATTAGGGGATGCACGTAAGGAGGTCCTGGAGTGGGAGTCGTGAAGTTGATAGGTATCATATGGAGGGTATGGAGGGGTCCTTGGAGGTGAGTCTGATCCTCCATGACTGCGCTGCCGATGGGGAGAGCGATGTATGTGCCTTCACCTTGGGGGGAACGATAGACGTGAGGCCTTCGAGGGGGAGACCGATGGCGTCTTGAAGCCACCGTTGTCGGAGGAGGGGTTCCCCAGCTGGGTGGAGGTTGCTCGGGCAGGGAAGCCACACACCTTTCAATCTGCCTTAGGCGAGCTTCCTGCTGCAACATAGCTTGAGTGCGATTGCACAGGAGATCCAAAAGTTGGCTCACATTCGAGGGCTGGGCAGGCTGACTGGTACCCTCGTCAGGCAGGCTGGCGACATTGCCCTCAGGAGTACCCTCTGGTCGGGGTGCGGGTATGGCAACGCTTTGAATCCGGGGTCTGCCTTTGGGAGCCATGGAGTAGCAAGAGAAAAGTTTAAGGAGTAGTGATGATGTGAAAGATAGATATCTCCCACTGTGGTCGCCAATGTTCTGTACCTTGCAGTATTGGGTTGACTGCAGTTGGTAGGTCTCGTGCTACCTGGCAGGAGGTTAGTGTGAGCCCGGTGGGAATGTTCTGTACCTTGCCGTATTGGGTTGACTGCAGTTGGTAGGTCTCTTGCTACCTGGCAGGAGGTTAGTGTGAGCCTGGGGGTACCTGCGAAGCCACTCCGACGCTCAAGTCAATATTGAGAATAGGTGAGTGATTTAGGTAGGAATGGGAGAGTGTACCTTATGAATGCAATGAGAGCCGATATTTATAGGAAATCGTGCCCGTTTGTGGATCGTCGGATCAGTAAAATCGATCTTAACCATTCAAGTGTGATGGCCTTAATTGGGCTTGCATGTTGTGGATTTGGGCCGAAACGATTGGGTCAATCCATATCCAATTGCTAAATGCACCTCCTGGTATTACTGAATGGACTTCCTGGTCCAGTCTAGAAGAAGAAGAAATTAGATGGAGGCCGAGATAGGGGAGTGGCATTTGGAGCGGTATCGAGATGAGCAGGCTCGCATGAAACTTCGATGATTGCATCGGGTACAAATTCATGTATCTGTCCTTCTTCTACCTTCATTTTTCTCTCTAATATCTTCCTTCCTCCACTTGCTTCATGCTTTCTTTTTGTTCTTTTCTTTGTGTAGGGATTCAAGGATTCTCACTTTGGGTTCTCTTTTTGGATTTCCTTAAAGTCGCCACTTCAATCAATGGTTTTCAGCAATCATATTGAATTCCGTTTTCCTCTTTCTGTCTATAATATGCACTTCACATGTTTGCTGTTTTGCTTCTCTTGGAATTTCTTTCTATTTTATTGTTTTCACATTTTATGTTGTTCCAAATTATTCTATACTACACAATGCTCTATTATTTTAGGGAATTACAAAGTAGACTCCAGTATTTGTAATACTTCACCGGATAATACACTTGGTTGCCTTTTATAAAACAAAAAATAATATAAATGCAATTTAATTATGTTACCATATGTTTTTTTTGGTATAAACCAGGGTATCCACAGCCGAACGCAGTGACTAATCCCCTCGCTGAATTGGAGATACCTCGAAGGATGAGACAGCTGACCCAGGGATTTAAAGCTGCTTCATACCCAAGGCGAGGATCGAACCCTCGACATTTGGTTAAGGGAGGATGTTACCGTATGATATCTCTGAATTTGTTGTAATCATGTATGGTCCCCTTTTTGCAGTTATTCATACATTTGGGATTTAATTGTGCATTTGATTTGTTTATTTATAGTCACACATGGATTCCTTTTTTGCATTTATTCCTTTAACCGGCAGTTTTCCTTATTGTCTCTATTTGAGCATATTTAAGATTCATTCTAAAATTCTACAGTGTTTGTCTTGAAATCCCAACGTTGTAAGTACCTCTCTACTAAGAAATTTGCGTAACTGAGGAAACGAGATTTTCATAAGCCAGTGAAGTACATACTTCTTCACTGGAAATCCATTTCTTCATTGGAAGTGGTCCGCACAAACTAGAAAACCTCTTTTGTGTTTCATAACTTTCTTGAGGAATTTTTTGCGATTATGGACATTTTGGATTATTTTAATTGTTTCATGGTGTTGTTTTTATATCACTGTGTGTATCCTTAAACTCTATGTTTTAATTTTAAAGATTTAAATACGCTTATATGTTCAGAGGTTCAATTGGTAGGAATTTGCTTCAATGGATTTGCTTATTATTTCTAAGGATGCTTTACTTTTTTCAGTTGCCTTATGATTGAAGCAAGTTTCTGTTTACATAACAACAAATATCAGGTATTAAAAGGTAAATCCAAGACTAAACAATATTCATGCACTAATGGCTTGGTTCACTTATGAAGTAGATTTTATTTGAATTTTTAGTTCTCCTTTTGTTCATGTTAAATGTAACACCCCGGTATTTTTATCGAGTAAAAATACCCAAGTGCACCATCCCTAAAACATCAGAGATATATTTCCTGCTTAGATACTGAACATCACTATAAATTTTTCGCTGAATAATAACAAAATCGTCTTAGTCAACAATAAGACCATAACGGTTCCCTGACCATTAACCATCATCAAACTACAGTGTTCAATATCATACAAGAAAGCGGAAGAAAATCATAACACTAAAGACATAGTGTTGTAGTACATAGACAACAAAAGGAAACATAAACTTAAGCATAAAGCTAAGTCATCTGCAATCTCCCGAGATCAACCTACTCGTGCCTCTTGGATTTCCGCTGCGCCCTGTTTCTCTGTAAAATAACAACATATAAACAATGAGGTACAATCTCAGTGAGTTCTACCGAGACCCCTACTAACACTCTCGGTCCAATTATAAATCCTGTTTAACTTAACACGGCACCGACTGCAACTCTGCTATATTCCCGGTGAACCGTATTATTTAACTTTTAATAGATCACCGACTGCAACTATGCTATAATCCCGGCGAACCAATTATTTAACTTCTAACAGATCACCGACTGCAACTCTGCTATAATCCCAGTGAATCTGTTACGACTCAGTACGACACCGACTGCAACTCTGCTATATTCCCGGTGGACCGCACTACAAACTTTTAACACAACACCGACTGCAACTCTGCTATATTCCCAGTGAACCCCTTACCAATAGTACTTTCCCGAATGGCACGGGGTCTAGGGTAAGGGATCATGACTTCCCCGCCTAGTATGTTAACATGGGTCGTCACCCAACTCGATATATGTTAAATATATCTACACTCGATGACCTGTTAGTTCACCTATACTCAATGAACATTTAGTCCATCTACATTTAGCCGTTAATCGAACATAATACCCGCACTGGGCCGTTTCCTATAGTCGATATAATATATATCGTGAATTGTAGACCGGTTTAGACGAATAAATAATAATCATCCCGCATCAGTTATACCATACCATGTGGGACTCATAGTCCACTTTATTATTAATAAAATATATCCGCACACGTGTACTATTATTCGGTTTTTCGAAACAATTTAAACTTCAAAAACAGTTCATTTTACCTTTTAAATTGTATATTCAGTTAGGCCTCTGAATAAGCTTTCAAACGCATCTTAGAATACCTCAATCGGGTTCCCGGATCAAAAGTTATCGCGAAAACAAAATCAGTGTACAATTGCTGAAAAACTGCAAAGCGTCGCGACGCGAACTGCTTCCGTCGCGACGCGAAAAACATCAGAAACATTTCGTTGCAAATTTTTAAGGAGGGTCGCGACGCGATGGATGCGTCTCGTGACCCGATGGATGCTGAGAAATTGCAGATTTTGCGGTTTCTCGCGAAATCCGCTCTTCAGCTCAATTCCGATTCTTGTTCCGATTGAAAACAGTCCAAACAACCAGAAAAACAGATTCAATCAATATCACACAATCAATCAAATCAATCAAAAACTCAATCTAAACGAATTTTATCAAAATACGACATATTTCCAAATAACGGTTTTTGAGTCAAAATCTTTCGAAATCAATCAACACAAAAATTCATTTTCAAAGTGAAACAATCCTAAACGTGAGTAAAACTCACCGATTGTGATGAAAATCACAAATAGCCGAGACTTTCCGCAAAATCGCTTTTCTGACATAACCACACGAACGTTCCCCGCATAAACTTTACGCTCCGACGACAATCAAATCCGCTTCCCAATCTTCCCATTCAACCATGAGTCACCTAAGGACACTATTCATCATCTTCAAGCTTCAATCACTATTCACACATAAACCCTCAATTTGATTCTCAAACCCTAACTCTCCCAACTAGCTCTAACCTTCCAATTGAACTTCAATCATCAATTAAACAACCTTGGGTTTGCTCCTAAACACCATCCTAAGCTTTCATTTGAGCTTCAACCATCAAAACCTTCTTTTACTTCAAAAATCCGAAAATGGTGGAGAGTGAGAGGATGGCTTATTGGTGATGATTCTTGGATCAAAATGAAGAGGGTGATGAGATGGTGTTAATGGAAGAAAGAAGAAGAAGATTTGGTGAGGATTTCCCACTCTCTCTTCCCTTCTCCCTCTTCGCCACTTTCTTTCTTTTCTCCTCCTTTTCGTTTATTTCTCTCGTTCTCTGTTTCTTTCTTAATTCTCTTCTTTCATTTCTTTTCTTTCTTTCATTCATATATACTTATATTATTATATTTTAAGTGGTAATATGGTCAATTGACCATATTGCCCTTAATCTCTAATTTCGTTTCTAAATCGTTCTTGCCTCGAATTAATCGGTTAACGATATGACAACCAATAATTAATTTTGGCACTCAATAAATTTACCAGTCAAGTACTAAAATAATTCAATTGGGTTAACATCCAAATAATTCTATTAATTATTTTGGGGATGTTACATTCACCCTAACTTGAAAGAATTTTGTCCTCAAAATTTCGTCAAGTCTTTTATTTGACTAACCGAGAACCGACATTCTCAGAAAGGTCTAAATTTGCTAGAAAACAATCTTGAATTAACGAAATGAGTGTAGGAAATCTTCCCAAGTTGGCACGTCAATCTTTAAGTATGTTCTACGACTACCCTAGAACGCTTTAAGATTATAGTCCGAAATCTCTTGTTACGAATCGACACGAGAAACTCATCATTCGCCTACATAGGCTTGGTACCGCGTTTGAAAACACTTTCGTAACTTATTCCAATTATCCTCGTTTACACCCCAACTTTGATTAATATAAATCAAAGGGTTTAATACGAGGCACTTGATAGAAATACAGGTTGAAAATGAGGTCCACATATTGGTATTCCTTGGTAGAGGTAAGAACAAACATGATTTTCAAGAAATCCACAACAGTTCTTGTACACATTGAAAAATGTGACAGAAAAGTCAAGAAATCCATAACAGTTCTTGTACACATTGAAAAATGTGACAGAAAAGTCACTGAAATTCCTTGACTCACTTCCAAGTTTTCGAGGTAAAACTTTTTCAAAAAGGATGGAAGGAGGGTTTTACTAAAAACTTCGGCCTTACACGTATAAATAAGTCGTGAGGACATCAAATAAATTTGAAAACAATCAAATCACCTTAAAGTTGTTTTCAAAACAACTATTAAACTAAACTCAGAGTTTCTTTTCCTCTATTGCAACTTTCCTCACGATATCTTTACCAACGACGCACTCAATTCCTTTCCGAATTGGCCAATAGCCTTGAGAGTTTCCCCTCAACCTAAGTACGCCTCCAATGATTTTCCTCAATCAGATTTGATTAGCCTCTTGATTCGTTTCCAAAAATTTAACTTTAGCATGCGGGTTTTCACAAAAATGATTTTCAAAACTACCATGCCGCACGCCTATCTTCACTTCGGAAATTTCAGTCACTTGCAAGCATATCCATCAATTAATCCTTTGATGGATACCCACAATCGTGAAAAACAGTCAGCAGTCGCCCCCACTTTCATATTCGTATTCATGTATAACCTGTCAAACGGAATCACAAAATACAATTTGATTGTTAACCTTCACAAAGGAGAGGTTAACAAACTAATACCTCGCCACCAAAGTGGAAACTTATGGATGTACCCTGGTTGATATTTCAACTCGAAGTTATAATCCTTCAGAAATTCTACCCATCTTCTTTGCTCGTTATTCAGTTCTTTCTGATCAAACAGATACTTTAAACTTTTGTGATCACTAAAGACTTCGAAACGAGACCCACACAGGTAATGTCTCCAAATCTTCAGTGCATTCACAATAGCTGTCAACTCCAAATCATGAGTTGGATAATTCTCCTCATGAATCTTCAATTGCCTGAATGCATAAGCTACCACTTGTTGATTCTGCATGAGAACACATCCTAAATCCTTCCCAGACGCATCGCTGTAAATTTGGAATTCCAAAAACGGATCCGGAAGAATCAAGATCGGAGCAGAAGTCAAAAATCTTTAACTCTTGAAAACATTCTTCACAATCGGCATCCCACGTAAACGGATGACCCTTACGAGTTAACCGAGTAAGTGGAAGAACTAACTGTGAGAACCCTTGAACAAATCTCCTATAGTAACCAGCTAGACCCAAGAAACTTCTGATCTCTGCGACTGATGTTGGTCGCTCCCAGTTTAACACAGCTTCCACTTTACTGGGATCCACAGCAACTCCCGATTGGGAAATCACATGTCCCAAAAACTTTACCTCAGGCATCCAGAAATCACCCTTCGAGGGTTTCGCGTACAACTTCTTTTCTCGGAGTACGTTCAGAACAATGAGGAGATGTTGAACATGCTCCTTAATGGTTTTCGAGTACACCAACATATCATCGATGAAAATGACTACAAACTGATCGAGGTACGTGTGGAAGACTCGGTTCATGTAATCCATGAATACCGCTGGATGGTGTCTGACATCCCTGACCTACCGTTGGATGATGCAGCTTGATCTCAGTCGTTGATCTTGCTTGGTGTGAGAGCGGATCACCGTTCGCTGATGGATTGGGTCAGTTCGCGGCCCACTAGCTGGAGTGGGAGTTCGGCCCAGTCCATGACAGTTGCCCCCCAAGCCGGGCTTGCTCGGAGGGTGGGATCTGGCTTGAAAGAGTTTCCCCCAGTCTTCATTTAGGTTGGTCTAGAACGATCTTCGGTCTGCATTTATTTTCTGACTGATGTGACGCGTGACGTTTGAGTTTTTCGAGGTGACAGCAGTAACGTCTTGGGGGAGCAGGTAATGATGTTTTTGCGCCTTTCGAGGTTGGCATTTAATGCGTAAAGTGAAAAGTCTCGTCGCTTCGGCTCCGGCCCACGATTTCGTGTTAGGCCCATTATATAATGAGTTCCCTTCTCCCTCATTTGACACTTACGTTGCTTTGGGTTCTCTGAGGGCGACTCGATCTTCTCCGCGGGCGACTTAATCCTCTAGCTTGATTCTGGCGAGGTGCTTCCCGTTCCAGGCAGATAAACACCGCCCGTGGATCTACTACCCGGTGCGCGGACTAAACTTTCGACCTTCTTCACCAGGGCGTCCAATTCCGTTCAGATCGGCCTACTGTCCTCATATCCTGAGAGACAAAGCTATTTAATCTGATTTGTAATTGTATTCAAGGACATCGAGACATAATCAATAAAACGGAACTACAGCTACTCTGTAGTCGCAAACGTAGGCAAACTTTGGCCGAACTGCGTGAACAATATCGTGCGTATAATTTTGACATGGTATCAGTAGGGTTGTGATCATCACTGTGATTTCAGTTTCTTTGTGGTTCGGTTCCTGGTTGTGGTTGTGGTCCGGTTTCTGGTTGTGGTTCGGTTCGGCTCCTGGTTTTTGGTTCGGATCTCCATTTTTTTGTGGATCTTCGTTTTTTTGTGGTTCGGATCCTGGGTTTCCTTCGTTTTTCGGATCTCGTTGTGGTTGTGCTCCGTGCGCCGTTCTCAGTCGGTCTCCGTTCTGTTCGCCGGCGCGTTCTCCGTGGATCTCAGTCCGTTCCCAGATCTGTTCAACGGTCATGACCTGAGCAGCCCCTTCACTTTGCGCCGTATGATTTTGACTGGTAATACTTCTTTTTATCCTGTTTTGGCTGTGCTTTTCGTTTTAGCGGGGAGGGGGTGTCAGGCCTGGGATCGACCTTGTTCCCCTTTTTAGGAAGCTGTTATAGGCAGCCCTGACATTCCATCCCCTCCTTGCAGGTTTTGGATCTGGCGCGCACTAAGAAAACTATACGGGTTCTCGAGGAGCGACCTCTTCATATTGTTGAGACGTGCGCTCGTGAAGGGGCTGCTCAGGTCATGACCGTTGATCCGACAGAGTCCTGCTCGTCTTCAGGCTTGGCCTCGAGTTCCACGTCGGAGAGTTCTTCCAGAACTCATTCCCCTCCAGAGTCGATGACCTCTCAACTCGCTTCGCCGGGATCTTCCTCCTGCAACCAAAACCGCTTAGCTGGTGGTCTCACTCGGCGGCCATAACCCCGATTAGCCAGAGGAGGAGGTCGATGAAAACGTATCGCACCCCAGACAAAGCCCGAGCCTGAGGAGCTGGCCTCGGCGCCTCACCCGGTTAGAGACATTTGTTGGGTCTCAGAATCTCTTCGTGAGAAGACCTTCGCTGATAACTCCTGGTAGCGAGCTGGAGGATCTCTACAGGAAAATGGTCGGAGTCGAAGGTCAAGAGTGGTCGGCTGAGGGAGCTTCAGCGGACAAGTCTGTTGCCATCGTTCCCGGCACACTTAAATTCATGATGTACTCTATGGTGTTGCTGAATTTGAGGATTCGTCCTCCTTTTACTACCTTTCAACGAGAGGTCTTGAGATACCTAGTGGTCGCCCCGTCTCAGTTGCATCCAAACAGTTCGGCGTTTGTGAGGGCGTTCGAGTTGCTGATGGGTACTCTAGGTCGACCCTGCTCGTTGATGCTGTTTTTCACCTTATTCGAAGTGAGCCATTGCGGCGAGAAGGGCACAAAGAAACGACGAGAAGTGTGCTTTTTTCATTCCAATTTAAGCCCCCAACAGTTATTACTTATTCCAACAATTCAAAATAGTAGTATATTGTAACTGCAACATCACAATGATACGGTTAATTTCCCTCACCCCCTTTAAAAACACTAAAATAATTGCCGGCCACTTAATCAATTCAGGTATATAAATTTTCACACAGCATCCCTTCATTATTCAATTACATTTGTTAAAATTTCTGTTTGATATATTGTTTACGGTTATTTGTTTTTGGTGTTTGTTTACGGTTATGGATTTTTGTTGTTGTCTCAGAGTGTTGAAATGGGACTGAATCATGTTAGTGATGAAATGGGATACCAAGACACGCTGGCGGTGTGCAGTTTTATTTTTTTTGAATTTTGATAGTATGATAGTATTAACAGAAGCAACTACTTCCAAAAAATCCTTTGTTGTATGCCGGAGGTTCAACCTGAAACTCCTAACACCAAAATAAGGAATGTAACATGTCATGGGTAGCGTTGTAAAGTAGGACACCAATTGTCTCACCACAGAGCTCGGATTGGAGAGGTCGAAATGTCAAGATCACACCTCATGTTTTCACGCGTGCTTCCAAGCACCTTTCAACCTCGCCAAGGCGAGCTTGGCCTTTAGATCAAGAGGGTGTGCCTATGTAGCCCAGATACGGGATACGATACGGGATACGACACGACACGGATACGTGGATACGGGAAAATTTTGAAAACCAAGATACGATACGGCGGGAATACTTCAATAAAAAATTAAATTAAAAATAAAAATATATAAAATATAACTAAAGATATTTCACTTTACTATATTTGTATTTGAAATAATATTATTTGAGTGACTTATTTTATTTTATAAAATATTAGTGTTTAAAGTATAATTGATCTTTAAAAGTTATTTTGAGCTATTGAGGTGTTAAAATAATAGTTTGAGTGAAAAATGGCTTTAAAATGGATTAAAATGAGCTATTGAGGTGTCAAAACGTATCCACTGAGTATCCTGCGTTTACGCCGTATCCCGCGCCCGTATCCTGCTAATGGCGCCGTATCCCCAACGTGTCCCTCACGTATCCTGTAAGTATCCGATCTTTTTTTAATTTAAAAATATAAATTCCAGGATACTCCCCGGATACGTATCCGGACGTATCCGACACGTATCGGTATCGGATACGTGTCAGATACGGGTACTTGGTCATTTTTGGAGTATCGGGGCTTCAGAGGGGTGTGCATAGCGACTTGCAGGTTGCCCATTTGAACCAAGCTAACCCAGTCTGAAAGTCACAATAAACCACAACTACATAAGTATATACCGTAGCGCAGTAAAAAAAGCGGAAGACGTACACGAAGAGTCTATTCCCGTCATATTATTATTATTATTATTATTATTATTATTATTATTATTATTATTATTATTATTATTATTATATTAGTATTCCATTAAATAACATTCCATTAAATTAAATTAGCGAAAAGACAAGCTCCGCGTGGTTGTCTTTTCACATTTGTTTTTTTTTTTTACCAATTCACATTTTTTTTATTTAGGACCATTGTTGGCTATCCACGGAGTGTCCCAACGCTTTCAACGAAGCACTAATCTCCGCTCGCTATTTGCGGCAAGGATTTCGCTAGCCAACACGCCTTTTTAACATGGGCGGGAATCGAACTCGGGAGCAAACCGAATTTCGCTGACCAATTCACATTTGTTGTGATATAGGAAATTTATTTTTGAATAAAAGATTTGTGTGTGGTGTAGAGACAGAGTGAGATAATAATCACTTAAGTCTTAATTAGTGGAATTATAGATAAATTTAAATTTAGACTTTGAGTAAAGTAAGGAAAAACTTCAAATTTAAATGTTTGAAGAGTAGAACTATTCTTTATCAATATTTAATTTAAATTTATATATGAAAATTGCATAGCCATTTGGTGCCACCAAACTGAATATGTCATATTATGCCACCGTAGCAAATTAAGTTGGATCACTACCAAAATACTCCTCAAAATAATTTTAAAGAAAAGCTGATTTTTTTTTAAATTTTCGGAATTACCTCAAAAGAGGATAATTCCGGAAACCAATTTTTAGAACTTTCCAGAATCACCTAAAAAGAAATATTTCCGGAAGTCATTTTTTACTTCCGGAAATACCTCCTTTTGAAGTGATTCCGGAATTTTGCTTTTTTTTTGTTTTAAAAAGATACTTCCGGAATTATGTCCTATTGGATAATTCGGGAACGCGGTTTTTAAAGATTTCCGGAATTACCTCAAACGACATAATTCCAGAAGTCAAAAATGTGTTCCAGAATTATGTGTTTCGACGTAATTCCGAAAATCTTTAAAAAAACTGTGTTCCGGAATTATGTGTTTCGACGTAATTCAGGAAATTTTTTGAGGAATAAGGGGTAAAATCGTCCGTTTGGTGAATTTGGGGAGTACAAAAAAAAGCCCTTTTTTCCAGTTTATCATTGTCTTGTCTGTGGAGATATTCCTATTCGTCAAACGATTTTTTTCAAGGTTTGCCAGGTCAAAATGGGACCTGTTAACCCGTGTTATCAGTGGGTGTGCCACATTTTAAGACGCGCGTGTTTGGTTTAAGTCCTTCTTATTTTGCTTTTAGTCTAGATAATATTGTTTATCACTAGTGCAAAAAAGGGATTTAAAGTCAGCCGAAAAGGGATTTAAAGTCAGGCGCCCGCTTGACTTTTATTAAGTCGACTTTGTATGTCATGAGTTTTAAAGTCAAGCGATAGTCTGACTTCGTAAGTCTGATTTAAAATCAAGCATTTATTTCGCCTGACTTCGTAAGTCAGTTTTAAAGTCAAACATTTATTTCGCCTGACTTCGTAAGTCTGTTTTAAAGTCAAGCATTTATTATAGCCCGACTTCGTAAGTATGATTTAAAGTCAAGCATTTATTCTTGCCTGACTTCGTAAGTATGATTTAAAGTCAAGCATTTATTCTTGCCTGACTTCGTAAGTCTGTTTTAAAGTCAAGCATTATTGCGAAGCTACTTTAAACGTTTTTTTTTTCTTTTTCAAAATTTGGTTTAATCTCCTACATACACCATGGTTATACGATTTTGGTCATTCTCCCAGCAAAACCAGCAAATAAAATTCTACACTTAAATTCATCACATTCTACTTTAAGTACATCCAAAGCTAAAATTCATCACTTTAAGTAGAATTCTACACTTCAAGTACAAAATACATCCACAGCTAAATTACATCCAAAGCTAAATTACAATGCAAACTGATTTCATGCAAACTGATCTCAACAATGCAGAACTATCAGTACAACAAGAGCTAAACCAGATTTAAATCTATGACTCCTCTAAAAGACAGAACCACTTGGATAATAAAGCCACACTCATTCACAGTAGAACTACAATGTTGCAAACTGATCTCAACAAAATGAATATGATTTTACAATGCAAATTGATTTTACAATACAAACTGATTTCATGCAAACTGATCTCAACAATGCAGAACTATCAATACAACAAGAGCTAAACCAGATTTAAATCTATGACTCCTCTAAAAGACAGAACCACTTGGATAATAAAGGCACACTCATTCACAGTAGAACTACAATGCTGCAAGCTGATTTAATCTCCCTACATATACACCCTGGCTCCACTAGGCATTAAATTCATTAAACAAGCAAAACTCATTAAAAGTACAAAATTATTATATAATAACTTTTAGTACTAATAAATACAACATCTAATTAACTACAATGCACCGATTGTCATCATCTAATAATGTTACGAAGTAAATAAACAAGGTATAAAATGATAATTGCAATGTCTCCTAGATTAACAATGATCCACTAATAATGTACATAATACTGGTAACATCCCACCTCCTTTGCTAGTATCAATTGCTTCTAACATTTTCACATCCTCTTCCATTTCTGGACGCTTTTCTGGATATTCGTCCCAGCATTTTTTCATGATATTTGCTAATGCACTTGGACAACATCTAGGAATAGAGGGATTTGTGAACAAATTAAAAAAAAAGTTAGCAAAAGAATTTGACCAAGTTCTATGGTACATAACTACATCAAATTTTCTCAATATATGAAAGCATGAAGAACATGAAACCAACTTCTATGATAGACATAAGCATCAACATAGCAAAATGATACCTCTTCCAAAGCATCCTCCAAGAGACTTTAGCCCTGATTGTTTGACTTTCAGCCTGTAAAAATGATAGGGAAATTGAACAGTGGTATTCAAGAGACAAAATAAGCACGTGACTCATTTATATGATTGATTATACCTTCTCATTTTCCCTCTCAGGATCGATGTCAGTAATGCAGTTTTTAACCTTATACACCTTCCTATGCCTTGAGTCAACAATAGCAGTCAACAACCGATGAGAATTTGATGACAATGAAGATGGCATAAACTTCATTTTCCTCTCCAACCTTCCTTGTGATTGAAGGACTCCCTGTATGCATGTAGACATAGTCCATTTAGGGGAAACAGTAATTCATCAACAAAGCTGTGAGAATAATGAAGTTTACCTTTCCATGTCTAAGGAAAAGCCGTGCTTGCTCATGGTGTGCATCTTGCACGGATATGTCAAGAACTTCATTCCCAATTAGCAACTGCATGCTACCATCAGACCACTTTACGAAGCGAGCGTTGCTTTCAATCTGATCATGATGAACAATATTCTTAACTACAGAATAAGTGATCGATGTAGCTCAATTGAAATTATTTTGGCCTTAAAAGGTTGAAGAAAATTTAACAATAAATATGAATACATGCACCCAATTTGTCAACATTCTTACTTAAATCCAGTAAGTATATCCTCTGAAGGATATTTGGGAACTAGTAAGGAATACCCACTTTGGAAGATGAAGCCGGATCGTTGACATCCCATTCACCAAACTTTGGTAGTGGTCTACCCTTGTCCTATGAGATAATCAAATCAGTCAATGGAAAATTTATTATCATAATGAACTTTCTATTTTACAAACTTTCTACTACTAACTATAATCATCAGGGAGGGCTAATAATAGAAAAGGTTCTCAATATAATAGAATAATTCAATATCTATTCATGAAAAAGGATATTCATTGGTAGTTAAGCTACGATGTAGTGATGCCATATATCAAAATCAGTCCATCATAACCTTCATACCATACTCCAAAATTGTTCAATTCTCCTCATGTTGGTCACATTTTCACCAACCGTAACATCAGAATTTTTTCAAAAAAATTGCCCTCAAAGATATGTTGCTTTAAAGTTTAAACATTCAAAATCCAGACATGTACTCATGCACATGACAACTACGCAAAAGAAGAGTAGCAATTAAACATGATAACCAGCCCCTGATCAAAGCTATTTTGAAATTTTCATATAAAACACAGGCCTCTCACACAATGCAAACCTTATCTGGAAGAGCTGGTGGTGGTATTGACTGCAACAGTTTGTGTTTGTGAAGAGGATGAAAGTACCTATCCATCCACAAAGAATACTACTAGCCATAGCAGAAAGGGTAACAGAATCCTTACACGCAAAGCCATCTTTTTCAGTTTATTCATTGCAGAGAATTACTTCAGATGTGATAAAACCGCAGAATCAAGCAGCTTATCAGGTGCAATGTTGTCATCAACAATCCATGGATGGCCTACACAGAAACACACTTTAGTGCTATAACCTTGCGTAAATCTTACTGCTATAACACTTTCTCCATCTATGTTTAAGAGACTTACGAAGTACTTCATGTGCTGTAAGCCTTGATTTTGGATTTTGATCAAGCATTTTCCGAATTAGATCCTTGGCACTGTCTGAAATGCTAGGCCAAGGTTCAGACTGAAAATCAAGTTTTCCTAGTAAAATCTGTCGGAAGATCCCCAGTTCAGTCTCTGAAGGTGAGAATTCGCAGACTAGTATTATCAATGACGAAGAATAAACATTAAGGAAAAATTAATATGCCTACATCCCTAATTGACAATTTAACATGAATAAGAAATAATCACCAGCCCAAAATGGTGGCACCCACTTAATAAGATGTACAAAATAACCCCGGCACTCCACACATCTGATTCAGGTCCATAGAGCTTGCGCAAGACCTCTGGCGCGACATAGTATGGGCTCCCAACAACGTCACTAAAGGATTCACCTGAAAACCATATCACGGTATTAAGCACGCTGGCGCACACAACATGTAATAGTTTCCAGTTGATCTGTCAATGACTGAAAGAAGTACTGAAGACAAGACTGCATAATTTCTACTTTAATTTTCTATATACAAGTATTTTTCCAAGGATAACACAAATATAAAAATACAAGTTCCATGGTATATATACTTAGTGGCACATATATAGCCCTTTCCCGGCGTCTAAAATTGTATTAAGATACTCTAAATTCACGGTTCAAAAAAAGGTGATACAAGTTCCAATTCTTTTTTACTAGTTGTTTCCCCCATTACTAGCCCATCGCTTTCTGCCACCATCACCTTTGGCCTCCATTAATAGAAAAGAAAGCGCATTAATTCATATCATTCAGGCACAACATTTGCTTTTTATTAATGAAATACATATATAACTAAAAACTTTATCCAAATACATGACATAAGATTCCATTGCTAAAGGATTGGGATTTCAATATACAAAGAGAACCAAAAATAGACTAGATTCAATTTTTGGAAACAAACTATAATCCACTACTAATTGAACATGGAATATCAATCAAGAAATTACATCAATATACAAAGACATTCCATTTTCAGTATATGTTCCTATCAAAAATAAAAATAAATAAAACACACAGTTACAACATCAGGAATTCTATAGTCATGGAGCAATCGGTTATTAAGCATACGAAGGTGATGAACAACCAGAGAGGAAGTTGTTGAAGTTGAAGTTATAGCTTTGTTATTAGAGGTGAAGAGGTGAAATCCCATGGTGAGAATCTTGTTGTTTTGAGGCCTAAATCTAGAAAAAGAGAAGGGTAAATCACTAAAAACAAAAATGAGAAAAGCACAGAAAAGAAACCATCCAAATAAATCCTAGCCTCAGTGATAAGGACTAATAAGTGGTAAATAGTCAGGTTCACTATCTAAGCCACAAATATGGAATAATCATGTCAAATAGAATTGACATTTCAATATTGGAACCCACATAAAGCACAGAATTCAAGTCTGACTTTTGTTTTGACTAAAATAAAATATCCATTCATTCAAACTGATAGATGATATCGAAAATAAGACAAATTCAGCAGTGCTAAAATTGAATTATAATGCAGGACTGAAACAGTAAGTACCTCTAGCTGCTCTTCCAATCTCTTTTGAACTTCAATTTGATGGCTCAGTGCTTCTGCTATTTGCATTTCTCTGTTATGGTTGTGCAAACTAGTTAGAAAGGGAGAACTTACCACTTATTTGGCCTCCAATTGAGTATTGGTATAGTCAACTTACAGCAAGTGCCTTCGCAGAGTCTCCTTCAGTCAATATCAAGGTACACTTCTCAGAGTTCCTTCCACCTGCATCATTGGCATCCTCTAGCTTTACAATCCCACGAATCCTCTGAGTCTTAGTTCCATCAGTTTTCTTCAAATCTTTACTTAGCTTAAAATCTGCCCATGATAGGAGGGTGTCCACTATTCCAGAATTTGCAACTGCAAAGATTTTCAACATGTGAATGTAAAATACCATATTGGCATATTGTTATTGTTAATTGATTACATTACATTATTACATAATAAACAACATGCAACTAACCATCCTTAAGCATTGATTCTGGAACATCACATTTAGAACCAAAACTAGCTTGTCTAGTAGTAAGAGTCTCCTTAGTTTGAGAATCAAAAGCAGTCTCCTTACTGAGAAAACTGCGCAGTCTCCTACGTTTTCCTGCAGTTCCCCACCCTCTCAAATTTAAGGTTACAATCTTCATTGAGCACGACTTTTAAGCTCCCTCTGCCTCTTATTCTCTTGATCATGATCTTCCATTTCTTTAATTTCATTAACGTATTTTGCATCCTCCTCACTACCCTCTAATCCCAAATGAGATTTGGCGAAAGACCATACCTTGTTTGCAATAGAGACCTGATGATCCGCCCATACTCTTTCATTGCAACGTTGGATATCTGAATCACCTATGGAATCGTCTCCCACCGCTTCATCACTGTTACCCTGCGCTTCACCAATCTCACGCTTTGACCGCCTAGATGCAAGCTGAGTATTTGAGCAAGATGATGTGTGTGCCTTTGAAGCATTCATCTCAGGGGATGCGGATGATGAGAAATTCGAAGAGGGGAGAACTGAGAGATTATTGCGAATGACACCGATTTCGATGGATGAACTTTTGGAGGATTTGCGCTTTGGTTTGAGCCTATTCCTTTTACCCGAAGTACATGGAGCCCCAGTAGAACCGGATAGCAAACCGAGGTCAGAGGAGTTGGGCTGGTTTACTTGGTCTTGATTTTCACCATAAAAAGGCCCAACAATTTTAACAATAGGCCCATTGTCAAAATTTGAGTAATTAACATCTAGGGCTTTTTTTTTACCCCCATCAACTCCCATCCACCCCCATCAAATTGCTAAAACCCGAAAATACCCCTGTCCAACTTGCAATTCGCTCGGATTTACCTTCATCTAAGGTAAATCCGCTTTGTTATTTTGGAAATCGGATTTACCTGGTGGGCACATAAATCCGATTTCCCTAAAAAAAAAGAAAATCGGATTTATCCCACCTAAGGTAAATCCGATTTCCCTAGATTTTGTTATTAAAAAAAATTGTTTTTTATTTAATTTTTTAAAAAAGGTTATAAAATGCTACTAAAAATCCGTTAAACAGCCAAAACTAATCCAAAAATTATGAAAACACCACTAAAAATCTAATAAAACCAAAATAAGGTTATGCATTTTTTCAGATTTTTTGAAGATTAGGAAAAATTAAAAAAATTAATAAAAAATAGTAAACGATGGAATTTGGGATTTTGAGATCCCCAGTCCTGAAAGAAGTCTCTTCTTGAGGAGTATTGATCCTTGATATTTTTCGGATTTAAAGAATGTGGTTTCATTACAATTTGAGTAGGTTGCCCGAAAACTGATTTTTTAGCCTAAATTATTCTCCCGACGTACAATATCGTCACGTGTTAACGAACTACACACTAAACAGAACCAAAAGACGATCGAAATTTGTATCTAAAATTTTAACTGATTTATTTATTAATTAGGTTAACAAAGCGGATTTACCCCCACATAAGGTAAATCCGCTTTGGTTATTTTTAAAAGCGGATTTACCTTATATGGGGGTAGATCCGCTTTTAAAAATAACAAATCGGATTTACCTCCACTTAAGGTAAATCCGATTTGTTATTTTTCAAAGCGGATCTACGCCATCTTAAATAAATCCGATTTTAATTTTTTAAAATTTTTAGTGGAAATCGGATTTACCTAAATCCAATTTAAATTTTATAAAATTTTTAGTGGAAATCGGATTTACCTAAATCCTAGAGGGTTAGCCTTGACAGTGAACACACCTTGCATGCTGACAGATATGAATATTTGTGATAAGTTTTTGGTGATTCATGGTGCGTTTTGGAATGGTGGCCTACATTTTCGGGGGTTCAGATCTTCTCCATTTACTGGATTGTTCCAGTAGGAGAGAGAAAGACACAATAAATAAAATAATAATATTTTAAATAATAATATTTTATTCATTGTGTCTTTCTCTCTCCAACTAGAACCATCCTGAAGAGGATCCCATTCCCATTTTTGGAATTTTTCCATCTTATCAGGAGACTTAGCCAATGGCGTTTTTAGTTATGTTCTTTTGTTTTTCTTTGTGCGCTTTCATTAGGTGTGTTTTCGAAACCAGTAATTCATGACACTACTCCTAGAGTTGAGGAAGTAGTCTTCGACCATAGACAATAATAATATTGGGTATCCACGTTAATATAACTACTTTTGTAGACAAGCTAAAAACACCTCAAAACACCTCAAAAGTAACCCAAGTGGTTGGTTTACTGGAACATGACATTATCCGAGAGGTCCCGGGTTCAACTCTCCACTAATCTTCTTGGGGTGAGGTAAATGTAATTACTTTGGTAAGTGAGAGCTCGATGATCTTCCCTGCCTTAGACTGGTGCACCATCCCCTCACCCTAAATTTTTCTCTACCAAAAAAACATCTCAAAAGTACCTTGACAAGTACCTATTGACTTCACCCCAAATGTCGGTGACACCCTCCATCCAATTGTAACCCACTCGTAAGGTAGAAATCTTATTATAAACTTCTCACTAACCTTAAGACATGTGTGGAAGTACCCAAAATTGACATCCCCTTCCTTAAGCCATCTACTCCTAGACCTTTTGAGGAGAAAACTATCTTGACTCTTGATAAGGAACCAAAAATCCTAAGTATTTTTCTTTCTACACTGCAACTCCTCCTAAGTCAAATCCTTCCCCTCACATTTCATGTTTGCCGTAGCGATTTCCTCCACCAAAGGCTAAATATCTTCACATGAATGTCCCCCAAAGACCTTCTAATTCCACACTTTGGCTCTCTTTTAAGACCATCATATCTTTTTCTCTTTGAGTTGAATATATTATCAACATTTCAATTTGGTATCTAAAATTGTAAAATCGTATGAATTTAGTATCATATATTATCAATATTTCAAGATGATCACTAAAATTGGAGAATAGTAACCGGGTTCGTCCCGTCATCGAAATCCATTGGTAAATTACATCAATCCTAGATATTGTTCACTTAGTTACGTGGTGGGAGGAGTCCCAAATGATTCACGAGCTAGCTGGATATGGATCATCTCTATCTCTCTCTCAATTTCATTCTTACTGATCATTAAAAAATTATAAATTACGATGAGAGAGAGTAAAATTAAGAGAGAGATAGAGATGATGGAGGGAGATGTAGAAAAATGAGAATGAGAAGATCCAAAGTGTGAGCTAGCTACTACTATTTCCATTTTGCTTATCAAAAAAATATTTCAAGATAATCACTAGCATTGGAAAATCTTAACCATGTTGGTCCCCTCATCGAAATTCATTAGTAATTACTCCCTCAAGACTTAAATATAAGCAAAAAAGCCTATATATTTAGTTTATATATGGACCAAATACATAAACTTTTTTGTTTATATTTAAGTCTGGAGTGGTAAACCAATATATTATTCACTTAGTTGCACATGGTGGGAGGAGTCCCAAATAAAAAAATAGTGTTTATATATATATATATATATATATATATATATATATATATATAATCTTTTTTGCTCTCAACGACCATGCATACATAAACTATATATTACAAGTTAATTATACCTTGACTTCGTATTGTACGGTGTGTATAAAATTATAAAGTTTATGTCCTAATCATTCTTTTCCACCTTTAAGTGCCCCATTTATTGCACTTGACTTTTGCTTTCTTTTCAATTCTTTTCTTGCCAGAAATGCTCATTCATCCCTATAGTACTCTAATGTTACTCATCTGTTGTCCCTGTACGTATATCTCTCATCTTGTCCTGCAACTAACAACTAGCTAGGGTTCTTTCTCTCTCAGCACTTCTCTCTGGTGATGGCACACACTACTCACATTTTTAAAGAAGAGAGATCCTGAAAGAGCCAGCTTATAGCTTCTATACAATAAAGAATTAAGGAAAAGGTAATGATCCAAATTTACACATATTTTAATTTGTTCAAAAAATAAACCTATTTTGTCTTTAATTTGTTCTTGTTTTCAATTGGAGAATTGCCTAATAGAATAATTTTTGTAAGGTTAGATCAGGGTTTTGGTGTTTGGAATTTTTTCAAAAAGTTATAAAATTTTGGCTGAATGGTATGTATATATACCATCCAAAGGAAATTAAGAGATGAAAATTGAGATACTTTTTTATGTTCATTCATCAATTAATAAAATTCCTGGTAGCTAGTGGTAGGTGTACCTTTCCATATATGGTGGATCAAGGAGAAGAGAGAAATTAAAGAGATTCAGCCCTATAAGTAACATCTATACTGATTGAGTTGAACTGAAACTTGGCTCAATAAATTCTTTTTCAGACCTATAATAGTAACATCTATAGTGGTAGCTAATGAATTTATTATGATCATATATATATATATATATATATATATATATATATATATATATATATATATATATATATATATATATATATATATATTCACCTTCAACCTTCTGCGCTGAAAATGGAATAAGAAATGAAGCTAATTTTTTTTTTTTATCTTTTTTTTCTGTTTTTGTTATTTTCCTTTTTACAATTGCAATTTTCCTGGACATATATACCGATAACTAACTTAGCTATACGTAAACCAGCATATAACCAGCATATACTCATAACAAACATTATGAGCAAAATCAAAACCAGCTAATTTTCAGAAGTAAACCAGCATATAACTAACTTGTTTTTACATTCCCAATTCCTTTCAATTCTATTTCTCAGCAAATCAAATTATATCCAAATACACCAGAATCAAACAAAGTGCTTAAGTTTCCCAATTCATTCCATTTCTACACTTGAACCAAAACAAACTAGCTAAGCTAAAGTTATTATCCAATTCATATGTACCCAAAACTAGCTAAACTTACAATATGAACCAAAACTAGCTAACAAGTGCTTAATTAGTTTCCCAATTCATTCCATTTCTACACTTGAACCAAAACAAACTAGCTAACAAGTTTTTATCCAATTCATATGTACCCAAAACTAGCTAAACTTACAATATGAACCAAAACTAGCTAAACTTACAATATGAACCAAAACTAGCTAACAAATGCTTAAGTTTCCCAATTCATTCCATTTCTACACTTGAACTAAAACAAACTACCTAACAAGTTATTATCCAATTCATATGTACCCAAAACTAGCTAAACTTCAATATGAACCAAAACTAGCTTAGTTGTATGTATCCAAATCAAACGCTAACAACTTACAGTATTACATATTCTATCCAAAATCAAAAAAAAACGGGAGACATAACGGCACCACTCTCCTCTAAGCTCAACTAGCTGTTCCTCAGAGTATGTCTTCACCCGACAATCAGGAAAATACTGAAATTATATAAATAAATAAAATTAGAATTGAAATGGTTAAATGGAATTAACTATTATTATATCAAAATCAAAAAGAATTCTAGATACCTGTCGGGGAATAATCGTTTGGTTGTGGGTAATAATTTCCTTCAAAAATTTCATTACATAATACCCACAATCATTGCTATTGGGTTGTTTTGGACACTACAAAACAAAACATTAGTTAAATGTTAAATTTAATTTAATACATTTTTTCACAAAATAATGTAATTAAATATATAAGAACATTGATTAAAAACTTACAACTATCGATATCCATTTGGTCTTTGATTGTTCCACTCCCCAATATGTTTTCAAACAACTGAACACAATGACATATAACTATATTATTCGAAATACATATATACGTACGTATATAAGTAAAACAAAGAAATATGTAGAGGGATCGAAATACACACACCTATTAAATAACTCGATCAACTCGGGGTAGTTGTTGAAATGACCATGCAATGGATCAATGAAGTACACTGTATCTCTCCCCGGATTTATTGCTAACAGAATCCAATGTTCCCTACAAAATAAGATTTTGAATAAGTAATTGACTAGTATTTAAAAAATGCATGTTATATAAGAATGAATTAAATCTCTCACCGAAAGAGACACGGTGCCAAAAACATGTAATCATCGCTTTTACTTTGAACTTCCCAGAAGCGTCGAGTGATATAATTTGTAACCTCTGTCTTGTTTTGTTCCACAAGCATCTCATAATTACGCAGCTTCTGGGACACATCATGCAGGTGTGTATTATCCGGACACATGAACACAAATCTCAGTGTCTGTTCCGAAGGGACCAAAATGTCCTCGTACAAGTACCTATAATTAGAGATATATACAAATTAAATTAACGATTTAATAAAAAAAATTCAATGATGTCAAATAATCAATTACATACGTACCTGACATATGCTCTAATAGCAGTACTGGTTGCCCAGTTCATTTTACATACATCACTGATATCCTCACGTCTGATCGACAGTGTTTGACCTAAAGTCCCAAAAATTTGATCATCAATCTCTAATTCAACCGGGATTGCCTCATCCATCCTGAATTCCGCGTGCATTTCAGCATAACCAATAATCTTGTAATCATTAATTGAAGAGGCCGAGGGCTGAGACTGAGACACAATTGGAGAAGGGGAGGGCTGAGTCACTTTTGGAGGAGGGGTGGGCTGGGTCACTTTTGGAGGAGGGGCGGGCTGAGAATTTTGTGTAGAAGGGCCGGACCGAGACACTTTCTTGCCAATAGATTTTGCCTTGCCAACACTTATGCTTTTAGATTTTGCATTTTTGCGTACCTATATATTAACTTCTCAAACATTTGAGGACAGTCATTAAGATCGTCTTCAACAGCCTTTGCCATCTCTTCAAATTCGTCCCCATCCAATGTAGGTCTTTCAGTGTCAACCGGCGCACATCTCTCGGTATTATTACCCATATTTGAAGATTCACCTCTTTCCTCACCATGCATTGTCCAACAAGTATAACTTTGATCAATTCCGTAACCCTTTAAATGTCCTGCCAACTCCTCTGCATTAACCGATTTTACATAACAACAACTTAAACAAGGACATTTGATATCACTAGAAGTCCCTAAACGTTTAACAGCACAGTTCACAAAATAATCCACTCCAGCGACATATTCCTTGGACAGACGATTGGCAGACATCCACTTTCTATCCATAATTTCCCAATATTTATAATAAAATCCTGATAAGAGAACTTAAACCTATTACAGGTGAAAAACACACAACGAACAATTTTTTTGAAGCTAAGACATTCAACTATTTTCAGCTAAAAAAATCAAAGACTTTAATGTCTTCCATAATGTCATTCTTCATATAATAAATATAAGAAAACAACAAAAGTACCTGAACACGTGGAAGCAACAATGAACTCGAATGAACTAGAACGAACACTCGAACCAGGACGAACTCGAACAATGAACGCGAAGCTCCGGCAAACCAAACTCGCAAAACCTAACAAACAATTCGCATTAAATTCGCATTAAACAACAAATCATCAACATCAATCCTAAATTTTTCAAATTTATAAATACAACACAAGAATCTATTAACCTAGAGCAACATTAAATTAACAAGCATTTATTTGGACATTTCAACAATTACTACACCTACATTTCCCCTTAAGTTTAGAAACACTACACCTACGCCTATTTTCAAAGAACCAATCAACAAGCATCAAAATTGAATCATTTAACCTAAAGTTCCAATGCCATTAAAAGAACTAGAACAAAATGCAATGCCATTAAATTCGCATTAAACAACAAATCATCAACATCAATCCTAAATTTTTCAAATTTATAAATACAACACAAGAATCCCTTAACCTAGAGCAACATTAAATTAACAAGCATTTCATTTGGACATTTCAACAAATACTACACCTACATTTCATTTGGACATTTCAACAAATACTACACCTACACATTTCAACAAGCATCAACAATGAATCATCTAACCTAAGGTTCCAATATGCCATTAAAATAACTAGAACAAAATGCAATGATATATATATTACCTTTGGTGAAAGTGGAACGAAAATGCAAGCTTCACGAACCCAACGAAAATGGGAAAAGCTCCGTACGGACCCAACAAAAAAAATGGTGAGAGTGAGAGGTAGTGGCAACGAAAATGAGAGAGGGAAGAAGTGAGGGAACGAAAATGAGAGTGAGAGGGAACAAAAATGTAAATGGAGTGTGAGAGTGAGAGGGATAGGGACGTGAGTGAGAGAGTGAGAGTGAGAGTGAGAGTGAGAGTGAGAGTGAGACCGTGAGCTAGTTGCTGGAAGAGACAGTGAGAGTGAGAGGGAGGAAACGCGAAATGAAAGAAAATAAACTTAAAGGAATAGGCAGCGCTCAAGCAGAAAAGCGCTGCTTATTCGCATAGCGAGTTAAGCAATGGGCAGCGCTCAGCCCAAAGCGCTGCTCATTAGTCAGCGCGTTTCTCCAATTGGCAGCGCTCCGTCCATAAAGCGCTGCTTATTTGTATAGCGAGAATCTGCAATAGGCAGCGCTCACCCCAAGCGCTGTCCATCACTGAGCGCCTCTCATCAATGGGCAGCGCTCACCCCATAAAGCGCTGCCAATTGGTTTAGCCCGTACATGAATGAGTAGCGCTCCCAACCAAGCGCTGCCCATTGTTAAATTTTTTGCAAATTGAGTAGCGCTTTTATGGCAAGCGCTGCTTATGTGTGCGACTAATTTCAACAATTCTGGCGTAGTGACTCCAATAAAGGTGCTTAAACAAGCAAGTAAAAGTTTCCATAACTAATAACCCTAGTAGTTAAATTACATATACTTTTTTATATGTGCAAGAGATTAATTTCTCCACCACCTTAAAAAATTGAAACATCGAATGAAAAAAATTTGTGTCAAAGAATATGAAAATTAGAGACGAAAACATTAAATTGGTCTCTAAAATCGGTTAAATTCAAGATGAATTTTGCCTTTTTTCCTCTCTAAATTTTCGTCTATTTCAACTTTTTTATAGGATAGTTATTTTTTTATAGACAAATAAATTTTATTGACATGACAAATAGCAATTCATAGGATCATTACTATGCAATAAATTCAGGGTGACAGGACAATATCTATTTAAGGTCAAATTAACTTTCTATGATCTAATACACCATATTTACCCCCAATATATATAATGAACTATATTTGTGTTATGGATTTAAACTTTGTAAACAAATTACACTGCTACTAGAAAAATTTGAATTATCAGTAAAAAAATAGAGATGAAAAAAATAGAATTAGTCTCTCTAGTTTTAGTATCATGTAAAAAGTTCTTAATGTGGTAATTAAATAAATATTTGATTTAACTGAATATATATTTTGTGCTATGCATGTTTGCATGAAGTGAAGATCATGGCTTCTTCTAGCTACTTTAATTTTCCATGTGCTGCTTGCAAGTTTCTAAGAAGAAAATGCATGGCAGATTGCATCTTTGCACCATGTTTCCCACCAGAAGAGCCTCACAAATTTGCCAATGTTCATAAGATATTTGGTGCAAGCAATGTTAGTAAAATCCTCAATGAAGTGCTACCTCATCAAAGGGAAGATGCAGTGAACTCCCTTGCGTATGAAGCTGAAGCAAGGATTAAAGATCCAGTTTATGGTTGTGTTGGTGCTATCTCAGTGCTTCAAAGACAAGTCCTTAGGCTCCAAAAGGAACTTGATTCTACAAATGTAGATTTGATTCGCCATAGTTGTAGTGATATGGCAACTCATCAAGTTGGGAGAAGGGTGAGTGGAGGAGGAGGTGGTTCTTCTTCTCTTGGTGGCTTTAATTACCCTTCTACTTGGAGCAATGATTCTTGTGGGGATGCCTACCAGTACCACAAAGGTGATAGCAGTATATGATTTTGAACCTTTTCTTTGCTTCAATTGTCCAAGACTCCTCTTAAACTTAAAGTTCAATAGTTAGGGTTTCTTATTGTAAAGTATTGGATCATGGGGCTTATATATGTATATTTTACATATTATATATACATTTGTGCTATTCCTACAAAATCAATCATATTATATATAATGTTTTATATTGTAAATATACTTGTTTGGGAGGAGGGGCTATTGAAGGATGTTTCGACGCTGTTATTTTCTGATTACTTCTATTGAGGATAGGTGAATATGGGTGGTCACTAATGAGCGAATACACTCCATTAAATCGGCATATTCATGCCTCTTCAAAAGTCCCCAATGGCTCTCAGATTGCTACCCAAGGCTTATGGTTTGGAAAATTAGTGGAAAAATAGTCCACCGTCTTAAGGTTGGCTCCTCTTGAATACAAACTCCTATCTCAGACTAACTTATTTAGGAGGGGTGTCATAGCTGAGGTTCATGTCGTGTCTTTTGTGGGGAGCATCAAGAAACGATGAACATTTTTTTCTTGTCAAGTGTGACTTCACTGTGCAGAGTCTAAGTTGTAATTTTCCCTTAGCTTTGTGTTTGAAAAAAATCTAATTGGGATGAGGAAATCAAACTCTGAGTATCTTCAAATCTCTCGATACAGATTTTTTTTAGCGAGCAAAATTATATTTATATATTATAAAAAGAGTAAAAGGGTTACTCCACCCACAATACATACGACCCTAACATCATACAATATAGCGAACAAGATGTCTCGGGGATCCAAATATACAAAAGGGAACAAGAGAATCCAAAAACTATGTGCCAAAGTATATAGGAACCGAAACCACACCTAGAGCAGATAAAAAAGATCATAGACCAATTGTTCCTAAATCCTAGAGATACATTCCAAAGGGTCCACACACCATTCATAGAACAAATTATGTTCACACTTGGCCTTAGCCAAGAGCCACTTCCATGCAAAGACAACCACCTTAGCCAGAGCCACTGATTATCTAATACGTGCATCTCAAGGGTAACCCCAAAACGGTTGGGAGGGAGAGCTGAGACATTAGAGCATATGCTGATTTAACTGAATAAACGTCATCATTTGCTCCCTCCCAAACCCACCTATCTTCAGCACAAGAGAGACGAGCTGATGCTAGAAAAGACATCATGTCATCCGAAAGATCCACCTCCCAAACGAAAAAAATCCTCCTCCAAAAGAAAATCCAATCCCAAGACAAGCCCCCCTCCCACATCCAAGTTTAGAGACTTTTCCTTCATTGAGATTTGAGATAGAATTTTGAGTTTATGGAACATTAGTGTAGTTTATGTATCATTTTCAGTGGTATGTTTTGATATATTCTGATATTTGGTATCTTTGACACTTTTAACATTAGTGTAGTTTATGTTTAACTAAGTGGGCGGATTATGTTTTGATATTTGGTATGTTTGACACTTTTAACATTAGTGTATGTTTGACACTTTAGTGGTTTGGATTGAATTGGTGAAATTGAATCTGAATTGAATTGACAGGGAATTTTTAAGAATGTAATTTTTGAGTCTGAAATTGAGTTGGCATGGAATTTTTGAGTCTAAAATTGAATCTGAAATTTGAGTCTGAAACGGAAATTGAGGCTGAATTGAATTTGCAGGGAATTTTTGAGTCTGAAATTGAATTGGCAAATAGCTAATTTTTAAGATTGTAATTTTTTTGCGTATCGGCGGAATTTCATGGATAATTATTGAATTTGCAACGACATTTGCGACGGAATTATGACAGTTAATTAAGAAAATTCATATCATTTGCGACGGATTTGCGAAGGATTTGCGACGACAATGTGTCACTGTTTGCGACGACTTTGCCACGGATATTTGCGACGGGATTTGCGACGACTTTGCAACGGAGACATTTGCGACGAGCGATTTTGCGACGAAATTTTGTCAGTCGGAAAGTCCGTCGGAAACGGTAATTTGCGACGAAAGTCAGTGCATTTGCGACGGCTTTTGCCGTCGGAAATCGTCGATTTTCTTGTAGTGAAAGAGCCTTGGAAAAGCAGTCTTAAGGGGCCAGTTTCTGACCCACGTATCATGCCAAAATAATAGCTATTAAAAAAAAACTCAATAAAAAAATAGTTTCTTTTTAATTTTTGACAGAATCTAGAAAATAATTTCGGTTGGCTCAACCTTGGTTTTTGGCCATACTCCTTTTTTAGTATCCTTTGTCTATGGGTTGGAATATACATTGCACTAGCATAATACCCCTGCCTACACACGGGTGTTGTCGTTTTATTTTTATGTATGAACTCAGTCAAAATTTAATCAGTCCGAATATTACCACGTGAAAATTTTAATAAATTTAAAATAAACAACTTAATTAGTCCGAACATTACCCCGTGTAAAAAAACAGAATATTAAAATTTTATCAAAATTTGATGATATTTAAAATAGTAAAAAGGAAAAGAGAAGGAGGCATGTAGATGAAGTTAAAGTAGATATATCGTGAAAAATAGAAAAGTGAAAGAGTTACTTTGGTAGTGGGTAATGTATGAACTCAGACAAAATTTAATTAGTCAGAACATTATCCTGTGAAAATCAAGACAATTTTAAAGTTGACATATTTAATTAGCCTAAATATTACCCCGTGTAAATAAACGGATATTAAAATTTTGTCAAATTTTGAATTTTTTTAAAATAGTAAAGAGCAAAAATGAATGTGACATATAGATGAAATTAAAGTAGGTATATTGTGAAAACTGAGAAATGGGAGAATTAGAGGAACAAAGAGGAGAAGAGGGTGCAAAAATGTGAGAGAGTGAAAATGTGAAGAAATGTGAAAAGTGAAAATACCTAAATATACTCCAATTATTTAGTTGGGAAAAACATAAAATTGATATTTTGGTAGTAGGTAAATAGTAAGTTTGAAAAAGTGTGTGAGAGTGAAAATGTTTGTGAGAGAGAGTGAAAAAAGTATGAAAAATAGAGAAATTAGAGATTTGGAAGAAGAAAGAGGAAAAGAGAGTAAAAAGTGTGAGAGAGAGTGAAAAAGTGTGTGAGAGAATGAAAATTTTGGAAAATGTGAAAAAGTAAAATTACTTAAATATCCTCCAATTATTTAGTTAGGAAAAGGATAAAATTAGTATTTTGGTAGTGGATAAATGTCATAGATAGATAGTAGAAGTAGATTCCTTTTTATTATATAGAAAAACTCCTTGCAATCATATTCATATAAAAAAAATGAAAATATTACATGTCATATATGGCAATTTTTAATATCAAAGATACTTATATAAATGTAGTCAATGGGACCATAAATTATAACCATGATGATGATGATGATGATGATGATATAGGTGCAATTGTAGTTGTAACCTGAAATTAAAAACCTATCATGGTAGACTTCTTTTGTATATATGAAAAAGGAAAAAGAACTCAGATTCATAGAAGCGTGATAGATATTCTTCACACTTTATTCTCTTTTTAGTGGGAGTACTAGTAGATATATATATTCTTCAGTATTGACCACTAATTCCATATATAGTTTTTTTATGAGAAAATGACCTAAAATTAAATCTCCAAATTGGCCCCACACTTATTGCAGTACATATGCCGACAGCCTAACTCAAGTCTGAAGGGCTATCTAAACAGAAAATAATTGGTCTCCTTTTTATTTAATATTACTTTGGTCCTATTTATATATAAGAAAAATTTGTAGTTTAGTTTTATTGAATAACCTATGTATTTATATAGACTAAATATATTAGTTATTTAATGAACATAAAATTGCAAATTTATTTTTCTTATAAATAGGATCAAAAGAGTATTAACATGTATTTTGATTTTTTTGGATATGTAGATAAAGTGGTAAGCACCATCCATAAACTAACAAACACAAAGTCGAGGTCCCGAACTTAAAATTGGATAACCACGTGTCTAGTCTAACAACGTCAATTTTGTCGGTTGTACTAAGATATATATATATATATATATGTTGAGTAAATCGCCAACAACAAAGATCTAAATTTCAAGAATCAACACGAAATTGGTGAAAATAACAAAAGCTCCAAATTATGAACCCTAAAAGCGATCAACCGAAATTAAGCAAAATTGAAGAATCAAACAACACGAGTGTTAACCCAGGTCAGTGACAATGTGTCACCTACATCTGGGGGATCAAGCGAAAGCTTGAATCCGTTTCCATTGAATCAACAATTCAAGTATCTTTACAATGTGATAATCCCTGTGTATTTTCCCCCTCACAACCCTGTACCCCTTGAGTCCCAGTGTATACTCTCCACTCACCCAATGTACAAAATGCAGAAGAAAAATTACATCTATAACAGAATGATCTAAGCTATATACATGCACCGATGAAGCTCTAGAGAGAGAGTGCGAAACTCCAACTAACTCCAACGGAAAAACGAACTGAACTAACAAACTTGAGCTTCGTTTATTAGCCATGCCCGTGCCAAGCACACATACTCCACCTAGACCATTAGTTGACCGAAGAGGACTATCCACATCAGCAAGTTGACTTCCACGTGTATGCCAAAAACAACAATCTCCATCTTTGGCATACACATTTCCCTGATTCAAAAGAAAACAGATCCAAGCATTCCTCAACCCAGCAACATCCTCTAACCTTTCTCAACCTTCAGTAAGCTCAAGCAGTACTTGAACTTAGATAGAGGAACCACCTTTGTCAAGAAATCTGCAGGATTATGAGCAGTGTGTATTTTATGTATCTGCACAGTGCCACTGTTGATGATGTCTTTTATCCAATGAAGACGAGTGTCAATGTGCTTCGTTCTCTCATGATACGATTGATTCTTACACAGGTGGATGGCACTATGATTGTCACAGTAAACCTTGACATATTCTTGTTCAATCCCAAGTTCACCAACTAAGCCTTTCAACCATAGAGCTTCTTTAACTGCTTCTGTGATCCCTATATACTCTGCTTCTGTGGTGGAGAGAGCCACCACATGTTGCAGACAAGATTTCCAGCTAACAATACTGCCATATAGAGTAAAGGCATATCCAGTAAGGGACCTTCTCTTGTCCATATCCCCACACTACAAGAAAATCGACGATTTCCGACGGCAATTTTCGTCGCAAACGCAGCAATTTTCGTCGGAAATTGACGTTTCCGACGAACTTTCCGACGGACAAAAAGTCGTCGCAAAATCGCTCATCGGAAAGCGTTTCCGACGGATTTTTTCGTCGCAAATGTCTCCGTCGCAAAGTCGTCGGAAACCTGTCGCAAATATCCGTGGCAAAGTCGTCGCAAACTCTGACACATTTTCGTCGCAAATCCGTCGGAAATCCGTCGGAAATTTTAAAAAAATAAAAAAAAATTTAAATTATACATACTAATCGGTACTAATACATACTATTTAATAATCCTTAAACCTTTCCTAGTTTCCATTGATTGAAAATGATTTACTCTTAACTGTTTCAGTTAGAATCTAATTGAATTGTTTCTGTTTTATTGAATTTTCTGAATGAGTACATAGAGACTATTTATACAGCATTCCTACTGAGCTTACAACAGGAGGCAGAGTCACTGCAGAGAACTATACTGCAGTGACTATTTTACAGTGCTTGTAATTACAGAATAGTAAACCTATTTTACAGAATAGTAAATCTATTTTACATATTTTACATACTCTAACACGCAGGGCCAGAATCACCGCAAATACAGTTCCTCCAAGTGTGCAGATGACCTACAATTCATAGACCAAAAATACACATTACATTGCATTAAAAGAGGACTGCTGCAAAGTACAAGCACACACTGGCATAATTCAACAAATATGAGGCATTCATAAAAGGTTCAAAATGCAGGGCATATCTAAAGCACCTAGAACAGAGGAATTAACAATCAGCCATTACTGTTTTGCTCACAATCAATTAAAAGCATCCTAGCCAGTCTGCCAGAAAGTAACCAAGACCCACTGGAAAAAGACAAAATGATGTAATCTCATATCTTATAAAATAAACCAGTAACAATAAGCCACCGTTAGAGTACATGACCAGCAGAAAAAGCATAACAAAAGGTGATGTCATAAGATAACGGATAATGGGATTAAAATGACCCTTTTCTTTTTAACTGAGCACACAATTCAGAATGAATTTCGTGAAGATAGTATGTTTCCTAAAGTCTAGCAGAGTCCATACCCCATACTTGGCTCAGTCAGGCTTGCAATGATAAAGCCAGAAAAGGCTCATGTATCAGAGCTTAGCAAAACAGAATATCCTAACAGTGAATAGCAAAGCAGAATTATAGTTCCTATTCCAATATACTGATATAGCCATTTTCCTATTGGGTTGTTTTCTATTGGGCTTACAGAATAACCAAACTGAATCAGACAATTAGTTTTAACAACAACCAAAAACAACAACATGCAGAAGAAGCTGTACCCAATTCTAAAGAACACATACCTAATACCAATATTCTGCATTTAGATATCAGAGAAACACATCCAAATCCAGAAGATAAGCAAAATTTAAGCAAAGATTATAAAATTCAGACAATTGCTATCACAAATAGCATTTCAAGAAACAAGCAAAGAAGAAAGCCAAATATCTTTCTAGCAACTAAAACATCTAAGTTTCAGTTAACTAAAAGTATGTTCAGTTAACTAAAAGTATGTTCAACTAAAACAAGCAAAGAAGAAACAAGCTGATATATGGAATCTTTTGTATCTAGGTTTCAGTTAACTAAAAGTATGTTCAACTTCTAAACCAAAGCTTGTAAACCAAATGTTACCATTTTCATCATCGCCTTGTGAATCGTGAATTGCAAAATCACCGAATTCTTCTTTGTCATCTTCCTCTAGTTCATCATAACCTTCCACATATTCTATTTCTGCTTCCTGTTCAATTTGAATAAACAAAATTAAACAGTGCCAACGCACTGCGAAGATAAATTTCTACCAACTTTGATCAAAACACAATTCACAGCAGAAATGGATTGGTAAATATGTACCTCTTCATCCTCTTCATCGACCTCATTAAGTTCCTCCATATCAATTACCTTATTGTACGCTTCGATAGGATAATTGTAAATATCAGCTTGTTGATAGACTCCTTTCTTAATGCGTTCTAATAGCTCTTTTTCAATAGACTGACTGACTGAGTAATATTCAAAAGCAATAATGAGGAAAGCAAAAATTACATATAATTTAATGTTCATGGATAACATTAGGATTAACTATAACCTTTTCTAGCACAGCTTTTTCAGCCTTCTCTTCTCTCCTAGCTTCTCTCAATGATTTCCAAAACTAACTAAAGTTTAAGAAAATAGGAGCATACACTTCTTCAGGCTCTCGAACATCAACTAACTGTGCTTCCTCCAAAAAGTTGGAATCTTGAAATTTCACATGCAGCTCATCAGGTTGAATGTCTTGAAGTACTGATTCTTCCCTGATAGTTAAAGGAGCAAATTTACAAACCATAAGAACACTCATTGAATAAACAATTAGGAATTTGAATTATCTGACATGTAAAAAGCTGATGAGTAGATGAGCAAAGTAAAAAGCTGATTAATCTCTTATAACAGACTTCAAATCTACAATTAGGAATTTGAATTATCTGACATGTCCAACAAAGAAAATAGTGAGAAGATATATATATTACAATGCAGCCTGCCTACCATATAATGTTGAGCATTCCTTAAGACTTATATAATATGTCCCTTGAATTCATTTCTTTTCCTCACGTGTTCAATGGCTTCTTCCTAAAAGTCAATCTTGAATATAATAAGTAGCTCCTTAATTAGCAAAGTGAAAAATGCATGGATGAAAGGAAAGAAATAAATCCGACCACAAAAATTAATGGATGGACTCTTTAAGAAAACATATTAAGTTTCAGAAAGATAACATCCTAGAAGTAGATTAATCAATCTTGTCAACTATAATACTTAAGCCTTGAATGCAAAAATAATTTAGAGAATAATGAATGCTAAAATGTAGGATGGCATACCTTTTCTACAGCCACATTGCTGCCTGTTGGGAAAAAAGCAGAGCCACGACCATCAAGTATGCGATATGATCAAAAAATAATCATCAAATAGAGACTTTCATCAGTAACAGATTAGATTTCAAGGTTTGGAAATTGGCCATTGATAAGAATGTCCAGCAGGTGCAAAATATAGTTCAATAATTGAGCATGTATGTTATACTAACAAAACAATAATAAGTACCAAAACCAAATAGCTGCCTAATTGCCAAACATAACAGAAAAAGGAAAACTAATTAGTATCAAAACCAAATGGAAGGAGGGTATGCTTCAAACATGCTCAAATCATAATTTGGGCAGAAAAAATCTTTTCTTTAAACAAGGGTTTTCTCTTGCACAAAATAAGACAGGGAAATATACCATATCTAAGCCTTTGCCACTAACATTGATCCCCACTCTTCCATCCCATTCTGCACACATATAAACAGATAGCATAGCATACCACTTAAACACTAATTAATTAACACATTATGACATAGAAGAGTAATTCTCTCTGTGATTTTTATTTTATACCTGGGCAACTTCATTAAGAATAGAATTTTCTCTTCCTGCATGCATAAGAAAGAGAGTAAAGTAAAGAGGTTGCAAAAGAAAGGAGCAGTTAATTGTTTTTTAGTGTAATGTAACTAAGTACTAAGAGCTTGATAGAGAGGGGATAAATGATAATAGAAAACAATAGTGAGTATAGTGTATAATCTACGTGTGTGCCCAAGAGGTGGGGGAGCAAGAGAAAAAGAGAGAGGATATGTGAAGACTCATCAATTAGAGGGAACATTCAAAATGAGTTGGAAGAAATTATGAATAAGCGACGAAACAACATAGAGCTATTGATAATATCTGGATAATATGGTTAATGAGGAGTAATGGGTGCTGAAATTGACAAAGTAAGATATGCTGAAATTCCAAATAATTAGTTTACACGTGATTAAGCCAACATTGAGAAAGATTTAAAAACCAAAATGAGATTATCTTTGACAAAATTCAATTGAAATTCGCTCTATCCACTGAAAAATGCATGACAGAACAAAAAACAAATAGGTAGTAGAATGAAAGCTGATTAGTAAATGTATTATATAGGTACCCTTTTATTTTTAGCAAGTTGACTCTATGAAGGCATTGCTTTTGCTGCAACTTTAAGCATATACAACTAAAAAGAGTAAACCATGAAGGGAAGTAAAAAAGAACAGGTGATTACCATTATACTAACATGAAATCTAACTTTTATCAGGCATTAAATGTAGAATAGCCATGTCTAATACCTCATCTTCAGATAAATCATTTGAAGTACTTTCCATCTTATCCTTTTGCAAACATAAATCAGAGAGGAAATTATTAAAGAGGAGGTGTCATGTAATATGTTTATAGGTGGTCTAAAACCAAAGGGCTTCATGTTGTTTGACAGGGCATACACACTGACTGAGTTTATAAGCAAATAATATAATTCTCACTTCTTGGAGATTTGTAAAGAAGAAAAGAAAAAGAGAAAATTCTGAGATTAGGTATATATGCAAAGAATGACACTTACTATATCATGGTTAGGATTAAAAAAAGTTAACAATATCAAAGAGCTTAAACAAATGCAGCAACTTTTGAACTTTGAGGATTTGCTACTATATCAAAAGATGCTTAACAATATATAGCAGAGTTGGTATTGAACAAAATACTTAAGAAAAAAGAGAAAACCTTTTCGCCTAGTGGAGACCTTTCTTTTTTCAGTTGAGAAGAATCGTCTATAGGCATAAGAAGTGTCAATCTACTCGTAAGTGCATATACCTGTAAATTTGGCAACACACAAAAAAAGTAAAATTGGATAAACTTTAAGGTGCATAAAAATAAATAAAACCAGTGAAAGGTTTCCTTGATGAAAACAAAGTAAAATGTTACCTTCCCTGAAATGCCATCTGGTTTCCTCTTAAACTTTGAGATCCAAACTTCTTTTCTTGTGTTGGGAAGGATATTTTGGAAACCATCTCTTCTTTAATCCACTCTTGGATTAAACATCTCTTTAGAAGTTGCTTGGACAGTAACAACGACATAAATCTACAATATAAAGGAACACCAACAATTGTAATCCCAAACTACTCTAATCAACAACAAATTGATGACACCAAAATGAACTTCTTCAAATCACATAACATACCTTTCCTGCTCCATTCCCTATCATTTTTTATATAAATTCTACAACTCTTTCTCTTCTTCTTTACAGCAGCAAAGCCATAATATGTGCATAGTAATAGAAATCCAACCAATAGAAACATTAGGATGCTTGAGCTTGTGCTTAACAACAACCTCCTGTCATAAAGCAAAAGTGGTCTCAGTGGAGTTACAAATTATAATAATAATAATAATAATAATAATATCCAACTCGTGCTATTATTTCCAAAAAAGAATAGCAAGACCTAGAAAATTGCTCAAAAGTGTAATGTGCATCTTTCACAAATTCTATTGTTGGATCCTCAATGAGCCTTAGCATTATTATTATTAGACTAAAAATAATCATTTCAGCAAGTTGATACATTTGTAAATAGACTTCAGGTCTTTTTTTATAATGTATGGGAACATAAGCCTAACCAAAAATTAGCATGCTTCTGCTACCATAAACTAAATAATGAATGGGTTTATATCAACTCTTAAGCAATTATCAATTAAGGAAGATTAAGGTGATTTTTCAAATACTTCCTTTATATCCCTGACATATACTTATATAGGATCCAAAAGCATCTTGGCACGGGGAAAGAATTATGAAAATAAAGCAAAAATTATCAAGTGAAACACACACCATCATGGCATTCACTCAAAATGAATTGACAGCTCCTTCCAATGAATACCCTTTGTTCTTATAACTTGCAAAAACCATGAGAACGATGAGCACCCTAACACCACCCAAATGGTTTTCCCGTTCTTCCTCCATCAAAATGAACCTGTAATCAAAAGCAAAACTTTATTAGATGAAGCAGAAATGAAATCCCTAAATATAAACTCGTAAAAACGAAATCCTAAACCCTAACATCAAACAAACACAAAACAAATCATAAACAAATCTTAAATCCTAAACAAAATCGCACACCCCAAAGATCAAACAAACACCCATTGTTAGGGTTGATTAAATGGATTACGAATTTGACCTAGACATAACAATGAGAGAAATTGATTTCTCACCACTTGTATTCCAGTGTGCTTCTGTTCCTTCCTGTGTATTTTCCCCCTCAACAATTCAAGTATCTTTACAATGTGATAATCCCTGTGTATTTTCCCCCTCACAACCCTGTACCCCTTGAGTCCCAGTGTATACTCTCCACTCACCCAATGTACAAAATGCAGAAGAAAAATTACATCTATAACAGAATGATCTAAGCTATATACATGCACCGATGAAGCTCTAGAGAGAGAGTGCGAAACTCCAACTAACTCCAACGGAAAAACGAACTGAACTAACAAACTTGAGCTTCGTTTATTAGCCATGCCCGTGCCAAGCACACATACTCCACCTAGACCATTAGTTGACCGAAGAGGACTATCCACATCAGCAAGTTGACTTCCACGTGTATGCCAAAAACAACAATCTCCATCTTTGGCATACACATTTCCCTGATTCAAAAGAAAACAGATCCAAGCATTCCTCAACCCAGCAACATCCTCTAACCTTTCTCAACCTTCAGTAAGCTCAAGCAGTACTTGAACTTAGATAGAGGAACCACCTTTGTCAAGAAATCTGCAGGATTATGAGCAGTGTGTATTTTATGTATCTGCACAGTGCCACTGTTGATGATGTCTTTTATCCAATGAAGACGAGTGTCAATGTGCTTCGTTCTCTCATGATACGATTGATTCTTACACAGGTGGATGGCACTATGATTGTCACAGTAAACCTTGACATATTCTTGTTCAATCCCAAGTTCACCAACTAAGCCTTTCAACCATAGAGCTTCTTTAACTGCTTCTGTGATCCCTATATACTCTGCTTCTGTGGTGGAGAGAGCCACCACATGTTGCAGACAAGATTTCCAGCTAACAATACTGCCATATAGAGTAAAGGCATATCCAGTAAGGGACCTTCTCTTGTCCATATCCCCACACTACAAGAAAATCGACGATTTCCGACGGCAATTTTCGTCGCAAACGCAGCAATTTTCGTCGGAAATTGACGTTTCCGACGAACTTTCCGACGGACAAAAAGTCGTCGCAAAATCGCTCATCGGAAAGCGTTTCCGACGGATTTTTTCGTCGCAAATGTCTCCGTCGCAAAGTCGTCGTAAACCCGTCGCAAATATCCGTGGCAAAGTCGTCGCAAACTCTGACACATTTTCGTCGCAAATCCGTCGGAAATCCGTCGGAAATTTTAAAAAAATAAAAAAAATTTTAAATTATACATACTAATCGGTACTAATACATACTATTTAATAATCCTTAAACCTTTCCTAGTTTCCATTGATTGAAAATGATTTACTCTTAACTGTTTCAGTTAGAATCTAATTGAATTGTTTCTGTTTTATTGAATTTTCTGAATGAGTACATAGAGACTATTTATACAGCATTCCTACTGAGCTTACAACAGGAGGCAGAGTCACTGCAGAGAACTATACTGCAGTGACTATTTTACAGTGCTTGTAATTACAGAATAGTAAACCTATTTTACAGAATAGTAAATCTATTTTACATATTTTACATACTCTAACACGCAGGGCCAGAATCACCGCAAATACAGTTCCTCCAAGTGTGCAGATGACCTACAATTCATAGACCAAAAATACACATTACATTGCATTAAAAGAGGACTGCTGCAAAGTACAAGCACACACTGGCATAATTCAACAAATATGAGGCATTCATAAAAGGTTCAAAATGCAGGGCATATCTAAAGCACCTAGAACAGAGGAATTAACAATCAGCCATTACTGTTTTGCTCACAATCAATTAAAAGCATCCTAGCCAGTCTGCCAGAAAGTAACCAAGACCCACTGGAAAAAGACAAAATGATGTAATCTCATATCTTATAAAATAAACCAGTAACAATAAGCCACCGTTAGAGTACATGACCAGCAGAAAAAGCATAACAAAAGGTGATGTCATAAGATAACGGATAATGGGATTAAAATGACCCTTTTCTTTTTAACTGAGCACACAATTCAGAATGAATTTCGTGAAGATAGTATGTTTCCTAAAGTCTAGCAGAGTCCATACCCCATACTTGGCTCAGTCAGGCTTGCAATGATAAAGCCAGAAAAGGCTCATGTATCAGAGCTTAGCAAAACAGAATATCCTAACAGTGAATAGCAAAGCAGAATTATAGTTCCTATTCCAATATACTGATATAGCCATTTTCCTATTGGGTTGTTTTCTATTGGGCTTACAGAATAACCAAACTGAATCAGACAATTAGTTTTAACAACAACCAAAAACAACAACATGCAGAAGAAGCTGTACCCAATTCTAAAGAACACATACCTAATACCAATATTCTGCATTTAGATATCAGAGAAACACATCCAAATCCAGAAGATAAGCAAAATTTAAGCAAAGATTATAAAATTCAGACAATTGCTATCACAAATAGCATTTCAAGAAACAAGCAAAGAAGAAAGCCAAATATCTTTCTAGCAACTAAAACATCTAAGTTTCAGTTAACTAAAAGTATGTTCAGTTAACTAAAAGTATGTTCAACTAAAACAAGCAAAGAAGAAACAAGCTGATATATGGAATCTTTTGTATCTAGGTTTCAGTTAACTAAAAGTATGTTCAACTTCTAAACCAAAGCTTGTAAACCAAATGTTACCATTTTCATCATCGCCTTGTGAATCGTGAATTGCAAAATCACCGAATTCTTCTTTGTCATCTTCCTCTAGTTCATCATAACCTTCCACATATTCTATTTCTGCTTCCTGTTCAATTTGAATAAACAAAATTAAACAGTGCCAACGCACTGCGAAGATAAATTTCTACCAACTTTGATCAAAACACAATTCACAGCAGAAATGGATTGGTAAATATGTACCTCTTCATCCTCTTCATCGACCTCATTAAGTTCCTCCATATCAATTACCTTATTGTACGCTTCGATAGGATAATTGTAAATATCAGCTTGTTGATAGACTCCTTTCTTAATGCGTTCTAATAGCTCTTTTTCAATAGACTGACTGACTGAGTAATATTCAAAAGCAATAATGAGGAAAGCAAAAATTACATATAATTTAATGTTCATGGATAACATTAGGATTAACTATAACCTTTTCTAGCACAGCTTTTTCAGCCTTCTCTTCTCTCCTAGCTTCTCTCAATGATTTCCAAAACTAACTAAAGTTTAAGAAAATAGGAGCATACACTTCTTCAGGCTCTCGAACATCAACTAACTGTGCTTCCTCCAAAAAGTTGGAATCTTGAAATTTCACATGCAGCTCATCAGGTTGAATGTCTTGAAGTACTGATTCTTCCCTGATAGTTAAAGGAGCAAATTTACAAACCATAAGAACACTCATTGAATAAACAATTAGGAATTTGAATTATCTGACATGTAAAAAGCTGATGAGTAGATGAGCAAAGTAAAAAGCTGATTAATCTCTTATAACAGACTTCAAATCTACAATTAGGAATTTGAATTATCTGACATGTCCAACAAAGAAAATAGTGAGAAGATATATATATTACAATGCAGCCTGCCTACCATATAATGTTGAGCATTCCTTAAGACTTATATAATATGTCCCTTGAATTCATTTCTTTTCCTCACGTGTTCAATGGCTTCTTCCTAAAAGTCAATCTTGAATATAATAAGTAGCTCCTTAATTAGCAAAGTGAAAAATGCATGGATGAAAGGAAAGAAATAAATCCGACCACAAAAATTAATGGATGGACTCTTTAAGAAAACATATTAAGTTTCAGAAAGATAACATCCTAGAAGTAGATTAATCAATCTTGTCAACTATAATACTTAAGCCTTGAATGCAAAAATAATTTAGAGAATAATGAATGCTAAAATGTAGGATGGCATACCTTTTCTACAGCCACATTGCTGCCTGTTGGGAAAAAAGCAGAGCCACGACCATCAAGTATGCGATATGATCAAAAAATAATTATCAAATAGAGACTTTCATCAGTAACAGATTAGATTTCAAGGTTTGGAAATTGGCCATTGATAAGAATGTCCAGCAGGTGCAAAATATAGTTCAATAATTGAGCATGTATGTTATACTAACAAAACAATAATAAGTACCAAAACCAAATAGCTGCCTAATTGCCAAACATAACAGAAAAAGGAAAACTAATTAGTATCAAAACCAAATGGAAGGAGGGTATGCTTCAAACATGCTCAAATCATAATTTGGGCAGAAAAAATCTTTTCTTTAAACAAGGGTTTTCTCTTGCACAAAATAAGACAGGGAAATATACCATATCTAAGCCTTTGCCACTAACATTGATCCCCACTCTTCCATCCCATTCTGCACACATATAAACAGATAGCATAGCATACCACTTAAACACTAATTAATTAACACATTATGACATAGAAGAGTAATTCTCTCTGTGATTTTTATTTTATACCTGGGCAACTTCATTAAGAATAGAATTTTCTCTTCCTGCATGCATAAGAAAGAGAGTAAAGTAAAGAGGTTGCAAAAGAAAGGAGCAGTTAATTGTTTTTTAGTGTAATGTAACTAAGTACTAAGAGCTTGATAGAGAGGGGATAAATGATAATAGAAAACAATAGTGAGTATAGTGTATAATCTACGTGTGTGCCCAAGAGGTGGGGGAGCAAGAGAAAAAGAGAGAGGATATGTGAAGACTCATCAATTAGAGGGAACATTCAAAATGAGTTGGAAGAAATTATGAATAAGCGACGAAACAACATAGAGCTATTGATAATATCTGGATAATATGGTTAATGAGGAGTAATGGGTGCTGAAATTGACAAAGTAAGATATGCTGAAATTCCAAATAATTAGTTTACACGTGATTAAGCCAACATTGAGAAAGATTTAAAAACCAAAATGAGATTATCTTTGACAAAATTCAATTGAAATTCGCTCTATCCACTGAAAAATGCATGACAGAACAAAAAACAAATAGGTAGTAGAATGAAAGCTGATTAGTAAATGTATTATATAGGTACCCTTTTATTTTTAGCAAGTTGACTCTATGAAGGCATTGCTTTTGCTGCAACTTTAAGCATATACAACTAAAAAGAGTAAACCATGAAGGGAAGTAAAAAAGAACAGGTGATTACCATTATACTAACATGAAATCTAACTTTTATCAGGCATTAAATGTAGAATAGCCATGTCTAATACCTCATCTTCAGATAAATCATTTGAAGTACTTTCCATCTTATCCTTTTGCAAACATAAATCAGAGAGGAAATTATTAAAGAGGAGGTGTCATGTAATATGTTTATAGGTGGTCTAAAACCAAAGGGCTTCATGTTGTTTGACAGGGCATACACACTGACTGAGTTTATAAGCAAATAATATAATTCTCACTTCTTGGAGATTTGTAAAGAAGAAAAGAAAAAGAGAAAATTCTGAGATTAGGTATATATGCAAAGAATGACACTTACTATATCATGGTTAGGATTAAAAAAAGTTAACAATATCAAAGAGCTTAAACAAATGCAGCAACTTTTGAACTTTGAGGATTTGCTACTATATCAAAAGATGCTTAACAATATATAGCAGAGTTGGTATTGAACAAAATACTTAAGAAAAAAGAGAAAACCTTTTCGCCTAGTGGAGACCTTTCTTTTTTCAGTTGAGAAGAATCGTCTATAGGCATAAGAAGTGTCAATCTACTCGTAAGTGCATATACCTGTAAATTTGGCAACACACAAAAAAAGTAAAATTGGATAAACTTTAAGGTGCATAAAATTAAATAAAACCAGTGAAAGGTTTCCTTGATGAAAACAAAGTAAAATGTTACCTTCCCTGAAATGCCATCTGGTTTCCTCTTAAACTTTGAGATCCAAACTTCTTTTCTTGTGTTGGGAAGGATATTTTGGAAACCATCTCTTCTTTAATCCACTCTTGGATTAAACATCTCTTTAGAAGTTGCTTGGACAGTAACAACGACATAAATCTACAATATAAAGGAACACCAACAATTGTAATCCCAAACTACTCTAATCAACAACAAATTGATGACACCAAAATGAACTTCTTCAAATCACATAACATACCTTTCCTGCTCCATTCCCTATCATTTTTTATATAAATTCTACAACTCTTTCTCTTCTTCTTTACAGCAGCAAAGCCATAATATGTGCATAGTAATAGAAATCCAACCAATAGAAACATTAGGATGCTTGAGCTTGTGCTTAACAACAACCTCCTGTCATAAAGCAAAAGTGGTCTCAGTGGAGTTACAAATTATAATAATAATAATAATAATAATATCCAACTCGTGCTATTATTTCCAAAAAAGAATAGCAAGACCTAGAAAATTGCTCAAAAGTGTAATGTGCATCTTTCACAAATTCTATTGTTGGATCCTCAATGAGCCTTAGCATTATTATTATTAGACTAAAAATAATCATTTCAGCAAGTTGATACATTTGTAAATAGACTTCAGGTCTTTTTTTATAATGTATGGGAACATAAGCCTAACCAAAAATTAGCATGCTTCTGCTACCATAAACTAAATAATGAATGGGTTTATATCAACTCTTAAGCAATTATCAATTAAGGAAGATTAAGGTGATTTTTCAAATACTTCCTTTATATCCCTGACATATACTTATATAGGATCCAAAAGCATCTTGGCACGGGGAAAGAATTATGAAAATAAAGCAAAAATTATCAAGTGAAACACACACCATCATGGCATTCACTCAAAATGAATTGACAGCTCCTTCCAATGAATACCCTTTGTTCTTATAACTTGCAAAAACCATGAGAACGATGAGCACCCTAACACCACCCAAATGGTTTTCCCGTTCTTCCTCCATCAAAATGAACCTGTAATCAAAAGCAAAACTTTATTAGATGAAGCAGAAATGAAATCCCTAAATATAAACTCGTAAAAACGAAATCCTAAACCCTAACATCAAACAAACACAAAACAAATCATAAACAAATCTTAAATCCTAAACAAAATCGCACACCCCAAAGATCAAACAAACACCCATTGTTAGGGTTGATTAAACGGATTACGAATTTGACCTAGACATAACAATGAGAGAAATTGATTTCTCACCACTTGTATTCCAGTGTGCTTCTGTTCCTTCCTCGTTTTCAGTCAGCGAAATAGGGGCTGGATTTTGCCCTAGGATTTCAATCGAAAGGGGAAAACGGGGTTAGGGTTTTGAATGAACCAAAATTTGTGGCTTTTCAGTGAAAAAGAAGAAAATCGTACTTACCCTTTAAGAAGAAGAAGAGAGGAGAGGCGAGAGGCGACTGAGAGAAGGAGAACGGCGATGGAGAGGCACGGGAAGAGGGAGAGGGAGAGTGGAAGGCAGGGGAAGAGGGAGAGCGAGAGACTGTCTTCGTAGCCTTGGAGAACGTTTGCGATGGAGGAGGGCGGAGGAAGGCGGTGGAGGGCTACGGAGGGTGGAGGAGAGTGACAGAGAGAACGCAGAGGAGAGGGGAGAGAACGAAAGAGGAGTGAATGAATGAGGAGAATCACTGCTTCGAGGGAATACTCTCACTTTTAATTGGGTTATTTAGTTTGCGACGACATTTTAGCGTTTTCCGACGGACATAGCCGTCGCAAATTTGCGACGAAACACGTTTTCGTCGGAAACGTAAGCGGGAAAGTAAGCGCCTTTTTTCCTGAACATTTGCGACGACCTTTTTGGTCGGAAATCCGTCGGAAATTGCGATGAATAAGAGTTCGTCGGAAAGTTTCGCAGGAAACGGGGCTTATTCTTGTAGTGCCAGCAAAGTCAGAATCCACGTATCCAATAACTCCACCTGAGTTTGAAACGTCTTAGTTGTAGCTTAAACCCAGTTTCACACTGCCCTTTAGATATCTCAGAACCTGCTTCACTGCAGACCAGTGTTGCATACCAGGGTTTGACATGTACCTGCTCACAAGGCTGAGGGCATATCCCAAGTATGGCCTGGTGCAGACCATGGCGTACATTAAGCTCCCCCACACCACTAGCATAAGGAATTTTGTTCATTTCCTTCTTTTCTTGATCTGTATCAGGGCAATCTTCCTGAGATAGTTTCAATTGAGTACCAATGGGAATACTAGCTATCTTTGCTTCATTCATGTTAAACCTGGTTACCACCTTTCTAGAATAACTTTCTTGAGTCAGCATAATTCCTGATCCATCAGTTCTCTTAGTGATTTCCATCCCTAAGATTTTCCTAGCTTTTCCCATATCCTTCATGTCGAATTCTTTCATCAATAAGTGCTTCAGTTTGTTTATTTCATGCATATGCTTACGAGCTATAAGCATATCATCTACATATAATAGAAGATATATGTAGTTGTTTCCATCTAGCTTCTTGAAATATACACAACTGTCACTGTTTGATCTTTTGAACTTGAGTTCAATCATATGACTGTCAAATCTTTTGTACCACTGTCTAGGTGACTGCTTTAGTCCATACAAAGATTTCTGTAGCAAACAAACCATGTCTTCCTTTATTTTTTCCACAAACCCCTTTGGTTGAGCCGTGAAAATTTTTTCTTCAAGCACTCCATGTAAGAAAGCTGTTTTTACATCCATTTGTTCAAGATGTAAGTCAAACTGAGCAACCAGAGCAAGTACAACCCTGATGGAGGTTTGTTTTACCACTGCTGAAAATATTTCATTATAATCAATCCCTTCCCTTTGAGTGTACCCTTTTGCAACTAGCCGTGCCTTGTACCTAGGTGGATCACTCTCAGAGTTTCCCTCATTCTTCTTGTAAATCCACTTACAGCCTACCGGCTTTACTCCTACAGGCTTCTTCACAAGTGTCCAAGTATGGTTCTTGTGAAGAGCATCCATTTCCTCTTCCATGGCAGCAATCCATTTGGTTTTAGAACTGCTAGATATAGCTTCATCATAGTTTGAAGGCTCTTCATTGATCACATCTTCTGCAGTATTTAAAGCAAATGCAGTTGCAGCTTCAAAACCAAACCTTTCTGGAGGTTTTATAGGTCTCCTTGCTCTGTCTCTGCACAAGATGTAATCATCTTCCTGTTCTTCAACTTCCACATCAGAATCATGGTCAGAAGTTTCCTCTTGTGTGTTGTCTTGGTTGTCACAGCCAGTTTGGGTTACTTGTTGACTAGTTGTCTCCACCTCAATTTGGAATTCTCTGCTTGGTTCACTCTTCTCAAGCACTTCTCTTTTAGTAGTATCCTTGGTTAATTCTGACTCTTTAAAAATGACATCTCTGCTAATAATGCACTTTCTGTCATCAGGCAGCCAGACTCTATAACCCTTGACACCATCTGGATAGCCAACAAATATGCCTCTTTTTGACCTTGCCTCCAATTTTCCCTCATTCACATGAAAATAGGCAGGACAACAAAAAAATTTTAAGTTTCTGAGATCAGGCAATTCACCAGTCCATATTTATTGAGGAGTTTTGAAATTTAAAGCTGTTGATGGACTTCTATTGACAAGAAAGCAGGCTGTATGAACTGCCTCTCCCCAAAAGGTTTTTGGGAGCTTGGCACAAGATAACATACACCTTACTTTCTCCAATAGGGTCCTATTCAACCTCTCAGCAAGACCATTTTGTTGAGGAGTTCCTCTAACAGTGAGATTTCTATAAATCCCATGTTGTTTACAAAAACTATTGAACTCCTCATTACAAAATTTAAGACCATTGTCTGTCCTTAAAGCTTTAACTTTCAAATTACATTGATTTTCTACTTTATTTTTCCACTCTACAAATGTTCTAAATGCCCCATCTTTAGTTTTAAGCAAATAGATACATACTTTTCTACTAAAGTCATCGGTGAAAGTAATAAAGTGTCTCTTTCCTCCATGAGTAGGTGTTTGAGATGGTCCCCACAAATCTGAGTGAATGTAGGCAAGCTTCTCAGTAGTCTTGTGTATGCCAGTAGAGAACTTCACCCTGGTCTGTTTCCCAAATATGCAATGTTCACAAAATTATAGCTTTGAAATTTTGTCTCCACACAATGCCCCTTGCTTGTCTAGCTCCTTTAGACCCTTCTCACTCATATGCCCAAGCCTTTGGTGCCATATGAGTGTTTGATTGTCACTTGAGCTAGCTACTTGAGCCTCTCCTTGCATAGTGTTTCCCATGAGAACATATAGGTTGTTTCTCTTCCTGGTTCCCTTCAATACACTACAAAAAAATTAGTCATTGGCGAGGGACAGTTCCCTCGCAAAATGACCTGATTCCCTCACTAATGGTCATTTGCGAGGGACTTAGCGAGGGACTGGTTTCCTCGCTAATTCCCTCCTCGCAAATGGGATTAGCGAGGGAAGTTGGATCCCTCGCTAATTAGCGAGGGACTATGCCGTCGCTAGTTCCCTCGCTAATGACTGCAGCTTTTCAGGTGATGGGACTCAGTTGCGGGGGTTGGTAAATGCGCAGGAATTAGCGACGGCATAGTCCCTCGCTAATGACTGCAGTTTTCAAAAAAAAATGACACGTGTCCAGTGCTGAATGGCTTGTTTTTTTTTTATATATATTAATTAATGAATATTATATTATATTATTAATTTTGTGGTGATGTTTGGTGGTGGTGGTGGTGGCGTGGTGGTGGTGTGGTGGTGGTGATGGGTGGTTTAGAGTAGAGAGAAGGAGAAGAGTAAGGGAGAAAGAGTGGTGGTGACGTGGTGGTGATGGGTGGTGATGGGTGGTTTAGAGTAGAGAGAGAAGGAGAAGAGTAAGAGAGAGAGAGAGAGAGAGAGAGAGAGAGAGAGAGAGAGAGAAAGAGAGAAGAGTGAGAGTGGTGGTGGTGGGGTGGTGGGTTGGTGGTGGTGAAGAGTAAGAGAGAGTGAGTGAGAGTGGTAGGAGGTATGTGATGGTGGTGGTGTTGGAAGAGTGAAGAGAGAAGAAGAGTGTGAGAGGAGGTGGTGATGATGGTGGTGGTGGTGGTGTTGGAAGAGTGAAGAGAGAAGAAGGGTGTGAGAGGAAGTGGAAGGGGGAAGAGGAATGGTGAAGAGTGAGTGAGTGAGAAAGAAGAGTGAGGGTGTAAACGGATATAAAGGAAAAAAGAAAAAAATTTGCGAGGGAATTAGCGAGGGAACTGTCTCATCATCTGAAAAGTTAACGTTAGCGAGGGAATTAGCGAGGGAACCGTCCCTCGCTAATTTCCGCACCTTTACCAACCCCTGCGCTGAGTCCCATCATCAGAAAAAGCAAAATTTAGCGAGGGAATTAGCGAGGGCAGTCATTAGCGAGGGACAGTTCCCTCGCTAATTCCCTCGCTAATGACAAAAAAATTGACAGCTCTATGCCCTCGCTAATTCCCTCGCTAATGACTGTTTTTGCGAGGGACAACAAGTCCCTCGCTAATGTCCGTCGCTAAACAGTGTTTTTTTTGTAGTGATACTACCCTTGACCCTTTCATTATCTTCAGTACACCATCCTCACCTTTAAAACTGTAACCTGCAGCCTCAAGAGTCCCTACGTACAGATATTCGAGCCCTCTTTAGTTCAGGACATGTCTAACATTTGTTAACATCTTGACAGTGCCATCAGTTAGGACTAGTTTCACAGTGCCTATGCCTATAACTTTACATGCCTTGTTATTTCCCATAATCACCTGACCTCCTTTATATGGTTTGTAGTCCACAAACCATTCTAGTTTTGGACACATATGGTAGGAACAGCCAGTATCCAGCACCCAATCATCCTCACCAGAGGTTGTAGCAGTCGAATTTGACTCAATTCTTTCAATTCTATCCTCTTCAGCAACCAGGACATCACCAAAATCTTCATCCAAAGTTCCCAGGGTCTCAGGCTCTGTGTCAATGACTGTATCTAATTCTGTCATGTCTTCACAATCACCCTCACCAGCTGCAAACATCAATTCACAACTCTCATACCCATCAGATGCAATAGAAGCACTACTTGTGTCTTCCTTGGATTGACCTTTCTTCTTGGTGTTCCTTTCTGGGAAGTTCTTCTTGAAGTGCCCCTCCTTATCACAAATAAAGCACCTATTGTGTTTAGGTCTAGATTTTGATCTGGACTTCCCTTTTCCCTTGCCTGTTTCTTTCTTTTCTGATCCTCCCCTCACCATTAGACTATCCCCTTGTTTTGATTTCCTTTGATTGACCTTCTTGGACAATTCTTTGGACAACAAGGTACTCTGAACTTCCTCCAAGCTTAAAGATTCTCTACCATATATGAGTGTATCGGCTAATATATCATAAGAGCTTGATAATGATCTAATCAAGAGTAATGCTTGATCCTCATCATCAATCTTAATGTCTATATTTTCCAAATCAAGAATTAATCTATTATACTCATCTATATGGTCACTAATTGAAGTACCAGAACTCATTTTGAAGGTATACAGTTTCTGTTTCAGATATAGTCTATTGGCTAGGGTAATTTTGGTCATATACAAGCTCTCTAATTTTAACCAAATAGCAGCAGCGGTTTTTTCTTTAGAGATTTCACGAAGTACCTTGTCTCTGAGGCAAAGAATGATGGCACTGTGGGATTTATTCATGATCTCCTTCTTTTCTTTCTCTGTTAAGGTTGCCGGAAGCTTCCCTTCCCCTTCCAGAGCGTCTTCGAGACCCTGTTGAACCAAGATTGCACGCATCTTCATTCTCCAGAGGCCAAAATCATTCTTGTCGTTAAATCGTTCAATGTTGAACTTTGCCATCTCCATTTATGCGAATCTTCCTCAACGATTGCTCTTGATACCAGTTGTTGAGTAAATCGCCAACAAGAAAGATCTAAATTTCAAGAATCAACACGAAATTGGTGAAAATAACAAAAGCCCCAAATTATGAACCCTAAAAGCGATCAACCGAAATTAAGCAAAATTGAAGAATCAGACAACACAAGTGTTACTCAGTTCAGTGACAATGTGTCACCTACATCTGGGGGATCAAGCGAAAGCTTGAATCCGTTTCCATTGAATCAACAATTCAAGTATCTTTACAATGTGATAATCCCTGTGTATTTTCCCCCTCACAACCCTGTACCCCTTGAGTCCCAGTGTATACTCTCCACTCACCCAATGTACAAAATGCAGAAGAAAAATTACATCAATAACAGAATGATCTAAGCTATATACATGCACCGATGAAGCTCTAGAGAGAGAGTGCGAAACTCCAACTAACTCCAACGGAAAAACGAACTGAACTAACAAACTTGACTTTCGTTTATTAGCCACCACTAGTGCAAAAAAGGGATTTAAAGTCAGGCGAAAAGAGGATTTAAAGTCAGGCAGGCGCTTGACTTTTATTAAGTCGACTTTGTATGTCTGGAGTTTTAAAGTCAAGCGATAGCCTGACTTCGTAAGTCAGATTTAAAGTCAAGCATTTATTGCGCCTGACTTCGTAAGTCAGATTTAAAGTCAAGCATTTATTGCGTCTGACTTCGTAAGTCTGTTTTAAAGTCAAGCATTTATTCTTGCCTGACTTCGTAAGTATGATTTAAAGTCAAGCATTTTATTCTTGTCTGACTTCGTAAGTATGATTTAAAGTCAAGTTTTATTGCGCCTGACCTTAAAAGTTTTTTTTTTAAAATTTTGGTTACACCCTGGTTATACGAAATTCATCACTCTAATTATCTGTAACTTGGAATATGGCCAATCCAAATTACAGACACCACTAATTGATTGCCAACAAATCAACAAAACAAACATTTCAAAATTAGTAGAACAAAACAATTATAAAAAAAACATTCAGCGGTAGCTGAAAGAAATCATCATATCAGAAAATCAAATCCTCCTATAATGTGTGTCTTCAGACAAGCATGAAGAGGTGAATATGCAATTCCCTAGTATAAGCATTGCACAAATAAATGACACAAGTAGTCACACACACAATACAAGCAGTACAGAAGGAGGACAGAAGCATATAAACAAAAGAATATCATAAATTTGTTTAAAAAAATCTGATAAGTGACATCTGATATATCATAAAACTAAACAAACTGTTAGACAGTACAGAAGGAAGCTAATCTAACACAACTAGTGATTGCTTGGTAATCAGTCTCCCAAGGGTTCATAGGGGCTTCGTCAAACTACGTGCAACTGAATACAAACACCCTATTAATCATTTGATCCGCCTTTAGATTCCCATTGACAGCCACCTCCAATATGCGATCAAAAACCACAGTTGGAGAACAGCTACAGGGAGAATATAAAAGTAAGCATTATATTCAAACTAAGCATTATATTCAAAGCTGGAGAACAGCTACAGGGCGAATATAAAAGTAAATGTAAATATATACCTTGTTTAGCAAAAATACGGCATAAGCTGCTCTTGTTGTGTCTTGACCTTCTAAAAACAGGGGGAACTCTACATGCTTGGCATTTGTGAAAGACATTGCACTTGATGATGCTTCAGAAGATGTTAGCTCTATTGAAGGTGCATTGTCAATAATGTATGAATGAGAGGCACCCAACCGTATAGGATACCGCAAAGTAACTTGCAAGTACGAGGCTATAAGTGAAACAGCCTGCAAAAACACCAGTCTAGTATAAGAACATCTCTTATTCACTGCATATATAAGAGAGCTCTAAGCCTGTAATGCATATACATTATTAACTATAGTAAAGAACATCTACTAGAAAAAGAAACTTAACAAGAAAAATAAATCAAATTGACATATGTCAAGGTTATCCAATCAACATTCAAATAATGAATCAAAATATCTATTTCCGAATCGTGATTTCCAAATTGACATAATGCAATGAATCAAAACATCCAAATTGACATATTTCCAAATTGACATAATGCAAGGGATTCTATCACATTGAGCTTGTTTAGTTAGTAAACCACCCATCTCTAAAATACAAAACCAATAATATTGTATTGAAAAGGGATCAAGCAAGGATCAAAAACAGTATTGGGACATGTAAAAGAAAAAGTGATTAAGTCAAAAGACTAGATAGTCTTCAATGGTCCACCATCATACAAGATTATTGTCATTATAGAACTACATATATGATGTTCATACTTCACTCCCACTCAGCTAAAGAGAGAAAAATCTTTTGGAGAAGATGATTAGGATTATTGATTTACAATTACCCAAATCAATATAGTATGTAGAAGCTAGAACTATTAATATTGAAATAATCTTTTGAGCACAATAACTCCTTTTAATATTGAAATAAATGGCTACCTGAAACAACTGATGTTACTGATCCATATCTTTCTAGACTTTTCCTCTGCACAATTTAGCCAGATCAACCCTCAGATTATTAAAAATAGCGAAAATCACTAGGTAAAAGTAAAACAATACTTCTAGACCTTATATTATATGTTACTAAAAGAGTAGGTTATTATACCTTTTTATCATCTTTCAGAATATCCATTATCTGATCTCTGAAACCTGCATTTCCATAAAAGCAGCATTACAATGTAGTAAAATTAAATGGACATTTTTAGAATATTTAAAGAATCAAGAATATTGATTTAGGTAAATAATGCAATTCCATCATCATGTGTTTGTTACTTAGTTATATTACCTTTAACTCTATTTTGAGTGCTTTCTGAACTTTTACTCACTCCCACTTGTTTCCACGAGCTTTCACAAAGAGTTTGATTTGAATTGCTGGGACCATCACATGCATCTAAACCAGAAGAGATTACTGGTGTAGCAGCAGAAAAATTACTTTGAGAAGGTTCTCCGGAAGCTGTTCAGCAGTGTATTTGGTTTGTTTGATTTGCAAAGCCATCTAAGACAAGGTACCATCAGTTGTTGCATTTAAGAGAGTAGTCAAAGTATTGGATTCATAAAAAGTACCACAGAACAAAAAGTCATGCAACCATTTGTCTTGTGTTTGATGCAATCTACATTCATTATAACTGACTAATTACGCAATCTAACATTTGTCTTGTGTTTGATGCAATCTACATTCATTATAACTGACTATTTACGCAATCTAACATTTGTCTTGTGTTTGATGCAATCTACATTCTACAGCATCAAACATAAGTAGTAAAGAGGGTTCTTGCTTCTTATCATCTTGCTTTCCAACTGGAAAAACAGCAGTTTTTAAATCATTTGTTCGGGTAAGAGGGTTGTCAAGAAGTGGGGGGAAACTTCATTATATTTCAAGTAATTTTTTCACTTCAGAATGAGGTCAACAGAAAAAGGCATAATCAAAATTCAAAAGACCTTGTATAAATTTTATTTTCTCTAATGGATGCATTTGAGTTATGAATTGAGTTATATGGCTAAGGCTCATTTGCCATGTCCCTTATATTTTGTTTAGCAGTACTGTGATGTGAATGTTAATATAATAAGGTAAAGAAAGAACAAATTTTATAGATTGCTCTTAAAAGACAAAGTTACTTAAAATTTTCAAGACACAATAGAAACACTTACAGTAGTAGGTTCTAGCAAGCAGCCAAAAATGTTAAACAGATCTCTGCAAATTATAATAAAATGAATCAAAATGTTAGATGTATGCAGTCAGAACTTCATGCAGATACAAATAAATCAAAAATGTAGTGGCTGTGGAGTTAGGATCACACAAAATCATTAAACTCTGAAACAGAACATAGATGAAACACAAGTACATGAATTGATAGCTAAATGGCTCAGGTTGGCTATATGGACCAATCAATGCTCATCCGGCTCTTCAAAATCAAATTTTAAGGGCTTCTTATGAATTGGTAAGCCTCTACCTACTAATGAACAAATCACCTCTAATTTTTTTTGTATAAAATAGAAAGTGATCTCTCAAAATAAAAAATTAGTTGTTGAGCAAGAATTCAAGATGATCTTTTAAGCATGTATGAAGTCAACTGTTTATTAGCTAGCAAGACCAAGTCACAGCTGAGTCCTCTTGCTGTCAGCTATCTTAAAAACAACTCAAAATGAAACCATCCAAGTCATTACACAAATTTGAGGTCAATCTTGAAACAAAAGAATAAGAAACCAAATTCATCTTAAGAAAATCAGTATTTACCTGTAACTGATTTGTCCGAGTAATCAACTTCTCGAGTATGCTCATCGAACACCACATTTTCCACTACTGATAATCATATGAGAGGAACAAAACAAAAAACATTCCGTGCACATTTTTTTATTAAGGGGTGAATACCAAATGTGTTGAATTAAAATAAGTTAAAGATACTCCTGATAAAAAAAATTAGTCAAAGATAAATAAATACCTGTACCAAACCTAATTGCATTTCAGATATCAGGCTCTTTCTCCCTGGTCAGATCAATACATTTGGCATAGCAACCACCTTCAATGTTGGAGACACCATTCTCACTCCAACAGTGTTCAGCATCTCCAGTTAAATACCTATTGTGGTCAGTAGAAAGAGTGGTCTTTCCAGTGCCTGGTAGAGAAAAAAAAACCATTAGGATTATAAGAAAATGAGAAAAAGAGCCATAACTAATTAATATCCATCGCCATTGACAGACATAAAAGTGAGCGTGTGGGTAAAAGATGAGGATTTTAGGGTTTTTGTTTTTCAGAGAACAGTGAACTCGCGACGAAAAGGGAAGAGAAACTAAGAGAAAAGGGAAGGTGATTTACCTGGTAGAGAAGACAAACAGCACGAAACTGTGAGCCACGAACGAAGTGCACGGCGAGGCGTGGCGGAGAACGGCGTGAGATCTGAGCTTCGTGTTCTGGAGTGAGATCTGAGAGTGAAAACGGCGTGAGATCTGAGAGTGAAAACGAGAACACGAAGGTTCTGAGAGAGAGGGTGAGATCTGAGAGTGGAGAACGAGAATACGAAGGGTTCTGAGAGAGAGTGAGATCTGAGAGTGGAGAACGAGAACACGAAGGGTTCTGAGAGAGAGAGAGAGAGAGAGTGAGTGAGATCTGAGAGTGGAGAACGAAGGGTTGAGAGAGAGAGAGTGAGATCTGAGAGTGGAGAACGAAGGGTTCTGAGAGAGAGTGAGATCTGAGAGTGGAGAACAAGAACACGAAGGGTTCTTCACTTTAGACGTCAGGCGTGTATCCGTTTGACCTTAATACTCGCGAGTTTTGCCACTTATTTACAAGTTTGCCACCGTGTCTACCTATGTAGTCAGGCATCTGGGCGCCTGACTTTAAATGTCTAATTCTAATGTCATTTTTGCACTAGTGCACGCACGTGCCAAGCACACATACTCCACCTAGACCATTAGTTGACCGAAGAGGACTATCCACATCAGCAAGTTGACTTCCACGTGTATGCCAAAAAACAACAATATATATATATATATATATATATATATATATATATATATATATATATATATATATATATGTGTGTGTGTGTGTGTGTGTGTGTGTGTTTATAAGGAAATATTAGTGGGGTGAGAAAATGTTAGTTTCCGAGGTTTGAACCCAAAACCTCTTTTTTGCAATTTTTCATGTCTCTTAGCTCACCAACTTATACATGCGCGTGTATTTTGATGTTGTATATATTTTAGCACACCAACCTTTTTAGGCATGCAGTCCAGCTTCCGTGTACCAACTCACATATAGTATTCATATTTCTTCAATTAGTTGAAGAGAATCTGTAAATGGCCTTCCCCGAGAAACACAACATATGTTGTGCCTTACACTTATTACATAAGTTATAAGTAAATCAATTATCCCTTTATATATAAAGGCTATATATATATATATATAGCCTAAGCCTACACATAAAGTGAACTCTCTCCCTTGCTGTGTTTGTTTACTTTTTCTCCCTTTAGAAAAAGCCTTAATGTGAACAAATTGAGGTTGGTGGGAATTGTTTCTGCGCTTTGCAGTTTATACTTCACTTCACCTACATTTTTTTGTTCTTGTACACTGTATCATGCAATGTTTTAAAACTCACGGTAACCGACTCTGTGAAGGTATCGGGTCACTGGGTCAATGGTATAAAAAAAATGCACAACCCGGTCCGGTTCGAGCCGGGTCACCAGTTTTCACAAAAACCGACCGAGTCACACCGGTTTCCACCGGTTTGCTGCATGGCCGATCCAAAACCTTGACCGGCTCGGTTACCCCCCCACCCCCGGTTCCCGGTTCGACCGGTCGGGCCGAGCCGGTTTTTAAAACACTGGTATCATGTATATATGCTGGTCAAAGGCAAAGTGAATTTTTTTTTTTACAAGAAAAGTGAAAATTGACTTTTGTTCTTTTCTAGAAAACAAATATTCAAAAGAGATATATTCGTTGGAGATGTTTCCTGAAAGCATTTTTCATGTCCTTTCTATTACAACATTATCATTATCAGTATCAACTATATGTCAAGTATGAATGGCACAGATGCCAAGGGTGTTTCTGTTCAAGCATGTGATATCATAAGGGTAATTCAAACTATATTAAGACAAGTAATTAACGTGCATGTTGCTAATATAAGGGAACCTTCCCTTTCTTGCGCCAATATTTGTCCATATATTACTCCCTTCAATCATGTTTTTTTCAATCATGTTAATAATAAGAGGCAAAGCCTTAAATCACACAAATCAAAGAAAAAGATTAGGTTGTCTTTAACTGTGATCATCAAATTTGGATTAATTAGGCTTCGGCCCTTAACTGTGATCTTCAAATTTTGATCAATGGTAAGGAATGATATATATGACCTTAGGATTCGGTTGTCTTTAATGTGATTCTCCGAGTATCCCATGAGCAAAAGTTAGAGTTGAGTTGATATCGAATAGCTAAGTTGTGAGTTGGTTGTCCGTGGCTGCGATTTTTAGTAACTAGCTAGAGCTTTGCTAGGTACATTTGGTTGGGATTCGTGTTTTATTTTGGATTGACATATGGGTCATTTGCCTTACATGTAACGATTTATGACTATGTGTTGAGAATTCAAGTGTGAGTGGTTAGTCTCACATCGGTTGGGAATTGATTTGTCTGCCCAAGGAGCGGGGAGGGCTTGGTATTAAAAATCTAGAAGCCTTCAATTTGGCCCTTCTAGCAAAGTGGAGGTGGAGATATCTAGTAGATGAAGAGGCTCTTTGTGGAAGAAAATTCTGGTGCACAGGTATGGTACTATAAGTGGTTGGAACGGTGAAGTGGGAAACATGAATAGGTGGAGGCGTACTTCATTATGGTGGCGGGACTTGAAAATAATGGGCAACGGTAACGGCATTGGTGGGGACTGATTTATGGAGTTGAGTAGGAAGAAGTTAAGAGGAGGAACGACGATATGTTTTTGGACGGATGCGTGGCTGGGTAGGGATTCTTTCGCTAAACTCTACCCTACCCTCTTACATCGAGCTGGTAACATAAATGCCACTACAAGAAAAGCCTGTTTTAGCTACCAAGATTTGCGACGGAGCTTAATCCGTCAGTAATTTGCCACGGATTTGCGACGGCATGTATAAAAAGTAAGGAGCGCGAAATTTCCTGCTGGCGTTTGCGATGGATTAAAAGGCGGTCGCAATTTTGCGACGAATATATCGGTCGCAATTCGCTTAATTTCCGTCGTAAAGTGAAATCTCAATTCATTAATGGGCAACCTCACTCGTTCTCTCCCTCACTATTCTCACTCTCACCCTCACTCGTATGCTTCCCTCACTCTCACTCGTACGCTTCCCTCACTCTCAATCACCAAGCTCCACGGCTCCACCCACACTCCCCACCATCGGCCATCGCCCTCCACCCAAGCTTCCCTCTTTCACATCGCCCCCACCAGCGCCCTTCTTCTCCCCAAGTACTGCGAAACCCAAACCGTAACCCAACTCCGGCCTCCACCCTTAGTCTCGCAACCACTGGCGCCGTCAACCTCCATCTCAATATCCCCTCTACCGCAAGCTCTACCTCCATGCCTCTGAAATTCTCAAGGTCAGAGTTTTATGTTCTCTTGAAACCCTTAATCCCTAATCCTGATTTCTCTTGTGATAAATGTTGATATTGAATCTGTTGATTTTGAATTTAGGGTTTTATTCATGTGAATCTGTTGACGTTGATATGAATCTGTTCTTGTTTTAATTAGGGTTTTTTTGTTACAGCTTTTATTTAGGTTTTTATGCTAGCAACAGTGAAAGCAATATCAGGAAATGCGAATCTGGTTTGGGGTTTGGGAAAAGTATTGATTTTGTGAGAGTTTCTGATTTGAAGAGAATTAAATCTGCAACTGCAAGGTCAAAAGTGTCAATGGTACTGTATTAGATTTCAAGTATTTGTATCCATGTGTCCTCCTGACCTCCCTGTGCATGTTTATTTTATTGCAGCGACTGTGTTTCTCCTCATTATGTAATTACTGCATGCTCATTTTATTGCAGCAACTGTTTTTGCTTATGGACAAACTAGCAGTGGAAAGACATATACAATGAGAGGAATAACAGAGAAGGCTGTCCATGATATATAACCAAATAATGAATGTAAGTTTTTCAAAGCTTTCATACATTTCAACTACTTGGATTCTTGTTAGTTAATGAAGACAGTTTGCTCTGTCTAGTTGTAATTTGTATTAAAAGGTTAGATAAGATTTTAAAGGTTGTTAGTTTACAACTAATCTTTTTCAATTTACATGATTACAGACCCCTAAAAGAAATTTTAATATTAAAATATCTGGTCTAGAAATATACAACGAGAATGTCAGGGATTTGTTAAATTCTGAATCTGGTCGCAGCTTGAGGCTTCTAGATGATCCTGAGGTAATAACACTTGAGCAATTCAACAGCTTTGTTGTGCCAAATTTTGAATTTCATACTTCAAATTTTTGAATCATTTTTATAAATCTTTTTTAACTTCTTTATTTAATGAGCTAGCAATCCAGTTGCCCACATTTCTAGAATTTGCAATTTTGTATTTTAATATCCTTTGTGTAATGTAGAAAGGTACTGTGGTTGAGAAATAGCAAAAGACGACCAACACTTGAGACACTTGATCTCCATTTGTGAAGGTAGGAATTTCTCTTGGGCTTACAATGAAGTATACGTGTTTTCTTATTCAAACAAGTTAGTATACTAACTTTTCTTTTATTTGGCAGCTCAAAGACAAGTGGGTGAAACTGCTCTAAACGATAACAGTTCACGGTCTCACCAGATAATAAGACTGGTCAGTCATAGTAAAACTCCTAAGTAGAACTTGCAAAAGAGGATCCTCTTAAACTCTTAACTGATATGGAAACAAATCTTTAATTTCTTTTGGTGTATATTGCAGACAATTCAAAGTACTCTTCGTGAAGAAGCAGATTGTGTGAAATCTTTTGTTGCAACTCTGGTAAATTGAGGTTTCTCGCGTATCTACCTTAAAATGGTTGTATTTGTTCTCATACTGACTAATTCATGTCAATGAATGCAGAACTTTGTTGATCTGGCAGGAAGTGAGAGGGCTGCACAGACACATGCAGATGTCACTAGGCTCAAAGAAGGCTGCCATATTAACCTTAGCTTGATGACTCTTACAACTGTTATCAGGAAGCTTAGGTCAGTATCAATGTTGTTTTCGGGAAGTTGATTTAGTTGTTATAATGGTGGATATCACCTTGTAGTGCCATTAGAATTAGGTATCTCTTTAGATTTCTTCTTCCTCTGATTGTCAGTATTCATATTACCATATGCAGTGTTGGAAAAAGAAGTGGTCATATACCTTATAGAGATTCAAAGCTCACACGCATATTGCAACAATCCCTTGGTGGGAATGCACGCACGACCATCATTTGTACATTAAGTCCAGCACTAAGTCATGTAGAGCAATCACGAAACACACTCTATTTTGCTACCCGGACAAAGGAAGTTACGAATAATGCTCAAGTTAACATGGTAGCTACTAGTTCTGACTCACTTTTATGATTTTTCTTAATATTTTTCATCTCTCTCAAACAAAGCTTATCGTGTTTATTTTCAAATGCATAGGTTGTATCAGACAAACAACTTGTTAAACACTTGCAAAAGGAAGTAGCAAGACTGGAGGCACTGCTGCGCACTCCTGATCCATCCAACGAAAAGGTTTGGAAAATTCAACAGGTAAATTGAAAATCAAAATGATTATTTGGAACAAATATAATACCATATTACTGAAATTGTTAGTCCGTTAATCCAGATGGAGATGGAAATTGAAGAGCTGAGACGCCAGAGAGATCATGCACAAACAGATACAAAAACTGTTGACATTGTAGGTGGTGTTGATCCTCTTCCCAGCTACCCTCCTGTTGAGATTGAGATTGCTAGCACAAACAGATACAAAAACTGTAGTAGTTCAAGCAACTCCAGTAGTGAATCTGGATGAGCTGATGAGTTGTGACACTTGAAATATCCATTAACCAAATTCATTACCTTTTCTGTCACATGCATGCAGCTGCTGTAAGAAAGGAAATATCGGATGAAACAGATCGTATAACTGGGAAGACAAAGCAAATTTCAAATATTCCTATTCACCTTAGTATATATTCTCCAAATGGTATTATTTCTGTTACCCTTCATAACATATAGTAACATGATTATAGACAAAAGCAGTTTAATTTATATTTTATAAAACAATGATTTAATTCTAGTTTTGTTGTTACTAGTTTTCACCTAATTCTTCATTTGGTTGGAGTAGACTCTTGTATTTTTAAATGCACTTGGAGTTGTATGATGAATTTGCATGGTTGGTTGGTTTTCTCTGCAGTTGTGAACTTAACCCTCATTGACCTTCCTGGGTTGACAAAGGTTGCTGTAGGTAAGGCGTCACACATTTCTTGGCATTTTTATACAACTCACCAATCACCATAATAATGTTTTAATATCAAAATTTATTATGCTTCTTTCACAGAGGGAACGTGAATATTTTGAAACGAGTCCTGAGTATGGACATTTGGCACATAAAATGGGTGCAGAATATCTTGCCAAGCTTCTATCTGAGGTATTCTAATGAATATCTTTTTCCACAATATTTAGCTTAAACTTGTAATTGTATTACTGTTTTTTCAATTGATTTTTTATGCTGTAGTTCATCCAATGATGAGTAATTTCCCTTCCTTTCATTCACTGGCATTTATATCACATTAGCATTTGGAGGTTGTAATTAGGCAGCGGATACCTAGTATCATTGCTTTGATAAATAAAACCATTGATGAGCTTAATTAATGCAGAGTTGGACCGTATTGGCAGGCCTATTGCTGTGGATTCAGGGGTCAGAACTTACTTACACTAATGCTGAAATCATTCATCTTAGATTCAAAACTACTTGTGCTAACAAGTGTCACCTTTTCTTTTACAGGCCCAACTATACACTATTTTAGAGATGTGTCGAGCATTTGAAAAAGTATTCAAGGAACACTTGGATGGAGGGTAAGTGATAGAAACTGATCTTTAATGGATTATAATTTTTGACAAAATTTTGGATTATTATTGATAGCAGAATCAGAATTTACAAAGAAATCTGATAGTTTCCTAAGAATTTGAGTAGAAACGAAATGACAATTTTATTGAACAAGTGAAAGAATTGGAGAGAAATGGTTCTCCTCCCGATGGCATAGCCCAACTATCTGGATTCACCCTGAAAACTACGAATAAAATATGTCTAAAAAGATATCCTTCTCTGCTCTCCATACTCCTATTTATTTATAATAACGTAGAAGAGTAGGGTGATGGTTACAATAACAAACTACTCCTAACCAATTAACTAACACTAACAACATACAACTATTAACCACCTTAACTAACTAACTAACTAACGGTAACTAACCAATTGCAACCAATCACCCCCTTACAAGATCAACCCCAAGAAATTCTAGAGCCTTGGTCTCCCCCTTTCCAATACCCAATCAAATGTCAAGATATCCTTCCACCTTGACTCTATCTCTCAGCAATAAACAAATAACTGCCAACACAGACCATAACTACGAAAAAATGACAGCACACATAACCATAACTGCCGAAGAACATAATTACTGCCTAATAACTACCTAATAATATATTAACTGCTGCCAGTTAACATAATACTAACTGCCTAATAAAATAACTGCCTAACAGTAAGTTCCTTTGTTAAATTTTAGCATTAGCTTATAATTGTAGTTGACTATATATAGCTTCTCTTTTATTTAATGCCAATGCATTCCTGGTAGAGTAACACAGCAAACATTATATTTAGCTTGAATATTCCATGTTCTTAGGTAATCTGGTTCATATACACTCTATGTAGTACGGATATTTAGCTTGACTATATATAGCTTCTCATTTCAATTACTTGTATTTCATATGTTATTTTTTTGGTGAGTTAGTATGTTTAATTAACCATCTTCTATATTGCAGGCGTCCCGGTGGGGATCCGATTTATGGTGTTTTTGACAACCAACTACCGGCTGCTTTGAAAAAACTTCCCTTTGATCGTCATCTCTCGTTAAAAAACGTGCAGCGAGTTGTTAGAGAAGCTGATGGTTATCAGACCCATCTGATTGCCCCAGAGCAAGGCTACAGAAGACTTATTGAAGGATCTATAAGCTACTTCAAAGGCCCTGCTGATGCCTCTGTGGATGCTGTAATCCCTTGGACTTTATGTTTTGTGTAAATATATTTTTGATGTGGGCAATTCAAATGCATTCATAGTAGTTGGATAGTCCAATAAATATAGGTATAGAATGTTCTGAGCAAATATTACTCACTTTTTAATTTTTATTATAGTAGTTGGATAGTTATATGATGATATTTGAGATTTTGTGTTAAAAGGACATAGTGTTGTCAGTATAAGTCCATCTAGATGATATGATTTTGTAACTATGATTGTGTAACTATGTATTAATACTGATTCGTATGTATACATATAACTATTAAATAGTATTTTGGATGTATAATTTAATTTTTTTTTTAATTTTTTTTTAAAATTTCTGATGGATTTGCGACGAAAAAGTGTCTGAGTTTGCGACGACTTTGCCACGGATATTTGCGACGGACTTGCGACGAGTTTGCGACGGATTATTTGCGACAGGGAGTTTCGTCGCAAACGCTTTGCGACGAGCTGTTTTGCCACGACGCTTCGTCCGTCGCAACTTCCGTCGCAAATACCAATTTGCCACGGAAAAAGGTTCATTTGCGACGGAAATTGCCGTCGCAAATGAGCGATTTTCTTGTAGTGTGCGAAGGTTGCTGACATGGGGGAATGGAGATCGTCAGGATGGGTGTGGAGGGCGCTATCGGAGGAAACATTGCTGACAGAGGAAATGCAACAGGCTGAGGAACTGGCAACCATTCTGATGAGGGTGCAACCGGAAAGAAATAACGGCGACAGATGGATATGGCTGCGTGACGCAGCTGCTGGTTTTTCGGTGAAAAACTGCTATGACTGGCTGGTTTTTTTCTTTTGCAGGTACCTGAGAACTGTTGGAGGACCGTAAGATGAAGGCATGCATAAGATTGTGGGAAAATGACGCTCCCTCAAAGATTCTAATTTTTTCATGGAGATTATTGCTAAACAGGCTGGCCACTCGGGATGCTTTAACAAGAAAGGGTATCCTGACGTCGGCCCATGATCGGTGTTATGTCCTATGTTTCAAGGTAGATGAATCAGCAGCTCATGTATTTTTGGAGTGTGATGTTACTAAAGAAGTGTGGAGACTTGTGAATCAATGGATGGGGGTCCCCAGGGCTGAGACCATGGATGTGGTGGAGAACTTTATGGAATTTGGGAAACTAGTGAAGGGAAAGAGTCAGACACTTGATTTGGATGGCGGTAACGTGGAACATTTGGAGAACCAGGAACAATATTATGTTTAGAGGGGAGGTGGTTGCGATTCCATCTATTCTTTACAACGTCAGAAATACATTAGTTTAGGAAGGGCCGAAACTGTGGAGTTACATGGTCGGATTGGTTATTGCCCGCTGGGCTGTTTTCTCTCATTGTAACGCTTTAATGGCATTTGCCTTGTACGTTCTTTCGGGGGTACTCTTTTTCCTCCTTGGGTCTTTTTCCCATGGGGTTTTGGCCCTTGGAGGTTTTAACGAGGCCCCCTGGTTGTAAGAGTTGGTGCACCCCTTGTGCCCCCTTTTAATACCAAATTATTTATATAAAAAAAGGAATGATATATATGACCTTAGGATTCAGTTGTCTTTAATGTGATTCCCCGAGTATCCCATGAGCAAAAGTTAGAGTTGAGTTGATATCGAATAGCTAAGTTGTGAGTTGGTTGTCCGTGGCTGCGATTTTTAGTAACTAGCTAAAGCTTTGCTAGTTACATTTGGTTGGGATTCGTGTTTTATTTTGGATTGACATATGGGTCATCTGCCTTACATGTAACGATTTATGACTATGTGTTAAGAATTCAAGTATGAGTGGTTAGTCTCACATCGACTAGGAATGAGCTAAATGAAGAATATATATATATATATATATATATATATATATATATATATATATATATATATATATATATATATATATGAGGTTATATCTTAGGTTTGACTTTTTTTGGGGCCCTAAAAATGTGACATTGGGCTGGGCCCTGTGCGGTAGCACAGCCCGCACAGGCCCATGGACGGCCCTGAACATGCTAGTTCTCTAAGAACCGTAGAACTAGTAGTAGCTTCCTAACATCATACAAAATTAATATGAAGTGAAATTATTTGGATGACATTTGCATAGTGTTAGTGATATCAACCAATTAATTGCCCTTCTCTAATGATTAGGGCAATATTAAATATATAGTATATTATCAACCAATTAATTGCCCTTCTCTAATGATTAGGGCAATATTAAATATATAGTATATTCATATGAGTTATTTTATTCCTTGGGTATAGAGAAGAAAAGGCGTCTTTTATACTATCTCGAACTTTTCCTCAAATGACCGTTCTTCTAAGAGCCACAAAATGTTTATTTACACAAATCCTGTCAAGCAAGTCCATATTCGTGTTTATCATATAAATGGGATTTCTTTATATTTGGTCGTAATCAAGTAATGATAATTTGGATCATAAATATATCAAAAGGAAAATCGGGTATAAGTGGCAATTGATTCCTTATACAAAATAATGGAGTGGAGATGCTCTCCATTTCTCAAAAGAAATAAAGTTTCATCTCTATATTATTGAAAAACCTTTTATTTATTTTGAGAAATGAAGAGTGTGTATTAGATTATTTGAGAAATCATATCTTATCATGGCATGGCAGCTACTATAACAACCAGCCGATCTATATATAGATGGTGCATATATAAAAGCAAATTCATGTATCTTAAACCCTAAATAATATGTATTGATCACACATTTAACTCACACTCTTAATAATGAGCTTAATAATTCAATCATTAAGTCCGCATTCATATGTTTTGATCACACACTTAACTCACACTCTTTAACTCTTTAACTAGCCAAACACAACAACAATAAATAATAAATTAAGTGTAGGGCACTTCCTATCGGAGACATGAGTCTTTTTTTATTTCTCAACCCTATAATTCACAAATTATTATTTTTGGTGAAAACCAGGTAGGACCACAATAAGCGACAAAACTCTCCCTCAAGAGTTTCAACGTTGATGCATTAATTCACAGGTTGGATTCGAACTCAGGACATCTGATTAAGTTGGAAGAGACTCAAATCATCTCATTCAAGTGCTCTAGGGTTAATTCACACATTATTGTATTAGTATTGAGTGCCTATTTCATTCAAAGTTAAGTGTCATAGATATAAAATGAGGCATTTGGTTTGGGTATTGTTTAGGTCATTTGGATAATTAGGAACAAAATAATTTTTAGTGGTGGCCGGTGTTGTGGATTTTATGCTCGGATGATGATGCATCAAGTTAAATTTATTTCTTGGGGTGGTTTGCCAATAGGGTGGGCGTAATTTAGATTTAAGTTTCTCTAGTTGGTGTACTGGTCCTTTGACTTGTTTTGACTCTGTGTCTTGACTGTACTATGGGTTGACACTACAAGAAAATCGACGATTTCCGACGGCAAAATCCGTCGGAAACGCACTGATTTTCGTCGCAAATTAACGTTTCCGACGGACTTTCCGACGGACAAATTTTCGTCGCAAAATAGCTCGTCGGAAATCGCTTCCGACGGATTTTTTCGTGGCAAATCTTTTCCGACGGAGTTTTTCGTCGCAAACTCTAACACATTTTCATCGCAAATCCGTCGCAAATCCGTCGGAAATTTTTAAAAAAAAATAAAAAAAAATTAAACCACACATCCAAAAAACCATTTAATACTGATATCTATATTGTTTCATCAACTTCAACTCCTCAAATACAACAATCTATACCTCATTATTCAGATTCAGATATTTAAAGAATTACAAGAGGAATGTATCTCTAAAGAATAATCCTGAAATTTCATATTCTGCACAACTAGAGGCTATAATATGAATAGCAAGAAAAATCAGCAACTGTTATCATGACCATTCAATTATAGGAATGTATCACATTAAAGGTAACTTAATCATTTCTTTCATTATGCACATTTCTGGCAATCCTATAATTTGAGAACAAATTTCTTACACACCCAATTAATTTGCTATCATTCATGCCTAACTACAATTGCTCTCTCCTACATACATCATTTCTAACAAACCCAATTAATTTCCTAGAAGGTTGAAGTGAGGGTAGCTTGTCTTGATTTCTTCAATATCTTCCCATGAGTCTTCAGCTAATTGTAAGTTATTCCACTGCACCAGTACCTGCAAAATTGGTTCACCATTTTTCACAATATAGTCTATTAGCTAAGTTATTCCACTACCTGCAAGTGACATTACCTTATCACATCAACAAAAAGAAAACCTATTTTTAACTAGAGCAATCAAAGAGGACTTCTAACTATTCTAATGTAGTGGACCTATCCTTGTTAACAACTTGGATAGAAAATATTTGAATACAATCTGAAGGTACTCATTACCTTCCTAAATCAGAATCAGCAAGGGGATAATTTGGACACACAGTTCCTCTCTCAGAATCACCAACCAACCGAAAGCTGATACTCCGTGTTGTATGCTTGCATGTTTCATCGTCACACTGGATACAAAATCAGCTGAGGTCAGTCACATCACAGCTAATTTTAATTTTATAGGCTGTTAACATTCATAATTCATAATAGTATAGTTTAGAGAGTTGACTTACCATTAGTAAACCTCTATAATACATTAACACAAATTTCTCTGCTTGCCTTTTGACCTGAAATGAAACAGTACGCAGATGCTCAGGAACAATATTATATGCTAAATCAGCAAACATGTTGAATGTCACGACGTTGATCTATGTTATGATACATGATCTGAAATCGGTGTAAACACCTTTTTATATGAAATGCATTGAAGTCTTGAACAGCACATTTTTGGAAAAGCGTTAAATCAGAAATACCTGATTGGCCAACATTGCGGGAGAAATTCTACCAACACCATTTTCTGAGCGTTTGGGACAACACAGCTTGCGCCAGAAATTGTAGTCAGGTTCCTCCGTGCCTACGCTGGTTGTCTTTTCAAATCCCCATTGTGCTTATCAAAAAAAGATCCCCAAGGGAGTCATAAAATCAAGTTATTAGATAAATGAGTAAACACTGCATCTAAAATATCTGGATTTTGGAGAGATTTAACTACATAGGCATTAAATGAATAATAGAAACAAGTAGGCAAAAACATAGCCAACACTAGACTTTGAATTCATATTTACCTTCAGTTCAGCGAGTATCTCAGGAAAGCCACAAATGCTCACTGATTTTGCAAAGGATCACCTTTAGCTGCACCTTGAGCTATTGAAAGTCTATGCTTGAATTCTAGCTTTTCTGGCAATTGTTGATCGACGCCTGCAAGCGAAAATCGAAGTCACAATCATCAGCTTCATGCTGCAAAGCATATATATATGAGACAGAACATTGTCATAATGGAACAAAGTGAGTGGTTATGGAACAGAAATTTACCATACAAGTGAGTGGAGACGCTTGCATTAGGCACATATTCATATATAAGAAACTGTAGATTGTTTTCTTGGCAGTATCCTATAAGAGTTACGAGATTCCTATGGTGAATAGATGAAAGATACCGTACCTAAAGTAAAACTCAGTCATGTTAGATCAAAAGCAAGGGAATGAACATAAAGGGATACTTGTATTTTGAGAAACAAACCAAGATAATCTATGCAAATTGCAAGTCCATCAGAATTATGAAGTAAAATAAGTGGCAAAGAAAAAACAAACTTTGATACAGTTCTATCTCATAATTGATCATCAAACATGTTTAACAATTTCAACACAGTGAAATCTGTGACTTGAAAACTTTATAGCAACGACACTACATGTTGAAGACGTGTTCGGTGTCTGTCACGTGTCGTGCCAAACACCGACACTGAAATTAAATTACTTGCATATTTCTAATAATTATCAGTGTCTACATGTCTGTGTCAGTGTCATGTCTGGTGTCTGTGTCAGTGCTTCATAGCTTGAGAACTACCGATTTTGCTATCATATGCTATAAAGACTTTATTCAGACATGATTGAACACAAAACAAGTTCTTAGAGTGAATTGAAGGGAAAAGAAATTTCATATTTCTGAGTAAATAATATCTGAAGCTAAATGGCAAGTACCACAGAATTCTAAACAAAATTTTGAAGCAGAAACACAATGAAGTAAGGAACATAGGAAGGAATTGAGAAGTTAACACCGCCACTAACGTAGGAACCAACTGCGGTCCGGAGGTCGAAAAACAGACAGATGTCGACGAGCTAACAAAAGAGCTCAAACGAAAAATCAGAAGACCGGAGCCTGATGGAAAGTTCGTCGAAACACAACTCGGTTCAGACCCCTCCCAAAAAATCAAAATAGGGATCGACCTTCCAGAAAAGATCAAGACCGAATTAACCCAATGTCTTAAAGATTTCAAAGACATCTTTGCTTGGTCGGCCGAAGACATGCCTGGGATCCCGCCAGAGATTGCCTGCCATCGACTCGCAATAAACCCAGAAGCAAAATGGATCGCCCAAAGAAAGCGGGCCCAAAGCAAAGAAAAAGCCATTGCTGCCGCCTTAGCAGTAGACGACCTCATCCGAGCCAACTTTATCTCTGAGGTTAAATACACAACTTGGTTATCAAACCCTGTCCTGGTGAAGAAGTCTAACGGAAAATGGCGTATGTGTGTCGACTACACCGATCTTAATAAAGCTTGCCCAAAAGACGCTTTTCCGGTCCCCAGCATCGATCGTTTGGTCGACAGCGCTTCCGGTTTCCAGTTGTTATCTTTCATGGACGCATACTCCGGATACAACCAAATCGCCATGTTTCCACCAGATCAAGCAAAAACCGCCTTCATCACTGACCGAGGAAACTTCGCGTACCGTGTTATGCCCTTTGGTTTAAAAAACGCTGGAGCAACTTATCAAAGAATGATGAACAAAGTTTTCCAAAACCAGATCGGTAAAAGCGTAGAGGTTTACCTCGACGATATGATCGCCAAAAGCAAAAGTGATGCCGACCATGTAAGCGATCTGAAAGCAATTTTCTCTGAGGTACGAAAAAACAGAATGAGATTGAACCCAGAGAAATGCACTTTCGGAGTTCGAGCTGGGAAATTCTTAGGTTTCTTCTTAACAGAACGAGGTATCGAGGCGAACCCGGATAAATGTCGATCCGTCACAGAAATGCGAACTCCGACGTCCAAAAGAGAAGTACAAAAACTCAATGGAATGATAGCTGCTCTATCTCGTTTCATATCAAATGCAGCATTCAAATCTCTTCCACTTTTCAAAATCCTCAAAAAAGAAGAAAGAGATTTCGAATGGACACCCGAGCAAGACGAAGCTTTGAAGCAACTAAAAAAATCTCTCTCCGAACCTCCAATTTTAACTCGCCCAAATGAAGGGGAAACATTATACTTATATCTAGCGGTCTCGGAAGAGGCGTTAGCTGCCGTTCTAGTACGCGAACTCGAAACCGGGCAAAGTCCCATCTAGTTCCAAAAGAGTATCTCAGGAAAGCCACAAATGCTCACTGATTTTGCAAAGGATCACCTTTAGCTGCACCTTGAGCTATTGAAAGTCTATGCTTGAATTCTAGCTTTTCTGGCAATTGTTGATCGACGCCTGCAAGCGAAAATCGAAGTCACAATCATCAGCTTCATGCTGCAAAGCATATATATATGAGACAGAACATTGTCATAATGGAACAAAGTGAGTGGTTATGGAACAGAAATTTACCATACAAGTGAGTGGAGACGCTTGCATTAGGCACATATTCATATATAAGAAACTGTAGATTGTTTTCTTGGCAGTATCCTATAAGAGTTACGAGATTCCTATGGTGAATAGATGAAAGATACCGTACCTAAAGTAAAACTCAGTCATGTTAGATCAAAAGCAAGGGAATGAACATAAAGGGATACTTGTATTTTGAGAAACAAACCAAGATAATCTATGCAAATTGCAAGTCCATCAGAATTATGAAGTAAAATAAGTGGCAAAGAAAAAACAAACTTTGATACAGTTCTATCTCATAATTGATCATCAAACATGTTTAACAATTTCAACACAGTGAAATCTGTGACTTGAAAACTTTATAGCAACGACACTACATGTTGAAGACGTGTTCGGTGTCTGTCACGTGTCGTGCCAAACACCGACACTGAAATTAAATTACTTGCATATTTCTAATAATTATCAGTGTCTACATGTCTGTGTCAGTGTCATGTCTGGTGTCTGTGTCAGTGCTTCATAGCTTGAGAACTACCGATTTTGCTATCATATGCTATAAAGACTTTATTCAGACATGATTGAACACAAAACAAGTTCTTAGAGTGAATTGAAGGGAAAAGAAATTTCATATTTCTGAGTAAATAATATCTGAAGCTAAATGGCAAGTACCACAGAATTCTAAACAAAATTTTGAAGCAGAAACACAATGAAGTAAGGAACATAGGAAGGAATTGAGAAGATATTAAGAGACAGGTCAAGGAAAGGAAAAACTAACCTAGTAGTAGAAGTTTCTGAATATGCTTTTCAGCCTTTGTTTCCAACTCTATTCTTCTTTCAATTTCTACTGCCTGCTAATCCACACCACGTATGCAATAAATGGGGCACAAATTATCTCCTGATCAGAAGGATCAAATTTTACACCTTTTGGCAAGCCATGCCATTCTTTCGCTACCTAACAACAGAAAAATGTTTAAAAGTCAACATTAAGACTATACATGGGGATAAAAATCAGAAATGATGAAGTGTCAATCTTAACTGTAGTGTTATTTTTTATGCTAATCAATTTTTCCAAAAACATTTTTCTAGGAATTCAAATATATATGGAAGCAGCACTGTCAAAAAGAACAGAAGGAATTTATTCAGCTGATGATAATGAATCTCCTTAGATACAAGCAAAACTTGCCTTATCTAGCCAACAAAAAATGAGTTATTATTCAATCAATAAACCAATTGAAACTTGAATTATATATATATATGAAATACCTTTCTGATACCGAAGAGTTGATTCATTTGCTTGTCTAAGTATATCTTCAGCAATAGTTAATAAAAAATCCCATTTGAAGTGGTGCTTTTGCAGACTCCTCAACTGCAGCTTGTGAAGGGGTGTAAAATATTGCTCCTACATATATGAGACTTACATGAGCAACTAATACAAACTGTACAAAATAATGCAAGCAATACAGTTAACAAAGTCACTTATTTAGCATAAATGACTAAACAAACCATAACAGCTAAGTAATACAGATTAGCATAAGTTTCTCCTAATTTTATGAATACTTCAAATTGACTCTACCACCCCAATTTATTCACCCAATTGCACCACCCTCCTCCCCCGGTAATCAACAAAATAAGGACATGACACATTATCTAATATGATATTGATTACATTGTTTACCCAAATGCTCCCTAAATGTCACCCCATCCTCCAAATTAGTAGTTAATACAACTATGAGAACCAAATACACCACAACTAAACTGTTGAACAAAAACAGTGACTTTAGCATAGCATGTAAACAAGGCAAATACAATTTTCCACCCTCTACAAAAAGCCAAGTAGAGTGAAAAATCAAAACATCTTCCCAGCATCTTTTCCATGTTCAAACAAGCACAGGGTACACTACAAGAAAATCGACGATAAGTAGAGAAAAAACATTACAAACATAAAAGAATTCTTCGAACAAGAAACGAGTTACAACTAACAAGTGTACTTAAAACTAAAACATAACATAATAATACCATAAACAACTTTACACACATTGATGAAGAACAATGCATTTCTAATGTAGAATGATATCATGCATATAGTGCTACTTTACAACATATAGCAAAGACTGAGGAGACAGATTGCAGTTCTACCAGCAACATTGCAGTTCTACACAAGCTTAAACAAACTGAGTTTGTTATCTATAACAAACTCTAAACTATCAGCTAATTTCCCAGAGAATGCTTTAAATACTACATACATGTACATACAGATGTAATAGTTCATAGTTTTACATTGAATAAATTTTCTAAGTCTTTTTACCCTCTGTGTAGTCTCGGTTGTTCTTGTTCCTTCTGCGTAATTTTCTTTGTTTAGTGTTTTCTGAGTTCCTTGTGTTGAATCTTCAACAAGTGGTTGAAGCAAGTCCTCACAATCAAAGGGAAAACAAAACAGAGTCAAATTCAGTGTTTCAGTGACTGAAACAAACATAGAAAAAGAAAAACAGAGAGAGTGAGGGGAAATAATTTACCTATTCTCAAGGAGAGAATCGTAGCTGTCCCAGCATCTTCAAGGAGTGAAGATCAACAACCCAGAAATCATAAAAGATTAAGTCAGAATCGTTTCAAACAACAACAGATCTTCATACAATCAAAAGAAAAGACTGAGGGCAGTTTTTATACCTGTCTGAAGGTCTTTGCACGCAGATCTTCGAAGATCTGCAACCAAGAACCAAGGTTCAGAAGATTAGGGGTTGTGTTCGTCACAAATAGTGCAATAACAAACTGAAACAGAAGAGAAGTCAGAGTTTATACCTTCGGTGAGCAGATCGTTGGTCATAGCTTCAAGATCGTACCAGAAAACAGCAAAGAAAAGAACAAATCAGAGTTTGAATCTTAGGGTTTCAAACCGTGAAGAACTGAGAAGAGTTTGAATCTTAGGGTTTCATACCTGTTCGTTGAAGAGGAGGAAGTCTTCGCTGAGATTCTTGGCTTGATCCTCCATCAGAATCAAGCGTGAAGAAGAAACCCTCTGTGCTCTCTCTCGTCTTCTCCGTGAAACACCCCACCTGGGTTCTTGGTTTCTCTGAAAACCTGATGAAGAGACACGCTCCAGAGTCACACCGAAGGAGGAGGGTAGAGGGCGAGGGAGGAGGAGGGTAGAGGGCGAGGAGGAGGGTAGAGGGTAGAGGTCGTGGGAGGAGAGAATGAGAGTGAGGTGTGATTCTGAGAACGAGAGTGAGGTTAGGTTTTAATTTTGGATGGTTGGTTTGCGACGGACTTTAAGGGGTTTGCGACGAACATTTTCGTCGCAAATTTGCGACGACTCTGGTTCCGTCGGAAATGTCAGCGTGAATTTGCCTGCTTTTTTACTTTAACAGTTGCGACGGTGATTTTGGTCGCAAATCCGTCGCAATTTGCGACGGAATATGTTTCGTCGGAAATGTTCGCGGGAAACAAGCCTTTTTCTTGTAGTGTGAGGTACCCATTGTACCCCCTTTAATCAAATTCGACTTATCAAAAAAAATGTTTGTTGTTTTCAAAAAATTAAAAAATTAAAAACTCGACACCTCCAAATTTTTTTGTTCAAGCTTCACCACCAAAATAAACTATATATACACATGCATATGTATATAAACTAGCAATTGGAGTGAATTATTAAGTGTTAATTATATATTGACTACTTTATTTTTTGAAAGCTATACCTTGACTACTAATTATTATACAGTGTTTGATATATTATTATAAAGTTTATGTCATATGTCATAGTCGTTCTTTTTCACCTTTCGTGCCCCTTTTATTGCACTTGTCTTTTGCTTTCTTTGCCATTAATCTTTCTCACAAAAAATGCTCTTTGTTGCCTCCCTATACTCTCATCTTGTCCTGCAACTAATAACTAGCTAGGGTTCTTTGGTTTTTTCTCTCAGCACTTCTCTCTGGTGATGGCACACTTCTTTTTCAGTATTCACATTATTAAAGAATAGATCTTGAGGAGCTAGCCTATATAGCTTTTATACAATAAAGAAGGAAAAGGTAATGATCAAAATTTACATATATATATATATATATATATATTTAATTTTTTTCAGTAAAACCTAGCTAGCTAGTTTTTCTTGTTTCTTCTTGTTTTCATTTGGAGATCGAATTGCCTAATAAATTAATATTTCTTATATGCTTAGATCAGGATTTTGGTGTTTGGAATTTTTTGAAAAAGGTGTGAAATTCTTGCTGAATGATATGTACTGTGTATCATCCAATGGAAAGAGCTGAAAATTCAGATACTTCTTAATGTCCATTCGTCCATTAACTAAACTTATCAAAAAATAAAAACCATTAACTAAAAGATTCCTGGTAGGTTGTGGTACCTTTCTATTGGCCCTTTTAGTGAATTATATCTCAGAAGGCAAGACCTATATATGATAGATCAAATTAGGAAAGAAGAGAGAGATCTCTAGAGAGAGATTCAGACCTATATAAGTAACACACACACACACACACATATATATATATATATATATATATATATATATATATATATATATATATATATATATATATATATATATATATTCCTATTGAAGTTGAAGTGAAACTTAGCTCAACATTATGCTGTCTACATAGGTCACATGGAATCCTTATGATCATATAAAAGAAGTTTGAAAAGCAGCAGCAAGAAATTGAGGTGCTTGAATAAGCATGTAAAGTCTCCATAACAGATAACCCTAGTAGAGAAAATTGAAACATCAATTGAAAAAAAAAATAGAGACAAATACATAAATTGGTCTCTAAAATCTAAATAGATGAAATTAGAGAAGAGTTTTTTTTTTCTCTATTTCAACTTTTTCTATAGGATAATTAATTTCTCTAGATCAGCAACCTATAGGATCATTACTATGCAGTAATTCAGGGTGACAAGAACTATATATTTAAGGTCAAATTTTCTATGATCTAAGACACCATATTTACTCCCAATATATAGTGAACTATATTTGTGCTATGGATTTAAACTTTGCAATGTGGGGCCTCGACAAGAGTTTCCTTGTGGTGACGTGACATATATATATGCAGGTTAGGGGTTTAAGGGGATGGTGGGGTTGATTGGTTTCAGGAGTCTCTCGTGCGGAAGGTGATATGGGAATTCCACTTCCTTTTGGCATGATATCTGGGTGTGGGTACTCAGCCACTTTCGATGGCCTTTCCAAGACTTTTCTCATTGTCTAATCAACAGGATAGAAGTACAGGGCAAATAGTCAGTTGGGTAGGAGGGTCTTTGGGTTGGGATCTGACTTGGAGGAGGAGTTTATTCGTATGGGAGGAGGGTCTGTTGGAGGAACTCCTGAGCAGTGTGCCAAACTTTTTGCCTTCGGTTGAGCCAGATGAGTGGTACTGGAGGAGGCAGTCTGATGGGGTTTATTCGGTTAGATCGACTTATGCTTACTTATCAGCGGACTCGAACCCGGTTTCCGATCTTTTCGGACCATCAGTCAATGGTGTTTAGGCCTCTCTGGAAGAGCTTGGTACCCTCTAAGGCGGTTGCTTTCTCATGGCAGTTTATCTTAGATAAGATCCCTTCTAGGGAAAATCTTTTTAGGAGGAGCGTTATTAATGATGTCAACGCTACCACTTGTGTCTTTTTAGGAGGAGTCTTCTTTACATTTGTTCCTCACTTGGGAGTTTTCCCTCTCCACTTGGTATGCAATTGCAAAATGGATTGGGTGGGTTTGGGTGGTGCCTCTGGATCAGTCTCAGCTATTTCTTTTATTTTGTTCGTTTGGTTACGGGGCCAAGTGTAAGCAGCAGTTGGCGTTGATCTGGATCGCTGTTTTTTGGGTCTTTTGGGATGAGCAGAATAACTATATCTTCGTGGGTACGCTAGTCTATAGTAGCCGAGTACCGGAGAGGATTAAGGTTTGTCCTGAAGATGGTTTATAGTGAGAGTGGAGTGGGTCCTTGTCTTTACTATGAGTGATGGGCGGAGGTTTTATTGTGTATTTCTCAGTAGTTGTATATGTTTTCTTCATGTTTATATATCAGTTTCTTTCCTTTGCTTCGTGACTTTTTGTAAGGATTCGGGTACCCCTTTGTGCCTCCTCATATTTTATATATATATATATATATATATATATATATGTTTGCCATTAAAAAAAACTAGAAAAATTTGAATTAGAGATGAAAAAAATAAAATTAGTCTCTAGTTTTAGTATCAAGAAAAAAAGTTCTCTATGTGGTAATTTGGTTTAACTGAATATATATTTTGTACTATGTTTTATTGGCTGCATGAAGTGAAGATCATGGCTTCTTCTAGCTACTTTAATTCTCCATGTGCTGCTTGCAAATTTCTAAGAAGAAAATGCATGGCAGATTGCATCTTTGCACCATATTTCCCACCAGAAGAGCCTTACAAATTTGCGAATGTTCATAAGATATTTGGTGCAAGCAACGTAGGTAAAATCCTCAATGAAGTGCTGCCTCATCAAAGAGAAGATGCAGTGAACTCTCTTGCCTATGAAGCCGAAGCAAGGATTAAAGATCCAGTTTATGGCTGTGTTGGTGCAATTTCAGTGCTTCAAAGACAAGTCCTTAAGCTCCAAAAGGAACTTGATGCTACAAATGCAGATTTGATTCGCCAAACTCATCAACCAACTGGGAGAAGGGTGAGTGGAGGAGGAGGAAGTTCTTCTTCTCTTGGACATGTACACTCTCATGGATTTAATTATTCTTCTACTTGGAGCAATGATTCTTGTGGGGATGCCTACCAGTACCACAAAGGTGATAGCAGTATGTGATTTTCAACCTTTTTCCATGCTTCAATTGTTTAAGACTCCTGTTAGATTTCAAGTTCACCAAATAGGGTTTCTTATTGTAAAGTATATTTGATTGGAGTCTGACTTATAGTACTAAACATTTGTTTAGTAATTTTTACTAAAGGGCTATAGAGGTAACTTCCATAATAATTAAAAAAAAACCTAAACAAAATCAGAGAAAATCTTAATTAATGAAACCCAAAAATCGTGGAACCGTTCCCTAAATCATTGAGCCGTTTTATTTGGTAACTAACCAAAAATCGTGGACCTGATTTTTTTTCACACAAAAAAAAACTCCGTTCATTAACCACAAATGTACATAGCAATGGTTAGTGGCCACTAACCACAAATGTGCATAGCAATGGTTAGTGGCCACTAACTACATATATGCATAACTGTGGTTAGATGTCAATGACTAGATGCCACTAACCACAGATATGCATAACTGTGGCTAGATGTCACTAACCACAAATGTGCATAGCAATGTGGCCACTAACCACAGATATGCATAACTGTGGTTAGATGCCTCTAACCACAGTTTTGCATAAGGCATCTAACCACAGTTTTGCATAACAATAGTTAATTGCAGCAAAATTAGTCTGGAGAACCAACCTGCAGAACACGATTTGAAACAAAAAGGAGAAGATGATCGATGAAGAATTGCAAGTCGAAAATCTTACGGATATCAAAATCCGTAAGATGATTAGAGCAAAGCAAGAAGAAAGTGAAGAGAACATAAAGATAGAAAATACAAATAACCGAAAGAAAGAAGAGAAGAGAACAGAAAATAAAAAAAAAAGTGCAAAAAAGAAACGTGAAAAAAGAAAGAAGAACGAGAAAGAAGAAACAATAGCTTGAATAAGTTTTGGAACTGCCACAATAAAATAGGATCTAATTTAATGGTCAAATAAATTTAATTAAAACTAATAACATTCAAGATTACATCAATGCTCTTGTTCAGTAATAACCATTAGATTAAATTTCATTAAAATATTGAGCATCCAATAGCTATTATTTCTTTAGTAAGAGATACTAAGAAAAAAGCTTAGTAACATAAGCCAAAGCCGATGGATCTGGGTGGCCATTAATGAGAGATCTGTTAGTTAAGCATATGTTTTATTGCTCCTCAAAAGTCCCTCACTACGCCAGAATTGTCGAAATTAGTCGCACACATAAGCAGCGCTTGCCATAAAAGCGCTACTCAATCTGCAAAAAAATTTAACAATGGGCAGCGCTTGGTTGGGAGCGCTACTCATTCATGTACGGGCTAAATCAATTGGCAGCGCTTTATGGGGTGAGCGCTGCCCATAGCTGAAATGCGCTGAGTGATGGACAGCGCTTTTTTTTATCAATAGACAGCGCTTTTAGGAGAAAGCGCTGCCAATTCGTAAAAGCGCTAAGGCAATGAGCAGCGCTTTCTCCTAAAAAGCGCTGCCCATTCGAAAATGCGCTAAGGCAATGAGCAGCGCTTTCTCCTAGAAAGCGCTGCCCATTTGAAAATGCGCTAAGGCAATGAGCAGCGCTTTTTCCTAAAAGCGCTGCCCATTAAAGCGCTGCCCATTGCTATAAATGGGCAGCGCTTTTAAAAGCGCTGCCCATTATTAGAGTGGAATCAGCAGCGCAAATATTAGCAGCGCTCAAAAGCGCTGCCCATTGATAAAAAAAAGTGCTGCCCATTAAAAAATCTGTAGTAGTGCCTTAATGGTTCTAAGGTTGCCACTTGAGGCATATGTTCTAAAAAATAGTGGAAAAGTAGCGCACTCCCTAAGGTTGTTGGTTTTTCCATGGCGGCTCCACTCATCTCGTGCTAACATATTCCAGAGGGGTTCATAACTAAAGTTTCTGGGGAGCACTCATGAGACTGGAGACACTTATTGCTTAAGGTGACTTCTCTGTGCGGCTATGATACTTAAGGTATATTTGGGAGAGGAGGACATATTTTTCAATTTAGAATTGAAGAAACTATAAAATGTCTCTAAACATAAATCAAGTGTGATTAAAAATATTATATGGATATCTATCAACTTGCTCTTTTAATTTTTTAAAATATTAAATACATATTAAAATATAGACTAATTTTTTTCAGGCCCTCCCCTCCCTTCCCCTCGCAAAACCCCCTCCCAAACATACCATTAATGTTTAAGTGGCTTGGGAGTGATTTGGATGCTTCAGCCCATCCTCTACTATTTTCTCAGTTTTCTATAGTAGTGTTCCTTACCAGAATTAGATGGCTTGATTATCGTTTGACATATTGCGCTCTAGGTAATCTATAAAACCATAAATGGGGTCTTCTCTTATAAAATTCTACATTTCTCAAAGACTCTTTTTGTAATAAGTTTTGCTTATGGAAATGACTTATGGCTAAGTCAAGATATAGTCGAATGATAGTTGGGCAAGTTTTTCTCCAGGAAATATGAGTTATAGTTTTTGTTGTTTCGATTGTTTTATGTTACGAATAGCCCTAATATCTCCTAGTGAAACTTAGGTCTTTTTATGAATGGGTTCGAGTACACCTTCCTTACTCACCATTAATAAAAATATTTTTGGATTTCTGAAAAAGAAAAATCCAAAAAGTGGTTGGTCTAAGTGGTAGTGTGACCTCAAGCAGTCATAGACTTGAATCCCAGCATTTGTGTATAGAGAAAATCTAATTGAAATGAGAAAATCATACTTTGAGTATCTTCAGATCCTCCGAAATAGATTATCTAATCTCGGTGAATAACTCGAGAATATACTCTATGTGTTGTTCTTGTATAATGTATTTGATCTAAAAAGTAGTTTCAATTTGCCCAAATTTCAAATTTTAATTAGCCACACTCCTTTTTTTAGTCTTTGTTGTATGTGGGTTGGAATATACATTGTTCTTAACATAACTTAAGCTTCAAGAAAACCTCCTTGCAATCATATTTGTATAATAGAATTGTAAATATTACATGTCATATGGCGATATTCAATAATATCAAAGAGAATTATATAAATGTGGTCAATAGGACCACAAATTATAATCATGATGATGTGATTGCATAAATTTCTAAAGCTATGTTATAGTTGTAATTGTGGACTGATTTAAAAACCTTGTCAATCAATAGATAGACTACTTTACTACGAAAAAGGAAAAGAACTTAGATTCATAGAAGCATGATTGAATTCATATTGTTTCATATACTTCATTCTCCTTTTAGTGGCAGTAATACTTTTATGAATAACCAAAATGTTCTAATAAAAAATAGTCAAAAATCAACTTACAACACTAATTAATCAAGTTTTATAAGTCATTAACCAACATGTTTTTTTCACAACTTTCTAGACTATTGACTAAAAACTGTGAAAAAAGCATGTTGGTTAATGGCCTATAAAACTTAGGTTAATTTATATTATAATTTGGTTTTTGACTATTTTTGACTGAAATATTTTGGCTAAATAACATTACTCTACTTTATATATATATATATATATATATATATATATATATATATGTATTGACCACTAATTGCATAAAATATTTTTTAATGAGAAAATGACCGAAAATTAAATTCTAAATTGGCCCCACACACATTGCAATACATATGCCGACAGCCTGCCTTATTCAAGTCTGAAGAGCTATCTAAACAGAAAATAATTGATCTCCTTTTTATTTAATATTAATATGTATTTTAATCTTTATGTTGGGAAAACAATTTATTTATATATAAAGGCTATATATGTAGGTATATATAATTATAAATGTAGCCTACACATAAAGTGATACTCTCCCATGCTGTGTTAATTATTTACTTTTTTCCTTTATAAAAAAGGCTTAATGTGAACAACTTGAGGTTGGTGGCATTGTTTCTGCGCTTTGCAGTTTATAATTCACCAGCATTAATTCTTTGTTCTTGTACACTGTATATATGATGGTCAAAAACTGTTAATTAGTTGACTTTTGTTCTTTTCTAGAAAACAAATATTCAAAAAGAACAATATTCGTGGGAGATGTTTCACCGAAATCATTTTTCATGTCCTCTCCGGTGGCGGATCTACATATACGTGAGGGTGTAAAGCTGCATACTCTCAAATTTAAAAATTTGTATCAATATCTCTATGAAAAATATATTTTGACACTCTTAGTTTTATTTTTTGCACATCCTACTACTATTTTTCTCTTTCCATTCCTAGCTGCTCTTTCCTATTGCAGCTTCAGAAGCAGTTGATAGTGTAACTATGGGGTAGTTTTGGTTATCAAAAAATAATATATGTATTTAGATAGTTAGGTATATTTTAAATTCAGCTACCCCGATAATATGTTATTTAGCTACTCCAACTAACTTTATTTGTCTAATGAGATAAAAGAATAATAACAAGTCCATTAGTCTAATTAGTCTCATTTGATCAAAAAAAGTCTATTATTATCACAAATAAATATGGTGATTTTTGTTAACTTGATGATTATAGTCTTTTTATTTTACTTTCACAATTTTTGCCCCCAATTTTCCCCTCAAAATTATATATTATTTGCTCTTTTGGTCCTAAAAAATTTTGAATTTTGGAAAAATAAAGGAATAAAATTACACAATCCATGATTTTTAGCAACCAAAAGTGCAATGAAAAATCACAAAGACCAAAATTACCAAATTAGAAGAACAAAATATGTTTATTTGGTATACACCATCGCGGTAAAAACTTTTTAAGGTAGGTGAGATAAAGTCAAACATTTTTTATGATGTGTTGTTTCGTGACTGACTGCCGTTGTAAAAAAATTCTACACCGACGATATATATTAATTGTTAAATTAAATCGTTTGACCACCCTGGACCAGGGTCCTAGATACGCCCCTTGTCCTCTCCACATTACAACATTATCATTATCAGTATATATATATATATATATATATATATATATATATATATATATATATATATATATATATCAAGCATGAGTGGCACAGATGCCAAGGGATATTCAATTCAAGGCTGAAGTTGCATTCCTTTCTCGGTCTATCATTCGAAAATCGAAACTGCACCTGAACTTGCATTTAAGGTTTTTCTTCGTAAACCTACTATCATAATGGTAATGCAACCATTTTTCATCGCCTTTCGTTTTCGCTTATCGATTTGCTTTCTAATGGGTATGCTACTTGTTAATGAAATGGGTTTTAATAGAGCTATATATGAGAAGTAGTTAATTTCCTTTTTCTATCAATTGATTTTATTCTCAGAAAATGGTAAAGGACATAAGAGCATCCGCAATGGAAGGCTATTAGCTCTTTAAGAGTTAGAATCTTATAGGTTCCCTCGTTATTGAGATTAAAAAGTTGGTACCTATTAAGATGAAACTCTTGAATAAGAAACTCTCTCTCATCTGACGCAGGGACCCACACATTTACTTTTCATTTCATATGTCATAGTATTAATTAGTGTTAAAATGTAAAATGATACAAAGTTAGTGAGACTCATTTAGTAAAATGACTTGTGCTCGTTGTGTGGATACGAATATTAAATTAAAAATGTAGCATTATAATTGCGTCCCTCTCTCTGTCTATCATTCAAAAATCGAAGCTGCACTTGAACTTGCATTTTGGATTTTTCTTCGTAAATCTACTATCATAATGGTAATGCAACCATTTTTTATTGCCTTTCGTTTACTCTTATCGATTTGCATTCTAATGGTTATGCTACTTGTTAATGAAACGGGTTTTAATTGAGCTATATGCAAAGTAGTTAAACTCTTTTTTCTATCGATTGATTTGGTTCTCAGAAAATGGGTAAAGGACATAATCCACTCCTTGTGTTTTTTTCATCCAACTTATATAATCCTGAAACTAATAAATTAATTCCAGTATTCATGTACCTCGTTGGCCCTTGCTAAATAGTATTAATAGAATAGGAGGAATGCATTCGTGAACTTGGTAGTTGCTAGCCCTACAATGTTTTTTGGCTCAATCGGAGTATATTAATAGAATAGTAGTGTAGTATTAATTTGTTCAAACTTTAATTTGGCTTCAAACTAAGCATACTATATTCTGTCTACTTTTTCTTGAACTTGATATATAGTATGATTGCAATATTATGCGTATGGAGAAGAGCATAATTTCTTGAAGGCATCCTTTTTATCTATTTATAGTAGGGTTAGAGTTTGGTTAGTATGTTTCAATATATTTTCCCGTGTGTTTGCGTGTGACATTCGTGGCTGACGAGGGCGGGGAGTGATCGTCGGTGCCCAAAAGCTGGCATGGACAAAGATCGGCTCCTGGCAGCTTTAGGCGAAGGGACACGTGAATGAACCGAATACGCACCGGAATGAGAGGGATCCTGAGGCTGTGCAGGTATGGGACTGTACAGTTGAAGGAAGGCTTAAAAGAATTAATTTGGACTACCTATACCAACAAGATGCATCTTCTTTTCAGGAGCCATTCCCATAAGAACTCCATAGTTAAGCGTGCTTGACTTGGAGTACTAGTGGGATGGGTGACCTTCTGGGAAGTTTCCTAGAAAGCATGCAAGTGAGGACAACGCATGCTGGAAAGACCCATGTTGGTTTGTGGGGGCAGTCGACGGTTCTGAAAGCAGTCTGGGATGTTACAAATGGTATCAGAGCAGCAGACCTCTCTCAGTACGGTGTGGTTCGGGGACGAACCAAGCGGTGGCTGACGAAGGTGGGGAGTGATCGCCGGTGCCCAAAAGCTGGCATGGACAAAGAGCGGCTCCTGACAGCTTCTAGGCGAAGGGACTAGGGGTGCAAAAAAAACCGCGCCCGTGGGTACCTGCAGGTAATACCCGTTATGGGCACGGGGCAGGTCCCTTAACGGGTACCCACGAGCAAAATAAACAGACATTTAAAATACTCGTCAATAAACGGGACGGGGCGGGGCCAGGTAATGAGGTAACCGTACCCGCGGGTACCCGTACCCGTAGCATATATTTATTGATGAAGTGAATTTCTATCATTGTTATTGTTTAAGTGGAATTTTATTGATATTTTGTTGTCATTTTCGATAACTTGTGTTGTATATTTTATCATAATATTTTGGATAATTAGAGGGCTGTTGTTTTTAAAGTTTCCTATTGTAATTCTTGTATTTTTTATCTCCATTTGTTTACAACTATAAGTTAGTAAAAGGTTTATAAAATTTAATAGGTTAATTTTGTATAGTATTTCAAATTTTATTTTATAAAAAATTATTTTTACAACACTAACAAGTATCATTGGGTATCCGTGGGTACCCGTTAAGGCAAAATACCCATTTAATACCCGCTATGCGGGTACCCGCACGGGTACGAGGCGGGCACGGGTCTCACGGGCATCTCGCAGGGTGGGTAGCGGGTAGCTGGTACCCGTGCCCGCCCCGCCCCGTTTGCATCACTAGAAGGGACACGTGAATGAACCGAATACGCACCGGAATGAGAGGGATCCTGAGGCTGTGCAGGTATGGGACTGTACAGTTGAAGGAAGGCTTAAAAGAATTGATTTGGATTACCTATACCAACAAGATGCATCTTCTTTTCAGGAGCCCTTCCCATAAGAACTCCATAGTTAAGCGTGATTGACTTGGAGTACTAGTGAGATGGGTGACTTTCTGGGAAGTTTTCTAGAAAGCATGCAAGTGAGGACAACGCATGCTGAAAGTCCCGTGTTGGTTTGATGGGGCAGTCGACGGTTCTAAAAACAGTCTGGGATGTTACATTGCGCTAAAAATGACCTTTCATTCGATATTTCAATGCATTTGTAGTTTATTGTTATGGTGATCATACTTTATTTGTTGCACTGATATTTTAAATAAATTATTGAATTGTAGGATTATTTAAGTGATTCTATTTTATAAAACTAAGTCTGAAGGTAAAACACGTTACATGGATTGTAAAGGTAAGTCGTGGATCAAATGGTGATACTATTGACACATATGGTACTGGATTTGCCTTATCACTTGATAAACGTTCTGTAGGGGATTCCTCAGAGATTATGACATAGTGTTAATGACTTGTGCTCATTGTGTGAATACAAATATTAAAGAAAAATGTAGCATTACAATTCATAAGCCTGATGATGAAGATTTTATTTTGGAAGCCCATATACTAGCCATGAAGCCCACTTGATTTAGCCTTATTTATCGTCACACGTGTTAGCAATGATATATATATATATATATATATATATATATATGGTGAATTTGCTGATAATGCTTCAATATTGAATTGTCAAACATTGGTACAGATAGGTCATTCAAACAACTTGGTATGGTCTAAATTTGTTGGACGTGGCTACCAGTGTGTGAACAATGTTTTTTCTATTAGTCGACGTGAGACTTGTAGGCTCATCCCATAAAGCTCGCAAAACCAAAGTGGCTCAGTAGGGCTAATTGTCATGTCCTAAAGAGAGAGAAAAAAATAATTCTTTAGAATCTATATCCCTCTCTCTTTCCAAGGTTGAAGTTGCGTCCCTCTCTCTGTCTATCATTCGAAAAATCAAAGTTGCACCTGAACCTGCATTTCACATTTTTCTTCGCAAATTTACTATCATAATGATAATGTAACACCCTCACTTTTTATAAATAGTTATTAGGATATGTTTTATTTAGCGACGGATTTGGTTTCTCTCGCTACATAATTTTTAACGACGGATTTGGTTTCCGTTGCTTATCCTGCATATTTTTGTAGTAACACCCAAAAAGTTTTCTGATTAAAAGCTCTGACTAGCAGTAAATAATAAATCATTTTTTATGATAAAATTGTACTATCCTATTTGATTAACACTTTCGGTATATATTCAGCTATCTTATCTCTACATATATTATTGAGTTAGTTATATTTTACTTTTTTCAAGTTTACATAACGAAGATGAGTTTTTTTTATGAGTTTGCCACTTCCTTTGTTTATTTCATTCCAATATAAAAAGTTATATTATTTTCATTCTCATTCCAAAACAATTTTTATATATATATATATATATATATATATATATATATATATATATATATATATATATATAATATGTATATGTTAACCGACCCCAATTTTTATTAATGCATGAATGTCCTAACTTTTCTTTCTTCTAATCCATGCAAGTATGGTGGTATTGGCAAATCAATTTTTTATCAATACATTAGATGCCTTTAATGATTAAGTAATAAGAGTAATAATAGTATACATAGGTTGAAAGAGGCAAACTTATGGTGACTTTTTTTTTTTTATGTTTCCATTCAATTTTTCAAGCTTATGTAAGATAGCAAGATTTTGACACCTCCTCCTCCTTAAAATAATTCATGTGCTGGATGTATTAAGATAGGCCAGTTGGGTGGTTGCATGGATGAGTCACTCTCCTAAGCCACTTATATGCATGCCACCTAAAAAGGGATTTAACACATCATGCTTCCTACACTACAAAAAAAAGGTCATTTGCGACGGCAAAGTCCCTCGCTAAATCACCTTATTCCCTCGCTAACAGTCATTTGCGAGGGAATTAGCGAGGGACAACTGCCCTCGCAAATGCGATTAGCGAGGGATTTGGCTCCCTCGCTAATTAGCGAGGGCAGTGTCCCTCGCTAGATCCCTCGCTACTGCTCAGCCATGTGGCCACGCTCCCTCGCTAATTCCCTCGCTACTGCTCAGCCATGTGGCCACGTTCCCTCGCTAATTCCCACGCTACTGCTCAACCACGTGGCCACGTTTCCTCGCTAATGCCCTCGCTACTGCTCAGCCACGTGGCCACGTTCCATCGCTAACCCCCACGCTACTGCTCAACCACCACTACAACATTTGGACCCTACGGCAACGCCAAAAATTGCAACGTCAAAAAAACCGTTGCCTTAGCTAACAATGGCAACGGTTTTTTGAACCCGTTGCTTATTCATTTTTTTTTTAATTTTTTATACTGGCAACGGCTGAAAACCGTTCCCATAAGATCTACGGCAACGGTTTTTTGTTTAATCTTTAGGCAACGGTCGATAAACGTTGCCATAGGGACAATTATTAAAAAACCAAAAAACTAGGCGCTAAACAGTAGAGCGTTTTCTGTTCCCAAAATTTTTGGGTTAACCCAAATAAACTCTAAACAAAAAAAAAAAGCAAATTATCACTCACGCAAACAATCACTCAGAACGCAAAAACAGAAAGCAAACACAAAACGCAACCCTAGTCTCCCTCGTCTCCCTCGTCCCTCAGTTCTCCGCCCTCGTGTCCCTCAGTTCTCCGCCCTCGTCTCCCTCAGCTCTCAACCCTCGTCTCCCTCAACCCTCGTCTCCCTCAGTTCCCTTTTCGTTCGCCAACTCTCTCTCTCTGACCCACTTCGATTCGGTAAGTCATTTCTTATCTCCAACCTCCTTTGACTCCAATACGACTCTTAGAAGAATGCAATAGATGATGGATCGATTGATATCATCAGACTTCGATTTTGATATAATAGAATTGTAATTGTTCTTAATATCACCGATGTTTCTTTTTTTTCTTTCTATGGTGCTATGTTAAATTTGTTCCTAATTCTACAACAGCTGAGTCTAATAATCTATTTCACTCATAATTTGATATGGTATAGGTATCGGATAGAGATTATTGTTCTTTCTGAATTAATCTTTGAAAAAGCTGAAGTAGATTCTTCCGAGTTCTGACTTTTTTTATTGCAAGAAATTATATGATGATTTAGCCAATACCAGCCTCTTTTTTTATGTTTGTGGTTTTTATGCTCATTTGATTTAGGTTTTGTCTTGGAAGTTAATATGGCTAACCATGAAGGATCAAATGCACGCCCTAAGCTCAATGAAAGAATACTTTCTTCTATGTCACGGAGAACTGTTGCTGCTCACCCTTGGCACGACGTAGAGATTGGTAGGTACAACAATTTTGTGGATCGTATTTTTTTAGTTATAGTGAATTTATGCTTTAAAATAGTGAACTATATTTTGTTTGTTTTATCCTCGCTCCTCATAGTGCAAGGAAACAATTCAAGAACCCATGTTTAGTTTCAATAAGATATCTTGGATTTTGTAAATTATGTTTTCTTGGAGTTTCTATTGAAAAGCGAATAATTTTTGGAATTGTTTTTTTATTGTTTGGTTCCTTAGTCAGACCTGTCAAACAATTTGGTTGATTTGGCTTAAGAGAATCTGCTTCTGTCAGTTATGAACCACATTGTGCGGCTTGATTTTGCTTAATTTATTTCTGGGAAGTTTCGCCAATGTCATTGTTGGGCTATGCTTGTTTGAAGTTGAGAATTAGATTGTGAAAAATGGCAATGTGTACCTTAGGATTTATTGTAACTGTATCTGCCTAGATAATACATTGGCCTATCCAATTTTGAGGATGTTGATACGAGTAGTTATTGTGTGAGCATGAAGTTTTAAGGACAGTGCAAAATCTCATACAGAGGTTATTTTATTATCAGCAGGACACTTGATAGGTTTTTCGAGCTAGTTACTGTTGTGCTCTTGGAATGATTTGTTGTGATGATGATATATATACACATGCTTCCCTCCTTTTCTTTCTGTTTGTGTCTTGTGTGTGTGTGTGGATCTGTGTTGAAGTTAGTGTAACGGACATTGTGGTTGAGACAGGTTAATGTAATTGTGGAGCTACATAATCCTGTGTGTGTGGATTTTTTATTATCACATACTACAGCTATTGATATCTGGTCTGCAGGCTGTGTGTTGGCTGAGCTCCTACTAGGACAAGTTGGTGGCTGTTGATAGGAGATCCTTTGACCTTGTGATTTAGTTTATGTGATAATAAATTTTCTTCGCTTTTCTTTTTCTAGCCTTTGTTCCCCGGTGAAAGTGGCTGATACTTTGTCATGCAGGTTGCCACTGATGTTGCATCTCGTGGCTTGGATGTGACAGGAGTATCGCATGTGATCAATCTAGATCTTCCAAAGGTATTTCTGCAATTCTACAGAATTGGCATCTCATATGCCTGGTAATTTTCTGTCAATTTTAATTTCCTTGAGAAATGCATGGCTGAAGCTTCAATTATGGCTTCCTCTATTATAGGCCATGGAAGACTATGTACACCGGATCGGAAGGACAGGGCGTGCAGGATCAACAGGCGTAGCTACTTCCTTTTACACTGATCGTACTTTTATTCAAGCTCTTCATTAGAAGGGTGAGAAGCTAATCTTAAAGGAATGGCGTCCATTTCATGGTTATGCAGTCTGCATATGCGACCAACAGCATGCAACTTCACAGCCTCTGCCGGCGACAAAGGTCAATTACCACACCACCTTCCCCATAAACTAAATTTTCATCCTGTTGTGTTCAATTTGGTTGAGGTTTTTGTTCAGGTTTATCATCTCCCATAACCGTGGAAGTGGAACATCGTAAAAGAAGACCACGATTACTGTAAGAATGCAAAAACTACTTGCACTTCTCAATTACCATAAACAATAATATAGTATTTGTTTTATCATCAGCTCTTCATTAGAAGAAAGATATACTACTGTTAATAGAAGACAACTGATTCTTTACACGGGAACAGCTGCAATTGCAGTCCCAGCTACTGTACCAAATGCATTGGCACTCAATGGTGATTGCTATAGTTTTTTCTCAAAAAAATAAATAATTTTCTTTGTCTACATTAATATCATAATTTTTTTTGTTTTAATTTAAATGTGTGTCTCAGATGTGTCTGAGGATGTTCATATCTATACTGATGATGAGAACAAGTTCAAGATAGAGGTTCCTCAAGGTGAATTAAATTGCAAGTTTGAAATTGGAAGTAAAATCACACCTTCAAATTTTGTGGCTTACATATACATTCACATTATATATACTCCTTTTGTTTTTATGGCTGTATGTATCAGAGTGGCAAGTAGGAACAGGAGAGTCTAATGGATTTAAATCATTAACTGCTTTCTATTCACAAGAGGAATCTAATTCCAATGGTGTGTGGTCAGAATCCAATTTTATGGCTTAAATCGCTTATTTCTTCATCAATTGTAATAATAATGTATAATGTATACAAATATAAAACTAATTACTATCTACCAATTTGTTGGTACAGTGAGCGTTGTAATCACAGGGTTGGGACCGGATTACACTAAGATGGAATCGTTTGGCAAAGTTGAAGAATTTGTTGATACTCTGGTGTCACTTTATGATTGATTATACTTCAAACTATTATTATTTGCTGATTTTCATTCTTTCAGCTAATGCTTAATTTCCTTAAAATGAATGCATTAGGTTAGTGGGCTGGACAGAAGCTGGAAAAAACCATCGGGTGTGGCTGCCAAACTCGTCAGTTGTAAATCATCTAAGGGTACATTACATACTTTTACTACTCTCAAAGCTCCTTCATTACAGTACAGGTGATAGAATTGCATATATGTGAAAGAAAATCAGTAAGCATGTTACTGTAAAACTGAGCTTATCTTGGGGGGATTTTGAAATTTGAAGTGCTTAATTTGACTAAAACAAATATTTTCAGGATTTTATTATATTGAGTATACGCTGCAAAATCCCGGTGAGAGTCGCAAACATCTGTATTCAGCTATTGGGATGTCATTGAATGGCTGGTATAACAGACTGTATACGATCACAGGACAGGTAATACAGTATTTGTCTATCTGATATAATATATTATTACCTTGTGTGCATGTGTGTGTATCTGTGATGTTTCAGTCTACATCTAAACATAGGTTAGTAATGATTCTATCCGGTTGATTTCATGCAGTTTGTGGATGAGGAGACAGACAAGTATGCTTCCAAAATTCAGAAGGTTAACTTATTTTCTTACTTAACATAATTATTTGACAGACCATAATAGGTTCTGATGCTCCAAGATATCCATTCTTGCATTTGGTTTATATCTGCAATAATGAAGCATTGAAGTGGGTTCTTCTAAGTTATATACTGAAATTCAGCTTCCACTTGAAATTTTGCAGGCGGTGGGGGTGGGGGTGGTCCTTCTTGATCTGCTTGTTGAGATCATCAAGGTAATCTGTTTGGTTAATTTACTACTTGTTACTGCTATGTTTTCTTTATTTCCACTGAATTCCTCAAGCCTTTTATGAAATTGATTTGTTATTTAGATTTGGGGAGAGAGTCTTACCCATTCTCCTATTTGTTTGGATATAAATTGCTGAAGTTGTTGTGTGAAAATCTAATTTTGTTAATGTAGAATTCAACATGATGTTGAATGTTGAATTTTGTTAACTATATTAATATTATCTGCCTAGTTTCTATGTACTCTTAGTGGCCCTTTTGGGTTTCATAAACCAGCTGCCTAGTTTCTATGAACCTAATAGCCTTTTAACGTGTAACTTGTCCATTTGTTTCTTTTTTGATTACCAGTCAGCTGGAGTTGAATTTCCACCACGAGAAGAGTCTCCTAAAAATTGCATCATCTTGGATGTTTTCAGAAACCAAGAGTTTAGTGTAGGAAAAACAGTAGATAGATCATGTTTTTATTGGATTGTATAATTAATTGATTCATTAAATTTGAGTGATATCACACAACTCTTTTGTTGGGAAGGTTGTTGGGAAGGAATGAAATTGAGTGATATTTTTTCTGTATTTTTTTTTCTTTTTTTACCATCTATGGCAACGGTTTTAAACTGTTGTATTTACTAGAGAATAGCAACGGTTTTATATCAAGCAACGGTTTTATTCTATAAAAGACAACAGTTTTTTTAGTGTTGTCATATCTGGCAACGGTTTTTAGGTGTTGCCATAACTAACAACGGTGTTTAGGTGTTGCCATAACTGGCAACGGGCAAAAACCGTTGCCATTGTGTGAAAATAAAAACCGTTGCGTTTAAGTTACCAATGACAACGGTTTTAGGTTTCTGTTGTCTTTGGTCACAAAAACCGTTGCCTTTAGTTTAGGCAACGCCCGCAACAACAACGGTTTCAAAACCGTTGCCAAAAGTTTTGGCAACGGTTTTTTGGCTTTCGATAACGGTTTTCGACCGTTGCCATAGGGTCTAAATGTTGTAGTGCACGTGGCCACATTCCCTCGCTAACCCCCTCGCTAATTCCCACGCTACTGCTCAACCTGATGGAATTTTTATTTTATTTTATCTGCTTTTATACCTGTTTATTTTATTAATAAATAATAAAATCTAAAATACATAAAATAGTTTAAAATAAAAATTATCCAATAACATAAATTTTGAATCAACAACACTTAATCTGAAATGTTATAACAAAATATTTAATCAACAAAACTAAAAGCTGCCACCATCAGACTCCTCATCTTCCTCTTCATCTTGCTGCTGCTCATTTTGCTGCATATTCTTAAAATACTTAAACATCAGCTCCTGCCTACGGGTCACCTTCTCATAATCTTGCTGCATCTTTCTCATCGCCTCAGAGGAGGTCCTGACCTCCTGTCGAGTCTCGTGCAGCTCCTGCTCCAGCCGCCTAATATGCTCTGTCTCCGCAGGAGTAAAAGCTGGTTGACTCCGTCTTCTGCTGCTCTCGGCCCCAGACTGACTCATACATGGAGCCATGGGCCCCGTACCATACAGGCGACCCTTAGACCAACCTACTGTCTTCTCCCAAGGTTTGTTTGCCAGATCTCTCATCTCAGGAGTAAGTTGGCCAAATGAATCAGGGTTCCAGCTCCCCTGAGTTAGCTGAGTCATGAACTCATTTATTTGCTCCTGTTTTGAATAACCACAAATTAGCGCTCCATTTTGACAAATGAACATTATATAATACAAATCAATATGTATATTTACCTGGGTCATCTTGGAGCGCTCATCAACATACTCGCCAGTGCCTTTCCTCACATGGGTGGCTCTATGCAGCTCAGGAGCAGTGATAGGGCGTCCTGCCTTCTTACTCTGTAAGATGAAACACATTTTTAAAAATTGCTAACTAATTAAATAATATAAAAAACACATGGATTTGAAAAATAAGGGAAGCCCACCTCATGCTAGCTTAGTGTTATTTGATTTCCTGTATTCATGACACCTAAAAAGGGAAGTCCCACCTCATGCTAGCTTAGCATGCCATGAGCAATAGAATTTGTTCTGTACCTTGCAGTATTGGGTTGACTGCAGTCGGTAGGTCTTATTGTGAGCCTGGGGGGTACCTGCGAAGCCACTCCGACGCTCAAGTCAGTATTGAGAACAGATGAGTGATTTAGTTAGGAATGAGAGTGTGTACCTTATGATGGCAATGAGAGCCGGTATTTATAGGAAATCGAGCCCATTTGTGGATTGTCGGATCAGTAGAATTGATCTTAACCATCCGAGTGTGATGGCCTTAATTGGGCTTGTATGTTGTGGATATGGGCCGAAATGGTTGGGGCAATCCATATCTAATTGCTAAATGGACCTCCTGGTATTGCTAAATGGACCCCCTAGTCCATTCCAGAACAGAATTTTTGCTATAAATAGCTAGTCCCATTTCCTTGGTCATCCATCATTCATAACTTCAATTCCTTCCTTTTCTTAAACAACCTACGGGCACAACAAACATCATCATACACCATTTTCTTTCATTTGTTTTACAACCCACCAAAACCCTAAGAAGCCTAATTCAGTCACACTGTTGTGTACGTAGCTTTGTGTTATTGTTCAAGCACGTGTCAGCGTTGCCGAAGCAAATATTATGCTCGTGCTATATTTCAGGTGGGGTAAGATACCGTATGCGTCGGACGGTTAGCATAGAGTTTTAATTTAAATACGTGTAGAGTGACCCAAGCTCTACTAGAGTTAAAGAGTCAACGATACCTAAAGATCATTTGACTACTCTTCGGAGTTAAGGTTAAGTGAAGTTTAAGCCATCGATGATCGATTAACGCATAGGAAAGTTCTATATTATTATTTGATTGATTGATTGTTCATATGCTATGAAATGCTTTTGTGCTATTCGTGATTATCTGTGAAATTTCTGAAATGTCTTATTTATATAATTTTTTTTTTGACAAAGGAAAACTTATATTTCATTCATAATCAAAGGAAAGATACAAGCCGGAATACAATCAAAAATTTGGATGCTAGCAAAATCCCTTGATGCCCGGGCTAAGGAATGAGCAACAAGGTTAGCTTGCCTCCGGATAAAACAAACCGTATAGTTTTGTGATAACGATAATAGGTTCCTACATGAACTTAAAATAGAGCCAAATTCGGTAACAGAATGACACACTCCTCAGATACCATCAACCACTGACTTGCAATCCAGCTCAATGGTAACTCTCTGGATATGTAATTCTTGAAGCCATTTGACTGCCGTTAATAGTCCCAAAGCCTCAGCCTCCTGTGGTGGTGGGGAACCATAAAACCACACCGTCTTTGCCTTAACGAAAAGGCCCTGATAGTCCTGAATGCACAGACCAATTCCAAACCTGTTGTCATCAAATAAAGCTGCATCAACATTGCACTTTACAGTGTCTTCTATTGGACGCACCCAATGGTTATCAGCTGTAACGGTGCCTGCAAATGCTGCTGTTGCTGTTAAAACAGGTGCAGCGTTGCTGTTGCTGTTACTGGCAGCGGCTGCTGCTGTTGCTGTTGCAGAAGCATTTGCTGTTACTATTGCTGGTGCTGCTGCTGTTGCTGGTAGGTGCTGCTGCTGATGTTGCTGTTGCTGGTGCTGTTGCTGGTGCTGTTGCTGATGTTGCTGTTGCTGCTGGTGTTGCTGTCCATGCGCTGTGTTGGGCTTTCTCGCTTGATTCCAATGATGTAAATACTCCATTGCACTCAAAACGGCGAACCGGATTGGTTGGGAAATATTCTGCCATATTTTGTCATTTCTCCTCTTCCTCAAGCACCAAATTATCATAGCCACGCCTCGTTTCACCAACTCGGAAACAGATGATAAAATATTGAAAATAGTTGACTTGAAATCCTCCGTTCCGGCGTTAAGAAATTGTTGAATAGTGGACCAAAACCCGGATTGCCTCCAAACCGCCTCCGCTTGTGGACACCCGAAGAAACAATGCCAGCCCGATTCCTCACTTTGTTCACACCAAGGACACTCACCCGGACAATTCACATGTCGCCTATGAAGATTGGATCGACTAGGAAGAACCCCTCTAGCGCACCGCCAAAGATGAATCTTGACTTTTGAGGGACTTTCAACTTCCATATTAAGTTCCAATTCCCTGAAATCCGTTGAATTATCCACCAGCTCATTCATATACACATAGTAAGCCGAACGAACAGAATAGCACCCATCTCTACTCTTGTTCCACACCAGCCGATCCTCCCCCTCTCTCCCATGAAGCACCATGCATTTGATTCGCCCTCTATCCTCCTCATTGAACAATTGGTCTATTAAAGCATTATTCCACTCCCCTCCATTCGCATCAAAAAGATTTGCTACCCGCATATCCTCCCAACCCGCCACCACACTAGAAGTAACAAAGGCGCTATTGCTCCTTTTATCCAAGGATGATGCCAAATATTAATAGAAGTGCCGTCCCCAACTTTCCATCGAGCTCCAAAATTGACTAATACCTGTGAAGTGTGGATGCTACGCCAAACATAGCTGGGATTATGGCCCAAGCGAGCCCCCATAAAGTCCCCCTTAGGGAAATATTTAGCTTTGAAGACAGTGTTACAATAGCATCCGGGTTGTTGCACATGCGCCAACCTTGCTTCCCTAGCATAGCCAGATTGAATCCATGGAAATGTCTGAATCCCAATCCTCCATACTCTTTGCGCATCGCCAATCTATGCCAACTCAACCAGTTAATTCCTCTTCTTGCACCTCTATTCGAGCCCCACCAAAATGAATTAATCATCATTTCCATTTCCTCGCCTAGAGAAGTAGGAATTAGAAAGGTACTCATACAGTAAGCCGGTATTGCTTGCGCAACCGATTTGACCAAAACCTCTCTACCAGCTTTAGATAAATGGCGCCCTGACCATTGTCTAACTCTGCTCCATACTCTATCTCGTAAATATCCAAACATCTGCTTCTTACTCCTCCCGATCATAGACGGCAATCCAAGATACTTACCCGTACCCACACACTCCGTAACCCCCAAAATGTCAACCACCTGAGCTCTGACAGTGTCCTGCGTGTTACGGCTAAAGTATATCTCGGACTTCTGTAAGTTGATAGCCTGTCCTGAAGCTCTCTCATAAGTAGCCAATATATTCTTCAGCCTAGTAGCTTCAGTCACGTCTGCCCTGCAAAAAAGAAAGCAATCATCTGCAAAAAGCAAATGTGTTAGAATAGGAGCTCCACGGCACACTTTGACACCATGAATCTCACCTCTCCCCTCACTCTTTTTTAGTAAAGCTGTTAGACCCTCCGCACACAATATGAAGAAGTAGGGTGACAGTGGGTCACCCTGCCTGAGTCCAGATCTCCCTGGTGAGATTGAGCCAGCTCTTTCTCCGTTCATAAGCACTGAATAATGCACTGTTTCAACACACATAGCCATCCACCCAATCCACTTGGCGCTAAAACCCAACTTTTCAAGCACACTGCGCATATACCCCCAATCTACCCTGTCGTATGCTTTACTTATCTCAATTTTAAGCGCAACTTCCCCTACTTTGCCCCTCACCCGGCACTTCAAGTGGTGTATTGATTCAATTGCCACCATAACATTATCCAAAATAGAGCGATTAGATACAAAAGCAGATTGTTCTAGTGACACACACTTATAGGGCAAAGGTTTCAATCTATTAGCCAATACTTTGGAAATAATCTTGTAAATGACATTACATAAAGATATAGGCATTAGATCACGCATAGAATTTGGTTTGTCGACCTTCGGTATAAGAACAATGTTCGCATCATTAAGAGTAGGGGGAATTCACCACTCTCCAACCAAGCAATACCAGAATGAAAAAGTTCGGGTCCACAGAGATTCCAAAAACGTTTAAAGAAAGCTGGGTTCAAACCATCCGGGCCAGAAGCCTTATCCGAATGCATTTGAAACAGAGCATCCTTAAACTCACTTATGTAATTAAGAAGCATGATTTTATAATAATGATTTTATAAAATCATTCACTACAAAAAAACAGCGCATTAGCGACGGATTTTTCCCTCGCTAATGCCTGTTTTTCCCTCGCTAATTACTGTTAGCGACGGAATTAGCGACGGACCAATTCCGTCGCTAAAAAGCTGGTCGCTAATTGGGTAGCGAGGGAATACAATCCGTCGCTAATTTTAGCGACGGAAAATCCGTCGCTAAACACTGTGCACACTGACCGTTGCAGCTGATTTGACAGTGACACTGACCAATTTTAGCGACGGAAATCCGTCGCTAAAATCCGTCGCTAATCTCTTTTTTTAAAAAAAAAAATGCTAATCTCAGATAGAAAGAGGGAGAGATAAGGGGTTGGGGAGGAAAATGGAGAAGGAAAATAAATGAAAGAGGATGGTGTGGTGGTGGTGGTGTTGTGTTGAAGGGAGAAGATGAAGATGATGGTGGTGGTGGTAAGAAAAAATGAAAGAGGAAGAGGAAAATGGAGAAGGAAAAGAAATTAAAGAGGAAGAGGAGGAAATGAAAGAGGATGGTGTCGTGGTGGTGGTGTGGTGTGGTGTGGTGTTGAAGGGAGACGATGATGGTGGTGGTGGTAAGAAAAAATGAAAGAGGAAGAGGAAGAAATGAAAGAGGAAGAGGAAAATGGAGAAGGAAAAGAAATTAAAGAGGAAGAAGAGGAAATGAAAGAGGATGGTGTGGTGTGGTGTTGAAGGGAGAAGATGATGGTGGTGGTGGTAAGAAGAAATGAAAGAGGAAGAGGAAGAAATGAAAGAGAGGAAAAAACGGAGAAGAGGAAGAAATGAAAGAGGAAGAGGAAGAAATGAAAGAGGAAGAGGAAGGATTCGGGTTTATAAAAAAAAATTACCCGTTAGCGACGGATTTAGCGACGGATTTCCCTCGCTAATGTCTGTCACGTGTCAAATCAACTGCAACGGTCAGTGGCACAATTTTCCAAACATTAGCGACGGATTTAGCGACGGATTTCCGTCGCTAATTCAATTTTTTTTTTCAATTTTCGCGCCATGTTAAATCCGTCGCTAATTTAACCAATTTCCGTCGCTAAATACCTTGTTTTCAATCCGTCGCTAATTTTGTGTAAAATCCGTCGCTAATTTTGATTTTAGCGACGGACCACATATCCGTCGCTAAACACTGTTTTTTTTGTAGTGATTGTGTAATAATGATAATAATGATACGATAAATTGTCTTATTTATATAATTAATATGATAAATTGTCTTATTTATATAATTGAGAAGCATGATTTTATAATAATGATAATAAGATAAACAAGTATGATGAGAAAATAATATTAAGATTGTGTAATCAATTGGTACAAGAACTCATTATCAGTGGATCGGAAAGGGCTATCTACGGAGAGGCTGACCGGAATCGCGTTAACACTATAAGAAAAATTGGACTTTTCGGCGGGCAAAATCTGCCGGAAAAGCCAAAAATCCGCCAAAAATGTGGACTTTCCGGCGGATTTTTGGCAGCGGGTAGCCAGCTCGCAGGAAACGGTTTATCCGCCGGAAATTTCCGGCGGATTTCGTGGCGCCGAAACATCTGCCGGAAATTTCCAAGGGAGTTTCCGCCGGAAAATCCAAAAAAAAATCGTATGAATTTATCCGCCGAAAAGTCCACAAATCTGCCGGAAAGTCCATGGTGGAGTATCCGCTGGTAAGTCCAAAATCCGACGGAAAACCATTTTTTTTAAAAAAATTAATTATTTTTAAAAAATAAAAATATTTTATTTAAAAAATTAATATTATCAGATGCAAAGCTATTGGTCTGACTCATCACTCTGATAATAGGTATGATCAGATGCAAGAAAAGCACTAATCGAATCGATATTATTAAGATCGATGTCAGGCTACTGGGGTGACTGCCGCTGGGGGTGCTGGTTTGGCCGGTTTGGCTGGTGGGGTGACTGCTGCTGGGGCTGCTGGTATGGCTTAGATCGAATAAATTTGCCAAAGAGAGGAAGAGATTTAGTAGAGAGAGGAAGAGAGGAATTTCAAGAAGAGATTCAGTAGAAAGAATGAGAGTATTGGTAGAGGTGTGAAGAAGAAGTGGAGAATGGAGAAGGGATTATATAGAAGAACCGAAGTCTAACGGTCAAAAGGAGAATCCGCCGGAAATGTCACTTACCGGCGGATTTAGGGGGTTTCCGGCGGATTTTCAAAAATCAAATTCCCCGCTCTTTTCAAAAAATCTGCCGAAAATGACGTTTCCAGCGGATTTTAGTTGGTTCGTCATTTCCGGCGGACTTTTAGGTATTTTCGGCAGATTTTTAGGTATTTCTGGCGGATGTTTTCGAAGACCCAAATCCGCCGGAAATACCTACAAATCCGCCGAAAATCACGTTTCCGGCGGATTTACCCAGCGCTTTTAGTACCTTACCGGCGGATGTTTTTTAAAAAAAATCGTAGACTAAAATCCGCCGGAAATACCTAAAATTCTTTCGGAAATGTTCCGGAGGAAAAAAAATCCGCCGGAAAAACCAACAAATCCGCCGGTAATGTTTCGGCGGATAAAATCCGCCGGTAAGTCCTAAAATCCGCTGGAATTTTTTCAGCGGATGTCAATCTGCCGGAAAGTCCTGGCTTGTAAAAACAGTTTTTCTTGTAGTGTAAGCGATGTGGCGTGCAGCCGTCTAGATGTTGGTTCTCAGAGAATCATATAGATTGCATATGTATTGTAAGTCCACAAGCCATGTGGTATGGGACACACGAGGTCAAGTACCGGGTCGGGTCCTTAGTTGGACAAATCTATATTTATAGGCGCCAGATGGGGTAATGATAGGCTTAGATTACTCTGATCGATTTCTGATAGGGAACGACTTATAACACTCGTACTCTATTGTGACACTCGAGTGGCATCTGCAAAGTATAGTAGAGATGTTTGTGGCATCAGGATACGACTAGAGTCAGCATATAGTATTTGCATATTAGAGTCTGAAGAAATAAGATATTAATAAAGGGTAGAAGTTAAGAAATAAATTTGAATTGATGTTCTTGTGACATGTTTAAATTGAACTTTACCTTATCATCCCATTTTTCTGACCTTATACCTGTATTAGCCCCATGTGTTTTTCTTTTGTATATTTGTTTGTATCGCTTAGATCCCGTCAAGGAGCCACTTGTAACAGAGGGAGATACTCTTCCTTCCACGATGGACGTTGATGGCACCGACGTTGTCAGTGCACTATGACGAATAAGCCAAGTGTCTCATTGGGAGAACTTGGGTTTTGTTTAGCCAGTGTGTCAGTCTTTTGATTTTCGATATTTAGCTAGCTTTTTTTATGTTCTTTTTGAAATAGTCTGATATATGTTTGAGTGGCTTTAGTATTGCCACATATTTTGTAAAGCTCTTAACATTGTGTTTTTATATATGTGATGTATGTTCAGTTATATATGTTTTAAGTTTTAAATTCATTCGTTTTGGAGATTAAGAGATTAAGTATAAATGGTTACTATGATAAGGACGAGGGCATAAGTCTTAGCTAACGCAACCATTTTTCATCGCCTTTCGTTTTCTCTTATCGATTTTCATTCTAATGGTTATTCTACTTGTTAATGAAATGGGCTTTAATAGAGCTATATGCGAAGTAGTTAAACTCTTTTTTCTATCGGTTGATTTAGTTCTCGGAAAATGGGGACATAATCCACTTCTTGTGTTTTTTTATCCAACTCATATATTCCAGAAACTAATAAATTAATTTCAGTATTCATGTATCTCGTTGGCCCTTGCTAAGTAGTATTAATAGAACAGGAGCAACGCATTCGTGAACTCGTGAACAGGAGCAACGCATTCGTGAACTCGTGAACAGGAGCAACTCATTTTAAATTGTAGTACACCACTTATTCGGACACCTGGGGTAAAGTAACAGCCAAGTCAGTATATTACGGTACACGTCAGCAACCAAGCTACTCTTTTTCGACATACTCGAATAAAAGATCTAATGTGTCTCTTGTTTGTAAATGTCACAATAAATAAGGTACTATTTATTCCGAATGACCAGATTGTGCATAAAAAATTGGCTGTTTTTTTTTTACCCCTTATTGGACCCCGTACCCCCATTTTACCATAAATTCTCAAAATATTCTAGTTTTTTCGTAAAAAAAAAATATTTTTTAAAAATTTCCGGAAATATACATATTTCTGGAAAGCAGAAATATGTGTTTTCTGGAAATACCTAAAAAGAGGTATTTTCGGAAGTCATTTTTGGCTTCCGGAAATACCTCTTTTTAGGTATTTCCGTAAAACACATACCTCTTTTTTTTAAATTAAAAAAATTTATGCGAAATAATTAAATGTAACGAAACTTGATAAACTAATAAACAATAATAATCATTATTAATACAGTAAAAATACAAAAATAATACAACTAAATGTCCAAAAGCTGTAAAGCAGCCAATAGACTATCATAGACATCCCAGGAATGCCGTCGACTGCCAAAAGACTATCATAGGCATCCTGGACATGCCTAGCTATTCTCTCCCTGGACTCATAGGGAAGTGGACCAACATCCTCTGAAGGCGAAGGTGGAGCTGGATGTGAAGGCGGAGCCGGAGTCAGGCGGGGAATGGACACCTGAAAGTACCATGGTAGGTACACGTCATCACAAGCACCCTGGACGGGTGTCCGTCGACCGCTGTCCCTAAAAGCCCGCGCTAGGGACTGATAGAACATCAGCTGCTGTACTATGACCTCCGGAGATGGATGTGGGCCCGAAAGAAAATCGGCCATCAAGAAAGAAAACTGGAATGCCGGTCCCCTGTTGAACTGACACTCTGCCCAGCAGGCTGTGTTGTCAATGCCCAGCAGGTCAACTCCAGCCCGAATAGCATCGGCAGTGTCAAAATGTGGTCGATGCGCCAACGGTGTGCCGGTGAGCGGCAAGTGGAGCAACGCGGACACGTCGTCCAACGTCACTAAATGGAAGGGTTATCTGCATTTATACGTCGAAACCAGAAGGAACGTCGCTAAGATCCTTCGTCGTTTCACTCCACCATCTCAGTAGTTTCTATTATGTTTTTGTTTTGTTTGTTGTTGCAATCTGTTATTTTAAATCAATGTAGAAGGCATTTTTAATTAATCAAATAAATGTTTCATTTTTTATTTTTGCACTCCGGAAACACCATATTATATGATAAATTCGGAAGGCAGTTTTAAGGGATTTCCGGAAATACATCGAATCTAGATAAATCCGGAAGGCAATATTGAGGGATTTCCGGAAATACCTCAAATCCAGATAAATCCGAAAGACTGTTTTTTTTATTTTCCAGAAATATCTCATTTTACGGTATTTCCGGAATGTAAAATGTGTTCCGGAAATACCGTAAAATGCGATATTTCCGAAAAAGAAAAAAAAAAACAGCCTTCCGAATTTATCTGGATTTGAGGTATTTCCAGAAATTTTGTGGATTTAAGGGGTAGTTTCGTCCGTTTGGTCATTTTGGAGGTAGATGGTTTAAGAGGGGGGTAAAAAAACAGCCTCAAAAATTTTGTTAGGGACAAAAATGTATAGTCACTCTATATTTAAAAAGTAAAAAGTTTTCATATAGTCTCGCCAGAGAAAGTGTGTTGGGCCACGAGAGTAGCTTAAAACGGTAACAAATCTCCATATTGGGCCAAAAGTAAATATACAAGTGAAATTGACACGTCTAACCCAAAACCTTAAGGGTATGTTTGGGAGGGAGTTTTGCGAGGGGAATGGAGGGGAGGGCTTGAAAAAGATTAGTCTATATTTTAATATGTATTTAAGATTTTAAAAAATTAAAAGAACAAGTTGATAGATATCCATATGACATTTTCAATCACACTTAATTTATGTTTAGAGACCTTTTATAGTTTCTTCAATTCTAAATTGAAAAATATGTCCTCCCCTCCCCTCCCCTCTCAAAACCCCCTCCCAAACATACCCTAAGATATTAGGTGTGTGAGTCCATTCACTTATATATTGCTCAACATCTCTATTTCTATCTAATGTCAGACTTCTTCCTCACACTTGATACTCAACAATCTCTCTATCAAGTGTGAGTCCATCCGTTGCTCCCGTCAAACGAAAGTTTTTTTATCCGCATACACTTGCACTGCAATTGGCTCATTTTCATCAATGTGACATTGACACGTCACCTAGTCTCCACATTGTTTGGAAGACTTTCGATACAAGGAGCTAGGGCTGTTCATGGTTCAGTTCTAAAGCTGAACTGCACCGAACTGAACCGAACTGTTAAGACAGTTCGACTGAACCGAACCGAACTGTCTTAGCAGTTCGACGAACCGAACTGAACTGTCTTAATAGTTCGGTTCGGCAGTTCGAGCTCGAACCGAACTGTTTAAATTTTGAACTTTTTTTTCGAACTTTTTTTTCAGGCTCAACAATTCGAAAAAAAAAAAATTTAAAATAGTTTGGTTCGAACTCGAACTGCCGAACCGAACTATAGACAGTTCAGTTCGGTTCGGTCGAACTGGTAAGACAGTTCGGTTCGGTTCGGTCGAACTGACTGAACAGTTCAGTTCTAAACTATTAGCAAAAGTTCAGTTAATTTTGGTTCAGTTCGGTTCGGTTTGGCAGTTCAGTTCAGTTTTTTGGTTCAGATGAACAGCCTTACAAGGAGCCGATCACTTAACCATCAGCTCTAATATTGTTGTTGGGCCACAGAGGAACCTAAAACAACGGAGAGATCTCCACATTAGGCCACGAGCAAATATATAAATGGATTTGACACAACTTTCTTTCACCTAAAACCTCAAAACATTAGGTACGTACAGGAGTCTCTTCACTTAACAACATCTCTATTTACATCTAATGTACAAGACTTCTTACTCACACTTGATGCCTCATCAGAAACTAATCATATTGGAAAAGTAATCACATTGTCCTAATTTTTTCTGCAATTCTACATAATCCTCTTCATCAACAATTGTAACCGTGCAACTCGTTGAAACAACACTAGAGAGGAGACAAGGAGTTAATAAGAGTACTTTTGGAATTTCATGCTAAAGGTGAGAAAAGACAGAGAAGAAAGGGGAAAGAAATTACCAGAGCATATATGTACCAGAGCCCACCTGGTTCCATATAACGCGCACATCTCATCAACTCTGCAAAGCATAACAATTGCAATGTGGCATTAACAACCATAAAAAGACACACCATGACCATACCCATGTTCCAAAAATTTCTCCATTTATTATTCATTTTCACATGATAGATTCGGTTTCATGTTTGATTATGTTGGCCTTCATTGTTCTTACAATATTATTTTATCTTTTTTTTTTCTTATTTTTCATTTGTATAAAAAAATTGCTTTCTATTTAGTTATATTGTTTACCCTTTAAAGAAATATACGTACCCCAAGTAAAAATTAATGGTTGAAAAGGAAAATATACACAAAAATGCATTGACACCAAAAATGCAAATAGAGATATAAGAAAAGACCAAAAGCTGATGAAAAATTACTTAAGACTAAAAATTAATACCAGTATTTTATAGCAACTACTACAAATTTTATTCAAGAGCTTAATTTGTATGCATTGACACCAATAAATAAATCACCGTAGGTGTACAACTTTTAAGATGAATTGGATAAAAATCTAACATTTTTATGATGTCGTTTTCTAATTGGTTGATGTTTTCGAATACCTATACATTCTCGTGAGTAGAGACCCATTTTAGTTCCTGACAATTTTTTTATAGGATAAATTGGTCTCTGATAACTATTTAGGACTAATTAGTCTCTGATATTTTCAAAACAGGAATAAGTTAGTCCTTCGTCTATCCAATATTAAGGACTAATTTGTCCCTATTTTGAACATGTCAGGGCATAATTTGTCTCAAAAAATTGTAGAGATCAATTCGTCCCATAAAAATATTATCAGAGAATAAAATGGGTCTTTAATCAAAGTCTTTTGTTTAACCCATGATTTTTTATTCTTCGATCCCCTTGAGCTTGATGAAGACCCATGATTTTTTAGTCTTCCCCATGAGCTTGATATAAACCCAAGGCAAGACGCCCCTGAAACATGTTCCTCATGCAAACCTCTTACTCACCATGTCACACACTCACGTGTCAACACTCCCACAACTCCACCGTTGTATAAAACACCTCACCACACCTTTCATAATCACCCTCACATTCACACACCAATATTATAATATCTCTCTCTCTCTTTTCTCAAATCAACTCTCTCAAGCAAACCTTGTTAATTTTTGTGTTTTGTATCCTCAACTCAACTCAATATGGCACAAGTTCAAGTCCACACAACAGCAACACGTTATGAACCTGCTCCTGCTCCTGGTGGTGCTACTACCTACCCACAACACCACCGTAACTACGACGGTAGTAACTACAATAACAGTAGTTACGGTGGTGTTAGGTCTCTCTTCTCAGAAAACGGCCCTTCAGCTTCTCAAATTATGGCCGTTTTCATTGGAGTTCCAATAGGCGGTACACTTCTTTTTCTTGCTGGAATGTCACTCGTTGCTAGCCTTATCGGGCTAGCAATAGTGACACCCCTTTTTATTCTCTTCAGCCCGGTTTTGGTTCCTGCCATGCTAACCATAGGGCTAGCTATGGCGGGAATCTTGACATCTGATGCATGCGGATTAACCGGGCTGATGTCGTTGTCATGGGTGGCGAGGTATGTTCGTGAGATGCAGGGGATGGGAGCAGGGAGAGTGGACGCGTATGGTATGGTGAAGGGGCGCGTGGCGGACATGGCGGATTATGTGGGACAAAAGACTAAAGATGTGGGACAAAAGACTAAGGAGGTTGGACATGACATTCAGACAAAAGCACATGAAGCTAAGAGAACAACATAAATATTTAGTCATGAGGAAATAATAAGGAATGGTTAATAGTGTAATATGGGAAAAATAAATTAAGCACAAGTTGGTGCTAGCTCGAGGGTACTTTGGGGTATTTTTATTTTGTGTTGGTTATGTGGTTTTTAGGTTTGTGTTTTGTTGTTTCTTTTCTTCCACTTGTGTTTGTATGCTTGTGTTTATTGTTGTTGGTATATTTGTTCACTTGCATTAATTCATTAGTTGAATTCCATGTGTACTCTTTTATTCTTATTCCTCTTTTCTTTTATGAATTTATTGATGCTAAAGGTCTAGCTAGCACTAAATACATTTTCTTATTACAATTCCAACAACAAAGAAAACCATAGCAATATGAAAATGTCTTACGCCATTTGATATCAAGGCAGACAGAGTATGAATTTGAGAAAAGAAGACACCCTTCTAGTTCTACCCTTTCTACTTAGGAACCAATTCTAAGAAAAAATTTTAATTTGTGCTACCCCCATACTACAATCAATTAGATAATTCTAATGAGTTAAGAGTATTCAACAAATTTTTAATTTGCTTGTAAAAAAATCCTACCTTAAAAGTAAACTAGTCCCATAACTCGTGCGATGCACGGGGTTGGCTAAATTTCTTTGTGTAAATGAGTGTGAACATTCAATTTTAACCGGTATTTTCTTTTTTTTTTCGTAAAAATTTCAAAAATGTCGTTTTTATGCACTTTTGTGATTTTAACGGATTTTGCGTGTCATTTGGGACTTATTGTTGATTTTTTCTGTTTATCAATATTATTATTATTAGTAGTAGAACTTTTTTTTAAGAAAAAAAACTTTATAAAAAAAATCTGTTTTAGAATTAAATATTATTATTATTAATCTTTTTTTTACACATTAACACACACAGAAGGAAACAAAGGAGAAGCAAAAAAGAGGGAGGAGAGCATCACCATAACCTCACCCTCACGACTAAACGGCCACCACCACAGAGCACCGCCGCCAGCCCTCTCTCGCGCGGCCACCTCACCACCGTGACAACCCCTCCAAAACCGCCACCCACAGCCACCACAAACTCATGGCCGAACCACCACCACCATCAAACTCATGGCCTCTCCACCGTCCGCCTCCCCCTCTCTCTCTCCACAATTTTCCTCTCTCTCTCTCTCCATGGCGAATTTTTTTTCTCTCATGTATCTGTTGAAACGGCGCACAGAGGATGGAGAAAGAAAAATTAGGTTTTTTCCAATGTGTTTGGTTACTGTGGGATTTGGTTTGTCTCCTATCAGTTTGTCCTCCTGTTAGTGCTGTCAACTTAATCCTCACCTTTAATTAAATCCAATGGTTCATATTTGGCCACATAAATTAAAACAAAAGTGAAAATGAATAAAGGATGAAAAATAGAGAAAGGGGTTTCTTTTACTGGCGGGAAAGGCTCGACCCACTTTCCAACTTGTAGCATACTTGAAACCCACTCACATCTTCTTCTTCTTCAAGTAACTCCAACTCCCTTTACAGCCATTTTTTCTTCTTCAAGGTAATTCTATTTGCATCCATTTATCCAACTCCCTTTGGACTATGGATATTTTGGTGAGGTGGTTTCTTTGGACACGACATATTGCACTAATCATGCTAATAGGCCGTTGGCATTGTTTTCGGGCTTCAACCAATATAGAGGTACTGTCATTTTTGGGGCTGCACTATTATATGATGAAACGGGTGAATCATTCAAATGGTTATTTGAAACATTCCTTGAAGCACATGGAAATGAAAAAGCCCCAAACTTTGTTCACTGACCAATGCCCAACAATGTCTAAAGCACTAACTGAGGTGATGCCAGAGACTCGACATGGATTATGTACATGGCACTTGATGCAGAATGGGATCAAACACCTTGGTAACTTGATGAAAAAAGGAAGTCATTTCCTGACTGACTTTAAGAAGTGTATGTATGATTATGACCAAGAGGTGAAGTTTGAGGAAGCATGGAGCAAGTTGGTTGCATATTTTAATTTGAGTGATAACAATTGGGTGAAGTCAATGTATTCTATCAAAGAAAAATGGGCAGCGTGTCATATGAAGGAAGTAATCACTCTGGGAATGCGGAGCACTCAACTTAGTGAGAGTTTAAATTCAGATTTTAAAGCTTGCATGGGACCGAATGTCAATGTCATCCAATTCTTCAAACACTTTGAGAATGTTGTCGAGGATAAACGGTACAGTGAGTTGATTTGTGAATATGAGTCTCGACAAAAACTTCCACAACTTAGATATAATCATTCACCAATTCTGATGCAACTCGCAAAAGTTTACACACTCCCCATTTTTAACATATTCAATGAAGAGTTTTCTTTATTTTTAGCTGCTTGTATATGAGAAAGAAATGTATCCCAACTTCCATTTGAATATATTATCACTTTGGTAAGTGGAGAGAAAGAATGGCGAGTGTTATTCGATCCTGAACAATCATCTATATCATGCAGTTGTAGAAAGTTTGAGACCTTCGGAATACTTTGTTGTCATGTACTAAAAGTCTTTGAGGCAAATGATGTTAAAACTGTCCCCGAGAAATACATCTTAAAGAGGTGGACAAGGGATGCACGCAACGGTATCATACATGATATAAAGAGAAATGAGGTTGTGGAAGATCCCAAACTATCTAGCACACGACGACATAAGCAACTTTGCTCCAAGCTAATTAGATTGGCGGCCGATGTGTCCACTTCTGAAAGATTACACCAACTTGTAGAAGATGGAGTGCATGACTTGTGTAAACGGGTTATGGAGGTTCGAATACAGGAAAATACAATGGTCAATGATGAAGTTAATGATCCAATACCAAGTAGAGAATTTGCGACTCAAGCAAAAGGATTTAAGCATCGACAAGGGTTAAGGACAACTAGACGAATTAAGAGTGGGGTTGAACTTCAGACCAAAAAAAGAAGAAGACATCCAACTAAAAAGCCTTCATCAAGTCAACAAAATGGGGTATTTAAATTTAAAATTGTAATGAAGTTTCTTTTATTTTAGTTGTGATTTTTTATTGACAATATTTTACTTGTGATTATCATGTGTTAATTTTCACATTTATTGAAGGATGTCGAATCGTTTAGTCAAGTAGACTTTGGAACATCCAGTTTGACACAACTAGAGTATGACTTATCTCAGACAATTGGAAATGGGTTTTATACAAGTTTATTAATGGTAAAATCTCTTAGTTTGTATAATAAATAGGTCATTATTTTTAACTTGTAATGATATTGCGTGTCTTCTGCTTTTTGTAATGTAGGACCCACTTACGGATGAATGAAGCTCGGTCAAGAATGGAGTTTTTTTGCTTTTTGATTATGCAGCAAGATAGTATTATGCAACACTCATGAATTATGCAGCAAAGACTAGTCATTTTGTTTTGGTGCACCACTCATGAGTTATTATGCAGCAAAGAAAGACTTGTAAACCCATTTGTCTCCTTCTTCCCAAAACAGTGTTTTTTTTATTGTCAAGGCCATTATTATGCAGCACTCATGAATTATGCAGCATAGACTAGTTATTTTGTTTTGGTGCACCACTCATGAGTTTTCTGCTGGCACAAGACTTGTTATTATGCAGCAAAGACTTAAAATTTTGTAATTTGTAATTTGCAAAGAGATATTTGAGTTTTTTAAATGTGCAAGTCTGAATATATACTTCAACAAGTTTGTAGGGGCTGTTATAACTTTGTAGAACAACATTATTAATACAAAGTTTTTCTAGCTGATGAACTTTCCATTAGGAAGATGGAGCTAGCAATTAAAATTTCAAGCACACATACTCTTTTTTTCTGCTTCTGTGATTGGAAATTCCTAAATTCATTTTAGTCTTTTGTTAGAAAATGAAGGAGTATGATGTTATTTTCTCATAACCATCCATAGTTGCACAAATTCCTTTAAGGGTAGTATAGAAAGCTGAATGTTTCTTTATACGGTTAAGGGAAGGAATATGATGTTATTTTCTGCTCTCTTTCTCCAACTGATGCAGATAAACTTCTCTTAGCACGACAGACAATTTTTGAATTTGATTATCAACTCATATTTATGTACAAGGAATTCACTATAGATCAAAATATGGAAACAAATTATTATATTATATCTCCAAATAGTTACAAGTTTTGTGTGCTGAAACTCAATTATCAATGGTACAATTACAATCAATGAAGAACTACAAGTTGCATCATCCCTGTGAATTTGCATAAGCCTTGAGTAACAACACTACAAATCAATCCAGCCTTGAATTTGTATCATCCCTGTGAATTTATCACTATCAGTCCAGCCTTGAATTTATCATTACCAGTCCAGCCTTGAATTTGCATACGCCTTGAGTAAGAACTACTTTGTGAATTTGCACCTGTCAAATTTTTCTTCCTTCAACAGTAGAATTTGCTTCCTTCAAACAATACAATTCAGCCCTGTAACAATAGAATTTGCCTCCTTCAAACAATACAATTTTAACAATAGAATTGGAGAGGGAAAAAAATGAAGGAACATTACACACAATTTAGCAGAAAACAAAGATGAATGGAAACGATGAACGAAAGAAACGAATCTTCAACAGAGTAGATCGCAGGGAGCGGTAGCATGCGGAGAGCGACAACGATTAAACGATGCACGCAGTGGCGGCAGTGAAAGGGGGTTGCACGACGGTGGAAGATTGATGGATGGGTCACGATAGGGGATGGGTCACGGTGGGAGATGGGTTGCGGTGGGAGATGGATTCTGCGTAGAAGAAAATGGGTTTTGGCCTTTGGGTTTCTGATTTTTAATTGACTAGCTTCTAATATTAACCATTTGATGTATCCAACGGTGTGTATATAATCGACTGGAGTGGACCAGCTTGCTACTGTTCGCACCCCTTTCTTTAAAAACACAACCCCCTCGTTTTTTTAAAAAAACTGCTGTTTACACCCCTTTTGTTTCTGTTTTGCACTTCCCCTTTTTGTTTTGTTATTTATTTATATCTTTGGTCTTTCTTGCTATTTGTCATTATTATTTTATTTTCCCCTTTCTTAATTATACCTCTATTTTACTATTTCACCCTTTTTTGTTTTTTTTCCTCTTTATTATTTCTTCACAAAATAAATTTTCCTTTTTACAAAAAAACTTATAAAAATTATAAAAATGGGTTTGGCTGAGATGTACATCTTGTCGATCCCAGTTTAAGAGACTTTAGTCGTACGACTTTGATCTTAAACCCCTTCAAAAATTAAAATCAATTAACACACAAATATTTTCTGAGAAGAACTACGTTGCCTTTGATTCTCCGCTTCGGAGATACGTAGGAGCGGGGCTTCCCCGTCAAGCTAAATTAATTTTTTTTCAATAAATAATCATTTTTTTCTTTAACACCTATTTTCCTAAAAAACTAAAAAAATGGGTCTGACTGAGATGTACGTCTTGTCGATCCCGGTTTAAGGGACTTTAGCTGTACAGCTTTGATCTTAAACCCTCTTCAAAAAATAAAATCAACCAACCAACAAACTTTTTCAGGAAGAACTACGTGACTGTTGAGTTCCTCATTGCACCGGAGGATACGTAGGAGCTGGGTCTCCCCGTCAAGTCAAAATTAATTTTTCTTAAATTGGTCCCTATTTTATTTATTTCTAAATGATTCTTTTTTTTTACTTTATTTATTGGGTAAACAAATTTTCTAAGCTTAATGATGTGTTGCACAATCAAATTTAGGGTAACTGTCTTCGGACAGATGTTTTAGGGGTGCTGTGGAATTAAGTCTTCGCCCTTCCCTATACATAACCGACTCCCTGATCCAATCTAGTTTACACAGACCAAATAACTTTAAAAGTAGGGTTTTCTCAATTTTTCCTATTAAATAAATTGGGTGGCGACTCCTAAAATAATCGATTTTTGGGCCGTCTACGTCGGGACCCCGGTCACGACAGATGGCGACTCCGCTGGGGACAGGTGAGAGCCAAGCCTGTTATATTTGGTTGTGCAAAAGATTATAAGGTATGTGCATTTGTTTACCCTTCTTTACTTTTGTTTACTTCTTTAATTTTTTTTACGTATATATTTATTTTAATATTATGCTTGATATAAACCCTAGGGTAGAAGACACTTGATACTATTGTCGGGTTGTTACTTCTAGTTATTTTGCCTTTACTTATTTTTTTTTTATGATTTGAGGTTTGTATGCTCCCTTCACACACTACACTTACACTGTGAGCACACACTGAGAGTTAGGCTTACACCGGAGCCTAAAAAAAACACCTAAGTTAGAACGAGGCTGTGTAGTGGTAGTCATTTAGGATGTACATCCTGGTGTCTACCATGAATTCCTCATCTAGAGTATGACTCCTCTCTGCGGGTATCCACATCTCGGACGTACGTCCTGGTGTGTTTAACCTTCTAGAAGAGTACTTGACTCTAGAGACCTGAAATCTCCATAGGTTATAACAGCCCACCCTTGTGAGTGTTCACTGTAGAAGAAGCATTAGATCTATAAGGTCAAAAAACCAATTGTATGGGCAACCTGTCATAGGCCACAAAGGGAGCTATTTTATCTTATATCCTTATTCTTGGTTGTACATGCTTTTTCTTTCTCTCATGCGGTTTTATTCTTCTCCGGCAAAAAAAAAAATCAATAAAAATCATATCGCATTTCATGCATAAAAAAAATAAAAAAAATAAAAAAAAATTCATGTCGCATTTGTTGTATAAAAGAATGGTGCACTTCATCTTGTGTTATGCCGCATGTCATTGAAAAGCATAAATTTGCTTGTGTTTTCCTTTGCACGAGCTTTCTGCATGTGGTGCGCATTTTCATTGCATCGCCATTCTTCATAAATTCCTCCATATTTCATTTTTTTTCTTTGTTTGTATATAAAAATCCATGCATGTTATGCATCCTTTCATTAGTGAATAAAACAAAATACGTTGGTCAATCCTCATAGCATTTCCTTGCAGAAGAGGGAAAAAAAGAAAAAATCGCATTACATTTCATCCATAACGTATCATGTCGCATTCTAAGAAAAAATGTTTGCATATAGAGGCATTTTATGTCAAAGAAAAAATATATAGTCTTTTCTTATTGAGCATTAGATCGAGTGTCTTTGAAAAGTACAATCTCCTCCACATTTAATATTTTTCATGGAATAAATTCTAAAAAAAAATATTTTTGCATTCTCATAGGTAAATAAAAAAAATCACATTGTCATTCATCATTCATCCCGGTCTATTCTCTTTCAAAGTTGCATGGGTTTTAACAGTCGCTTCTTAGGATAAATACTTGCATTGATAACAAAAATACATGCACTTTCATAGCATAACATCATAAAATTTCCCATATTTTGTTTTTTTCTTTGCATATACATAAAAATTGTTCTTGCATGTTGTATGTACATTCATGAGTAAATCAAACAAATCACATTGTCAATCATGGCATATTTTCTTCAAATATGTACCAACTAGGAAATTGCATTGCATTTCAAGCATAAAAGATCATGTTGCATTCTAAAAAAAATATTTGCATATATTCAAATGAATAAAATTTTTTTTGCATGGTGTCTCATAAAAGAAATACATTGAATGTGGCATCATAGGATAAACATCGGTATGATGGCTCTAAGTTCATGCACTGTCATAGCATAACATCATAAGAATTTTCCATTTTTCTTTGTCTATACATAAAAAAAAATGTTGCATGTTGTTATACATAATTACACGAGTAAATAGAATTGCATTGCATTTCTTGCATAAAAACGAAAAAAATTATCACAAAACAAATGCATATTGCATCTTAGGACGTATGTTTACATACATAAAATATATCCATGCACTCCATAGCATCCTTTCATTTGTCATAAAGAATTTTAAAAGTCATTGAGTGTCCATCCACATTTTTTTCACAAGAGAAAGTTGAATTTTGTGTGCTTGCATCAAGGTGGATACCAATCAAGCTTTGACTCGCGGAATCAGATCATTCTTTTGAGACTTGTTGGAAAGAGGCGTAAGGAAGTGTACTAAGTGGGAAGATTTCATGGGGCATTCCAAAAGGGAAGGGAGACATAAGGTTGGGAATTAGTTCTTGAATTAAATGCTCAAAGCAAAAAAATATGATTGTCATTAGCGCTTTGTAATCATGTTGTGTAAAGTCAAGTTGGCTTTGTTGAAGCTTTATGCTAATGAATTTGCATGGACTTAAAAGCTCTTTCCCTTTCTTTACACCCCATTATCCCTTAAGATTTGGTCCCCAATCCAGCGATTGCCTCATGTGATAATTCTCGAAGCCCTTTTGTGTGTGTCATTCGAGGATGAGCTGGTGAATGGATGTCGGTTTTTGAAAGGTCCAATTCCCCAAAAAAAGGGCTTCATGAGGTTTGCCCGCTAATTAGTGGTTAGAGGATTGGGTTCACCAAAAGCCAAAAAAATAACCGGATAAGGTAGGCTCGAGGTGTTGTGCTAAGCTAAAGAAAAGAATAAGACATGAATCGTAGTCGCTTATTAGGGCTACAAGAAGAAATAAAGAAACATGAATTGTAGTCGCTTATTAGGGCTACGGGTTAGAAAAAAGATATGTCCACATAGTCGATTATTAGGACTATGAGTTCAAAGAATAAAGCATAAAGAACCGCTGGAGTTAGTAAGGGGTCTCGATAGGACTCACTGAGATAATGTTTATCTCACCCTTTATTATTGTGGTTTTTACAGAGAAACAGAGGAAAGCAAAGGCAAAGAAGCACGGTTAGTCGGTGTGACACTTGGAGTTATTGATGAAGCAGTTTTAAGTTCATGCCTTTTTCCTACTGTTGTCTTTGTATTACCGATTGTATAACTATTACTTGCTAACAGTTGTAAATCGTTTTCGCTACTTATGTTTTGGGTATTGAACACCAGGATTGTATAAGTTTTAAGTCACGAAACTTAAGTACTTTGTTAAGTTTAATGAAGTTCATGGAACAATTTGATAATTATTTATCGAAACTTTTTAGTTGTGTTCAATATTCAATAACAGGAAGTTACTTTGATGTATGCCAAGTGGTGCACTTTGGTATTTCTACAAGCTAGAAATATTTGGGTGTTACATTATGGTATCAGAGCAGTTCGACCTAGTCGGGCTTAGATTAGTTTTAGGGTTGGTTGTCCCTTGAATAATTCTGCTATATTTCTTCTTATGATGCTAAGAGACATTGAGCCTGATCAACTTAATACTTGGTGTATCGTTTGCAGAATTATGGCAGTAGGATCAAGGAACACTCAACCAATCGATTCGCATTCTGCTTGGATGCAGAATATGATGAAAAGGCAGCAAAAGATGCTGGAAGACATGCTGATAATGCAACAAAATGCTCAAGCTCAGCCTCAACATGCTCCTGAGTCACAAGTTAACCCAAGGCAGATCTACTCTGAATTCTTGAAGATGAAACCCTCCGAGTTCAGAGGAGGACCTGATGTCATGGAAGTCCAGCATTGGCTGGATGATATTGAAAAGATTTTTCTGACAATGCAAGTTACTGATGAGGATAAGCTGAGATTGGCATCCCATATGCTGAAGGGAGAAGCCAACAACTGGTGGACTAATGCTAAGGCCATGATGGCAACTATGGGAACTCCCCAGACTTGGGAGAATTTCAGGCAAACATTTCTGGAGCAATTCTTCCCAACTACTATGAGGTTCGATAAGGAGAATGAATTCTTAGCTCTCACGCAAGGAAGTTTAACTGTGGGCCAATACACGGTCAAATTTGAAGAGCTGTACCAATTCTTCGGTTTGGCTGGGTATGCTCCCAATGACAGATGGAAGACTGATAGGTACAAGTATGGGCTAAGAGAAGATATTTCTCAGAGTCTAAGTTCTTTTGCGTATACCAACTACGCAGCTATGGTACAACGGCTCACATCGCCGAGGGTGACTTGAAGAGATTGTATGCAAGCCGAAAGGCGTTCAGTCAGAATAGGAAGAATGTTGGATCATCTAATACTCAGATGGGTCCCAGGCACAACTCAAACAAAGGGAAGCAAGTTCAATCATCTAATTCCCTAAGATTCAGTACGTGTTCCAATTGTGGAAGGTATCACCAGGGCAAGTGTCAACTTGTATCAAATCACTGCTATTACTATAAGAAAGAAGGTCATTATGCCCATGAATGCCCAGCAAGGAAGAGGAACCAGAAGGATAGCCCTGCTGCCACAACTCATGGGTGAGTCTACACTTTGGATGCTCAGAATGTCACACCGTCAGATAATCTGCTAAGGGGTATGGGATCTCTTTTCTATAACTCAGTTAGTATTTTATATGATTCAGGTGCGACTCGTTGTTTTATATCCCAAGCTTGTGTTAATTGGTTGGGATTGGCTTTAACTCCGTTGCCTCAACTAATCTCCATTAAAACTGCTGCTGAGGGTAGTATTCAAACCCAAGCCTTATGTGAAAACTGTCTTCTATCCATCAGAGACAGGAATTTTGTGGTGAACTTTATTTGTTTGCCAATGAAGGGTATGGACATTGTCCTAGGTATGAGTTGGATGTCGGCCAACCATGTAACTCTTGATTGCTTTCATCAGACTATCGGTTTTGCCTCCGAATCAGTGGAACTACAACCGACCAATTCCGAAGCAGTCATTTCGTTCACTTCTGCAAGTCATTGTCTATTCCAAGGCGCGAAAGCTTATGTCATGATGTTGTCTGCATCGGTTGAAACAGGTTTAGATCTATCTTCTGTACAAGTTGTTAACGAATTCCTAGATGTATTTCCCGATGAAGTTTCTTCGTTACCTCTGGATCGTGAGGTGGAGTTCTCTATAGAATTGGTTCTGGGCACAGGGCCAATTTCTATAGCTCCTTATAGGATGTCTCCTTTAGAGCTTAAAGAATTGAAGACCCAACTGGAAGAGTTGATATCAAAACAATTTATCCGACCAAGTGCCTCGCCATGGGGTGCTCTTGTATTGCTTGTCAAGAAGAAGGATGGAAGCATGAGATTATGCATTGATTATCAGTCAGTTGAACAAGGTAACTATCAAGAACAAGTATCCTCTGCCAAGGATTGATGATTTGCTAGACCAATTGCGAGGCGCTTCAGTGTTTTCTAAAATTTATTTAAGGTCAGGACTATCATCAAATCAAAGTTAGAGCTTTGGATATTTCGAAGACAGTTTTCCGTACTAGATATGGACATTACGAATTTGTAGTGATGTCATTCGGTTTAACCAACGCTCCAGCTGTATTCATGGATTACATGAATCAGATTTTCAATCCTTATCTGGACCGATTTGTCGTGGTGTTTATTGATGATATCTTGGTGTATTCTAAGACTATTAAGGAGCATGTGCAACATCTCCGAATTGTTCTGAACGTACTCCGAGAGAAGAAGTTGTATGCCAAGCCATCTAAGTGTGATTTCTGGATGCCTGAAGTAAAGTTTTTAGGGCCATGTGATATCCCAATCCGGTGTCGCAGTGGACCCCAGTAAGATCGAAGCTGTGGTAGACTGGGAACAACCATCTACAGTCACTGAAGTGAGAAGTTTCTTGGGATTAGCTGCGTATTATCGGAGATTCATTCAAGGATTTTCTCAGCTGGTCCTTCCACTCACTCGGTTAACTCGCAGAATTGAAGGATCGTTTGACTTCTACACCCATTCTAATTCTTCCAGATCCGTCTATGGGATTTCAAATCTACTGTGACGCCTCTGGTAAGGGTTTAGGATGTGTCCTTATGCAGAATCAACAAGTAGTTGCTTATGCCTCTAGACAATTGAAGCCTCATGAAGAGAAGAGTTGGCGGCGATTGTGTTTGCCCTATGAGGTTTGCCCGCTAATTAGTGGTTAGTGGATTGGGTTCACCAAAAGCCAAAAAAAATAACCGGATAAGGTTGGCTCGAGGTGTTGTGCTAAGCTAAAGAAAATAATAAGACATGAATCGTAGTCGCTTATTAGGGCTACAAGAAGAAATAAAGAAACATAAATCGTAGTCACTTATTAGGGCTACAGGTTAGAAGAAAGATATGTCCACATAGCCGCTTATTAGGACTATGAGTTCAAAGAATAAAGCATAAAGAACCGCTAGAGTTAGTAAGGGGTCTCGATAGGACTCACTGAGATAATGTTTATCTCACCCTTTATTATTGTGGTTTATACAGAGAAACAGGGGAAAGCAAAGGCGAAGAAGCACGGTTAGTCGGTGTGACTCTTGGAGTTATTGATGAAGCAGTTTTAAGTTCATGCCTTTTTCCTATTGTTGTCTTTGTATTACCGATTGTATAACTATTACTTGCTAACAGTTATAAATCGTTTCCGCTACTTATGTTTTGGGTATTGAACACCAGGATTGTATAAGTTTTAAGTCATGAGACTTAAGTACTTTGTTAAGTTTAATGAGGTTCATGAAACCATTTGATAATTATTTATCGAAAGTTTTTAGTTGTGTTCAATATTCAATAACAAGAAGTTACTCTGATGTATGCCAAGTCGTGCACTTTGGTATTTCTACAAGCAAGAAATATTTGGGTGTTACAGTTATAACAAGGAAAAACACTGGGAACAAGATTTTTATACCAAGAATGAATCTTATTCCAAGTGACGCTGGCCTTCCCTTTAAATTCAGGCGCAGACAGTTTCCTATTACCGTGTGTTTTGCGATAACCATCAACAAAAGTGAGGGACAATCACTCTCACAAGTTGGCATTTATCTCCCTAAGCCAGTGTTCACTCATGGACAGCTGTATGTTGCACTTTCACGTGTGACGTCAAGAAAGGGATCGAAATTGCTAATTATGGATGAGAATAAAAATTTGTTACGATCCACTAAGAATGTAGTGTATCATGAGGTGTTTGATAATGTGTAGGTGTGTTTCGGTGTATCAGTATACTAACAAATTGTGACCTTATGTTGATTGAATGTTCAGTCCATCTTCAAAGACTTATGCAAACAAAAACCCTATGCATATTTTTATCCGTAATTGTTAATGGTGATGTGTGTTTTATTTATAATTTATAATTACATGTCACTATATTGAATTGTTAGTGCAGGTTTGATATTAAACAAATATATATATATATATATATATATATATAAATATATGTATATGTTACTTATACACTATGTAACACAAATCAATTTTATTAATGGATCTTATATGTGTATAGTATGGACTAACCTCAATCAGTGGCGGACCCAGGACCCCGGGGTCAGGGGTGTCAAATTTTTTAAGGCCGGTGTCAAATGGGTGCAAAACTTGGTCTACTAGTACAATTTCAAATTTTCAGGGGTGTCAAAATTAAAATTTCAGAAGATTTAGGCTATTTATATAGGGTGTTTAGTGCAAAAAAAAAATTCCAGGGGGTTCAACTGAACCCTGCCAGGTCCGCCACTGACCTCAATTACATATTGTTTCAGCACGGTGTAATCTTCGTACAGTCAGTCCCATTGTAGATGTTGTCAGGCTGAGCTTTCTTCACATTTTCCTGTAGGTAGTAGAAACCACCGTAAATCAACAACCCAATGTAAATGTTAATATTTTCAACAACGGAGAATAGAAATTGCAGGAAATACAAAATTGAAAGCTCTAATTTGACACAATATTGTCTTTATTAGAATGAAGTTGCTGGATTTCATGAAATCTTAAACAACAATAATTACCTAAAGGAGTACAACAGTGATATATGAATTCTGTTTTTGCACATAAAATGACAATCGAACAATAAAATAGCGTTGAGGAAGGTAATCATCCAAATCGAATTCGCAAGAACATTTTTCGGATTGAAAATAAAACCTCATTGTTTTGCGCTGAAGCTGGAGATTTCACGGAGCTTCGGGTAACACGGCGTTTTGGAGAAGAAGAAGAAGACGATCCCTTCAGAACCATTGTTGTTCGATGGATTCATCTTCGAGAAGAAGCAGAGAGGTCGCGAACCCTGATTTTGCGATTTGGGAAAAATGTACGCGAATGTTTCTTATTCCTGGATATGTAAACTATGGCTCTATTTTTACTTGATACCCAAAATATCCTTATCATTAAAACAAAAGCCCCTTTATAACCTGTTTCCAATTTTGGTCAAACTAAAAATATCCTTATCTAATCTTAATTGGAAGGGATTTATTTCATTATTCATATTTAATAACTTAATTTATCAAAAAAATTATATAATATTATTGATATCCATTTTATATTTAAATTAGGTATTATCAATTTAATAAATTTAACAAATCTACTAAAAGAGTGTGAGATTTTTCTAAATTTTTTTTTTGACAGCATTAATTAATTCAATTACGGATGATTGTATCTAAAGATACCCACTCAATTGTTTTATTTCATTTAACAAGCTTTCTCATCAAATAACACTCATATTTTTAATGTAAATCAAAGAATAAAGTTGAAACAAAACATACTATACAAAAGTTTATATATTTCTTCTACTTAAGAAAAATATACAAAACTCTGTTAAATTTCACCAACAAAAATATTAAAATTTATGTTAAAAAAAATTGTATACCCGTACTAATTTTATACTAATACTAAATATCAAGGGTGTTCGCGGTACGGTTTGGTTCGGTTTTGAGATAAAAAGTGAACCGAACCGCAAGGTAAAACTACATGCGGTTTGGTTTGGTTCGGTTGGCTTTCTAAAATAAAACCGAACCAAACCAAACCAAACTAATGCAGTTTGGATTGGTTCGGTTGGTTCGGTTTTTTCCAAGACAAAACATTATTTAAAACGAAGTTAAAATTAACTAACATAAAAAATGGCTAACATAAATCTTTAAGAAAAAATCTACTCAAATATATGTAGTATATAAATTACGCTCTTTTAATTCTTTTAAGATAGTTAAGACAATGTTTAAAAGAATTTGAATTAAATATTTTATTGTAATTTTTAAATATAACATAACAATATAGATTTTTTGTAAGTGAGTCAAAGAATTAATTGTATTTGGGCTAGTAAGTGAGTAAGAGTTGGGTTTTAGTTGCATTTGGGCTAGTAAGTTGGTAAGGAAGGTTGTAAGTCAATAAGTCTTGGTGTTACTTGCGGTTTGGTTTGGTTCGGTTCGGTTTCTATAATCAAAACCGCGAACCGAACCAAACCGCGCGGTGCAATTAAAAAAAGAACCGAACTAAACCAATAAGAAATGGTTTTTTGCGATTTTCGATTTGGTTTGATTCGGTTTGCGATTTTTTATTGGTTTGGTTCGGTTTTGAATACCCCTACTAAATATGTATTTGATAGAAGAGAAAGAAGGAACGGAGACCAAGGAAAGAGAGAAAGACTTTCTCTTATTTACTTACTACTAATCCCTCTTTTCTCTCTCTTCCCTTTTTCTGTTATACCAAACACACTCATTTGGTGACGGACAAAAACTTGTGTACCAGCGCGCGTATGAATTAAATCCAAAACTTTTTCCCTCTGAATCGCAGTGTCTGATTAACTAGCGCGTGTGTGGAATTTGCAGTGTGAATGTGATGATGGAGTCTTACGCTCTTCTTCTAGAGAAGACCCGAGTCCCTCAACCGGCGCTCCAAAAACTCGCCGTTATTTCCATCTTTTCAAACCTCCGATCAGCGCCCAAACATCTCGACCCGGAATCCGAACCCGGAAGACGCGCCATTTCCGATTGCCTCACTTCATCTTCCTCTAACGTCGTTGACGAATCCGTCCGTCAATTATGCCGCCTCGTCACCGACGCCGTTGTATCCCTCTCTCGCGGGTTTATGGAGCTCCAATCTGCACTCGAAGGATCCGACCCGAAACTCGTTCCCGTTTTTGTGAAGGGATTGGGATTTCTCGTTCGCTTTGGTTTTCAGAAGAATAATGCTTCTTGGAACTTCCCTTCCATTCACACTCATCCTTTTGTTATGGTCAGCTCTCTCTCTCTCTCTCTCTCTCTCTCTCTCTCTCTCTCTCTCTCTCTCTCTCTCTCTCTCTCTCTCTCTCTCTCTCTCTCTCTTAATTGTACTTTCATATTAAGGGCATGTTTGGATTGACTTAACACTTAGGAAACCGTATTGGAGCTTATGAAAATAGTTTATAGTTTATGACATTCCATAATTCAACTTATTTCGCTTAGTATGAAAACGACTTATAACTTAGACATTTGTATTTTGTTTTATCTTTCATCATGGAAATAAGCTTACACATAAGCACTTGTATATTAAGTGCTTATGTTATAATAAACCTTTAATTAAACTTTATGCAAACATGGATTAATTGGTATTTTGGGCCAAAATAGATAAAAGGTGGAAATTTGAAATTATTTGAAGTTATCTATTGATATAAACTCTTGTGAAACTGTTTCGAAGAGTTTATGAAAACTGCTTATTGCTTATATAAAAACATTTATATTTTATTTTATCTTTTATTATAGAACTAGCTTATACATAAACACTTATATAATAATAAGCGCTTATGTTACAAGCACTTAATTAAGCTATTTATACAAATATGGCGTAATTGATATTTTAGGCCAACATAGCTAAAAGGTGGAAATGTGAATCGAACTGCCAACATGGGCATTTTAGTTTTTGTACATAACATTATTAAGGAAATTACAAAGAATTTGGAAAAGGGTCAATGACTTATGTGCATAATATTCGCCATTAAGAGGGAGAAAGACGCTACAATAGACCAAATTATCTTGCATAAAAGTATTGGATTAGTGTATGAGTGGAAGTCTTGAAGTGTTATTACATGATATAAAAGCAAAACAGAAATAATTCATTGAACCTGGTGTGCAAGTAATTTATTGAGTCTTGAATGAGACGTGGTGTTTTATAAAAAAAATTAGTTCTTAGAGTTCAATAATTGTTCAGTGACAACTTAATCATTTTGCACAATCCTACCATGTCATATTGTGATTTCTTAAAATCTGTTTATACTGTTGGAAGATTGGAAAAAAATGATTGGGAATTATCTGTAAAACTTACTTGTATTGTAAGTAGTGTATAGTTATTGAACTGTTTTTTAACTGTTGAGTCTTGGATGATTGAGGTGAGTTTTTTCCTCTAAATGTTTGGCAGGTGTTGTCATGCCGATCGGAAGTTCAATCTGAACTCCTGCAGCAAGTGTTGCGGTTTATGTTACAGAATAAGCGGCTGGGAATGGTGCATGTTTGTGAATTTTTGAATCCCTTGTTGAATTTTTCGATCATAAGATTGTTAGCTTCGGAATCATCCTCTTCTTCATTTGGCTTGCAACTGGTGTCGTCATTGGCATCATTATGTTGCTCGTTTCCAAATGAGTCCATGCATGTTTTTAAGCTGCTAATGGGATGCCTTAAGTATCTTCCACGCGAAACCTCTGAAGTAGGTGTGATAATAAGAAGCATTGGATATGTTGGTTAAATTAGCTTTTAATTTTGGTTATTATGTTTTCTTTCTGTAATGTAAGGTGGAATCATACAATTATCTTATTACCGTTTTCTTTTTTGGACCTCCTCAGGACTATAGGAAATTAGTATTTGTCGTAGAACATATGGTGGAGGCGTATATAGTGGTGATGAAATCACTGGCTGGAGAAAAATCGGTATGTATGTCCCTTGTGATTTTCATGTTCACATTGTATTCTTTACTTTCATGAACTAACTTATGCCTTGCTCATGTGTTGTTTTTGATCCCTTTTTGTAGCTGATCACTGAGGCTCAACTATGTGCTGTTGAATTTTTGGAAACAATTCTTTCTCTGTTGACATATCTTCCTGGTGTTCATGAGCCCATTTTTGAACTCTCTAGGCGCTTGTTGTCTGTACAGAAAGATCTTGGGTTGCATTGGGAGTCTGGTTTGTCATCAACTATGGTATCATTATTTACAATCCTTGTTCAATCAGAAGTTGAATATGAACAAATTTCTTTGATGAAACTCCTTCTCTTAATCCTGAAGTGGAAATATGATAAGGGTAAGTTTTCTATAGCTGTACCGGTTTTGGGGTTTGTGCAATTTAAGTTGAATACACATGACCAAAAGTATGAAGTTCTTTTACTAAAATTACAACATTTACTTTTCTAATTTTCTATTGAGTCCTAAGTCAATCTATGATGCTGGCAATGACGTTCATAATTCAAAATTTCATAGAAAAAATTTATGATTTTCCAGCAGACTGCTTTTGCATGCTCTTTCTTTGTCCTATTGCGGTGAACTGAGTCCAGGCTTTTAGGTGGTTGGTTTGTTAATTATTAGCTATTTAGCAATTAGGCGATGGGTACCTCATGCATACCATCTTCCAGGATCCTGAATAACCTTATATAGTTCTGGACACTGGGTTATCTTCCATTGCAACATTTCTTCCTGCTGTAATTTTTCTTGCTCAAATTCATTATTCCCTCAAGGTCATCATTTTTGTAAATTATTCATAATAAATAATTGCCAATGCAGATGCTACTATCAGCAGAATTATATCCTCTCAATTTGAGGAGATTATGTTTCTATTTCCCATTGTCAGCCTCATGTCATCTCCTTCCAAATCTGTGAAAGCATTGGCTACTGATTTGCTTTTCCTCTTGGAGAAGCTCCTTGTCAAGATGTCTGTGGCACCAAAACATAAACCAATCATCGAGGAGGGAGTTCATTATCTTAGCACACCAGGAGTTATAGTTTTGAGACTTTTGCGACATCTGTGGTATCAGGTTTTTGTCTGGCATATCTGATTTTTCCTGTTTAAAATGTTATGTAGATTATCTTCACACATGATATTTATTTTTAGATGGAAGCATTAGTATGCTGTAGTCCTGAATGAATCTGATTATCAAACTAGCAAATTTTGTGACTACAAAGAGGGCAGTAAAATAATGAGAATCACAACTGATTCTAGTTTTGCACCCCAGCAATTATTATAAAAAGTTTAGAAAATTTATGTTTCAATTGTTTCAGGACGGGGAATCTTCTTCCAGAATCTCCCTTTTGAATTTGGCTTTAAAGGACATGAATGAAAGTGGAATAGTGCATGATAAACCGATATTTTGGGTTTCTCATGTAAGAGGATTCTGTTTATCAATTGTTGACCGAAGGAAATCTTCATTACCTCTCTCGCTTTCTCAGGAATTATTTTTAACTGGTATTACCCGTTTGCTTTTTGGAATGGTGTTATTTACCATAGTTGTGTTGAACGATGTCAAAGATTGATATTATCTCTGTCTGTCCTCGCAGAGATGCCCTTGTTACTCAGTGCTGTTCTCAGTGTTTTATTGATACATCCATCATTGGGGGCTGCTGCTGTTGATTCTTTGTCTTCCATTGCCATTATGGATCCCAGACTTGGAGTTCCTTTGTTACTAACAATTATGTTTTACAGTAATATATTCACAAGAAATGATGTTATTTGCCATGATATGTTGGTAAGTCCTCCCTTTGGTACTGGCACTTTGCATTGGATTGTCTTGTTCTTTTGCCTCCATAATATGTAATGTAAGCTTGATTTTTTCCCATTCTCTTAGTTTTAACCTGTTGTTGCAGCTAAAAATGTTTGAAATGCTGCCATCACTTGCATCACACTCAGCAATGATTCCACTTGTAGTCCAAACTATCTTGCCAATGCTAAACAGAGATGCAAAAGTGTGGGTACTCTGCTAGATTGTGTATTGTGTTTGCTTCTTATTTATTTATTTATTTATTGTTTTTGCATTAGTCTTGCCTTGTGATATCCAGTTTTTTAGCAATAATATAGTACCATTATAATAGAGTTTAAAGATTCAAAGAAAATGTGAATAGAAATCTGAGTTCTAAATATTTGATAATGTGAGTTATACTATACATGTATATACGCGATCTGCATATTGTAGTGCATTTGCATAACTAACTATAACTGGCAGCTCTAACTGAAACAAAGTTTGTTACAGCTGTTGCATCTAACTAAGCTACAGCTAATAATGCTCTTAGAAAATTGGAACTTTAGATATTGCTGTGGACCTGAATGTTCGTCTTTACCTCATTAATACGAGGATTTTCTTTTTATTTTAAGGAATAATATTCATTTTGGAACTAAAATATGGCCCGCATGCATTCTTCAAAATTTTAAATATCAATGCATTTCATCTTTAAATGTTTTTTTTACTAAATGCAGCTCATTATATGCTACAGCAACTCGATTGCTGTGTCGTACCTGGGAGATCAATGATAGAGCCTTTGGAAGTTTGCAAGTGAGCTTCTCATTCCACACTTTCCCGTACCTTGCCGTGCCATGCATTATTTTATATTGGGAAATGTCCAAGTCCCACATTGGCTAGAAATAAAACTTATGTTATATGGTTTATCCAACATCTGTTTTTGATTCAGAATACTAGCTGCTGAAATCTATTTAATTTTTTTCTTAAATATATATGCATTGATGTATTTGAAATTTTGTTTTGTATCTAGAAGAAGGCAATTTATCAGAAGCAAGAATTACAAACACTTTTTCTGGGACTTGATATTTTGTTGTGAATCTCTGCAGGATCACATCAAAACTTCTGCACAAATTTACTAATTTTACTTGCAATGTGACAAAGCATTCCATTTATTCTTTCTTTGAGTTGTCCACACAGCATATTTCAAAACCTCTTGTTTAGATGCCAATTTTCTTACCACTTTTTACAGTGCCATTGACAGACTGTTCCATTTTTTGAGTTTTCACTCCCTGATTCTTCAAGGTCGTACTATATCAAACTTTTCCTAATTTATTTATATTTTCTCCATGCCTAGGGTGTCTTGCTCCCTAAAGGTTTCACTGATTTCAGGTCAGACAGAGCTATCTGTATCAGCCTTGCTGCTTCCATTCGAGATGTTTGCCATAAAAGCCCTGATAGGGGTGTTGATCTTATCTTGTCTGTTTCGGTATGCTCCACTGTCTTGTTTATTTTTTTCCAGTGCATGCCTTTCTAAGAAATCCCGGTTTTGTGTTGAAAAAACAGTCTTGCATTGAGTGCCAAGATCCTGTAATTAAAGCTCTCGGCTTGCAAAGCCTTGCCCACCTTTGTGAAGCAGATGTGATTGGTAATAGTTGTTATTCTTAAGATATGTTTAATGGAATGATACTATAGTAATTTATTCATGAAAAATAGTTTGAATTTCGATCGTATTACATTTACTATTTTTTAATATAAAATCAAAGCATTCTAAAAGGTTATGCTGTCTCGTGCGTTTAGATTTTTACACTGCATGGGATGTCATTGCTAAACACGTGCAAGGCTACCTAGAAGATCCAATTCTTGCTCATAGGTAAGCATGTCTAAGGCGCTGACCAGACATTTGTATGTCGTGCACTTAAACTATAACATTGATGATGGTGATAAAATTTCTTCCAGAACAAGAAAAAGCATGGTTTAGAGCCTAAACTGAATGTTTTAAACCCCTGGGCTATCGCATCCTAACTATAGTCAAGTGCCATTGACAACTTGAGTTTTTTATTGTTGGATATATATATATATATATATATATATATATATCAAACTTTGATTGCATTCGTTGTCATCCTCATGTCTCAAAAGACACTTCCTGTTTTATGGCAGCATTTGCCTCCTGCTGAGGTGGGGTGCAATGGATGCAGAAGCATATCCTGAAGCATCAAAGAGTGTGCTGCAAATCATGTGGGGTGTAGTTACTTTTGGTCTGGAGACAAAGTGGGAAAAAGCAAGAATATCAGCCTTAGAGGCACTTGCCCAATATGAAGTATATCATTGATGCAACTCTTGCTCCGCATGACTGGTATTTTTTGGTTTAAAAATAAGTTATTTACTGTTTCTCTATTAATATCATGTCAATTTCCAGGTGTCAGAGCTTGAAAAAAGTATTCCAGATTTTAAGAAAATGAATTTGGAGCTGTTCTTTTCTGAGACAAATCCCAAAGTACTCAAGGCTATGGAGGATTTTCATGTCAAGATAATAACATATGAGCACATGTAATCATTATATCTTCCATCAGTTTACTGATCTGATGGATGTAATAATATGACTAAATTTGATAATTTTCTATTCTTTTCTATAGAAATCGCCGAAGATTAGTCAAGGGGAAAAGAGTCACGGGAAGTAAAATTGAAAAGTTGTTGGATGTTTTTCCACAGGTTATGTTCTCTTCAGGTATGATGATATTGGCTGTCAATTTTTTTTTTGAGAATGCTTGTCAAAAGAATTCAGATCAGATAGTGGAAAATAAATTGCTTGAACCGAGTTTTTTTATCTGCAATATGGCCCATATCTCTTTTTGAGTGCTTTTGTTCTTTCAATGGAACAGTGGAAATGCTGTTGCTACTTGCTAATTATTTTTATCAAACTCTGTCTGGTTTAACATGTTAATTTTGTTGTGATATTTGAATATGCCTTGATACGGTAGCATTCTATTTACAGGGAAAATTAATGAGGCTGGAGAATTACCCGGTGCTGCTTTATTATGTTTTTCTTTCACTCCTAAAAATATGAATGAACATCAGGCATCAAAAGTAAGACATTTGTAGATTAAATAAATTCTCTTTATATTTGATCACACTTTTAATCTGATATTATGCATATTTAGAGGCTAAGATATGTACATGCTGGGTATGTGAATGCTCTCGTGGAAATAGCTGCTTCTCTTCAGCTCTCAAGAAATATCTTGCTTGCACTTATGGCCCTACAATCATGGAAAGATTTCATGCGACGTTGGATGAAGGCTTACATTGTGTCCTATGATGCTAAGGCGCAATTGAGTGTCCTAGATAAAACTTCCAAAGCCGCCAGTGATATTTTAAAGGTAAAATCTCTTGTTTTGTCATTACAAAATATCCAGTCTCCCCCTTACTAATCAATCAGCTACAAGTTCTGTACAAGTTTATTATATCTGATCTAGATGTTTTGTTGTACATATTTCATGCAGAGTATGATAGCAATAGCGGAGGAGGCTATACCTAGAGCTGCTGAAAATATTGCACTGGCTATTGGTGCACTCTGTGCAGTGAGAAGCTTTTTTATTGTTGTGCACCCTTTTTTATCTTTATAGTTTCTGACTAATTATCTTCTGTGCTACATTTAGGCATCTTTAGCACATAAGCAAGTAAGCAACTGTTGTGATAATGGAACATCAATGAGTAATCCAATTGGTATTAACCACATTTTATATGGACAGTTTTACATTATCAGTGATTTTGGAAGCAATTCAGTTTCAGAATGCTATATATCCTATCCAATCTAATATCTGCTGTAGTGATTCGAATATCTAGGATTTCACTTAAGTCATGCTTAACTAATAAGGTATAGGATTAGTGATTCAACTTTTGAATAATCTGGTTTGTAGTGTATAATTTTAATTAGCGAAACAGCATTTGATTGTCGCAGTCTCTGACATTGCTATTCTCAGGTTTTGCCTCCGTCTGTTCACACTGTTAAATCTGCTGCTTCAAAATTTCTTTTGGAGTGGTTGCTCCAACACGAACATGAAAATCGCCAATGGTCTGCTGCAATTTCTCTTGGATTAATCTCAAGTTGCCTTCATGTAACCGATCATAAAGAGAGATATCATAACATTACAGGACTTCTTGAGGTATTTTTGTTTTCTTCTTCTTGGTATGTCTATTATCTCAATGTATCATTTTTTTGTTTATTTATCCAATTGGATTCACTTTGAGTGGAATTCACTAACAAGATTAGCATTCTATTTCACTGATAATCTGTTCTTCCAGGTTTTTTTTGTTAGCAAAAGTTCCCTTGTAAAAGGTGCATGTGGTGTTGGATTGGGTTTTTCGTGCCAAGATCTTCTTACCAGGGTTGAAGCTGCTGATGACTCTACTCTCAAAAATGAAACAGAAAAGGTTCCAGAATCTGAATTACTAGGAAGAATCGTCTGGGCCTTAGCTGCAACGATAAAAGAGAGAACTAAATGTTCTTCCGATGTTTTGGATAGTCTATGTTCATGCTTTCCACTTAGTTATGATGTGCATGTTAAAGCATTTGAATCATCTTCTGAAGACGGTGAAGACTTGGAAGAAGATATATGGGGTGTTGCTGGACTTGTTCTTGGTTTGTCTACCTCCATTAGTGCAATATACAGAGCTGGGAAGTTAGATGCTGTTATCAAGATAAAAAACTTGGTAATATCATGGCTTCCATATGTCGATTCACTATTTCAAAGCCCTAATTGTCAGGGGCGGAAATCTGATATTGTTTTAGCACTAGGATCCTGTATTGCACTTCCCACAGTATTGACTTTTTGCCAGAGAATGGAATTGATGGATGATATTGGGTTGGACCATATTGTGCCTGGCTTTAATAAGTTCATTTCTGAGTTAATATCTGTGAAAAAGTCTGATGTTTTCCACCATAGTTTGCTGATGGCGTCATGCGTTGGAGCAGGGACAGTAATTTCTTGTATACTGAATGAAGGTGTTCACCCGATAGAGATTGAACGTGTTAAATGTTTACTAGAACTGTTCAGGAAATGTTATTCCAATCCTTTCCATTTTCTTGTTCATCTTGGTGGTATGCTAGGAGTAGTTAATGCCATGGGAGCGGGTACAGGGATTTTGGTCTATATGAATTTTCCAAATTACACTAGCCATTCTGGTTATCACAATGAGGTAATTTATCTTAGAAAAATTGTTGCCATTTGTCTCTCATTGCATATTTTTTTTCTTGTTTCATTTTTGAATATCTTACGATGTGAACTACAGGATTCTTCTTCTGTCACGGGTCCTCTCCTATCAAGTTCTGTCTTTGAACCATACTTGACATCATTGGTACAAGAAATGTTTCTTGTGGCACAAAATTCTGATAATCATCAGCTACAACAGTTTGCTTCCTGGGCGCTCGCCTTACTTCGGCATCATTTATGGTCCAAGGAACTTTTGGGGGTTGACACTGATGGGAATGTGGCTGAAACTAATTCAAAACCTGTTTCTCAACATTTTCCCGAGGACAGTGTGGTTTTGAAACTCGGTTTGTGGCTTATGGATTTCAAATACACCGAGGTAGATTTCTTGCTCATATTTTTGTGTAAAATGTTTTAATGAAGTTCTTAATATTTCAATGAATTGTGTATATTATTTTAAATATAATATATTTCATTATTTGTCTTTCATTCTCATTTATCTGTCTGTTTTCATCTGCCTCTGTTACTCATTTTCTTCCTATTGCATGACATTCGTTTGCTTTATGGGAGGCTTGTGTTCCTGTGAAGATTTTTTTAAGTTCATGCAAACATTTTATCTTTGAATTATCTAAGGAGTTTTTGTTTCTTGTATGGGAGTTGGAATACAAACTAACTACAGGAGAGGCTTAAATTCTTGAACTCATTCTTCAAATTATGGAAACCATGTCATGATTATATGTTATTTTGTTAATAATTCAAACTGGGTTCCAAAGTTTAGTTTGTTTTGAAAATAATATGGCACGTCAAATCAATAGTTGAGATCGTTCATAAAAAATACTGATAGGACCCAAAAAGTAAAATAGAAAGAAACCAATCTTTGTGAAACAGTGATAAGCAGAGACTGAATTACAATATAGAAAACTGAAACTGTTAAATAACTAAGAACTAAAATGAAATGGAGTAGTACTCCTTAAAGAAGTGGAGAAATTAAAAGGATAAACCCAGAAATGACACAACAACTATTGAACCCCTATTCTGAGGAAGAAAGTAGAAGATCCAAACTCTCCACTCTAACCCAATATTCCATAACTAAATTCTAATACCTCCATTCTGCTACCCTCTCCTTTTACATTCACCAGTTGCCCTCTCATCATATCCTTGTTCTAGAATCTTCGCCCCTTGTCCCCATTTGCCACCTGTCAATTCTGTTACTCACTACTCTCTACAGGCCCATTTTCATTTCCCAGCCCATATTTGTTTGGTTTCATTTCATCTTTTTAAAGGTAATAACCATGCTAAAATCATTGAATGGCAATAGTCTTAGCATTGTTATATCCGTTATGAATTTTTGTTATTATTTTAATAAAGTAACAATGGTGCAAAGAATCATAATGATCATCATCATTCTTTTCCTAGGTTGTCTTGTAAATGAATTTAATGTCACATAATCTTGAATTTGGTTGGGTTTGGTTATTCTTTGAAATTCATTTTTATTACTCCATCTTTTCATGGTTTTATACCTTATTGCTTCACAAAACTATATCCATTATGAAGATTGCTTCTGATTGTCCTAATTAACTCTCCGTTCTAGATTTAGCAGGCGTAATTATATATGATATACTTTCGATATACATCCTAAATACTTAACAAGTCTAGTACATTTACCAAGTTGTGCTTTTTTGTGTTTGTACTTTGTATCTTATTTTTCTCATTTTTATGTCTTTTCCAAATTCAGCCAGGTAGTATTGTACATGCTGGCAGAGTTGTTGCTATATTAAGGTGCCTTTCTAGAGCACCCAGGCTACCAAGCATGGATTGGGGGGCAATTATTAGGCGTTCTATGAGATATGAAACCAAGATTACTGAGTTGTTAGCAGCAGATTCTGCTTTTAAGAAAGGAACTCTAAGGGAGGAATGTGTGCTATTTTCAATAGCTCACGCAAATCAATTTAATTCGCTGCTAACTTTTCTTGATGAGCTATCCGATTTTTCTAGGTTCAAGACACTTGAAATAAATCTGCAGTCTTGTCTGCTAATTCATCTTGCAGACCTTGTAAAAGTATATTCAGGATCCAGGCTTGAGAAACTATTTGGTGATGTGGGTAACCACTTGTCTTTATTTAACTCGTTTGAAGAGTACGGAACCTACCAGAAAAGCCTGTTGCGTATTTCATGCTGGAAAGGTCTCTATGAGTGCCTAGATGAAGTTTCTGTGGGCACTTCGGGCCACATATCCCATGTTGAGAGATGCATGGAGATTCTATTTATTTCATTGCCAGTTCCGCAATCTTCTGGAAGTGTAGTGTCAGGGGACATAAGTTCCGTAGAGGAATGGTCTGAGGCTATAAGATGCTTAGGGAAGGCTCCACAGAGTTGGTTGTTGGATTTCCTAGAGGTATGCATACATTTGACTGTATTTCTTTGTCAGCTTTTCCTGTCAAGAAAGTTATTTTGAGAAGTTATGTTTTGTTGTTTACTTTAAGTTAATCCATCTTGGCACTGATTCAAATTGATTATTCGAAACATGCCTAAGTCTCTTTAAGCCTTGTGACCTAATTGATCATTTCTAAGCACAGGTTTCACATGAGGAGTTTGTTCAAAGTGGTTACAAATCAATTGAAGTCCAAAAGAAGGTCCATGCTAAGATCAAGCTTGTGAAGACTGGTTCTCTTCCACTAATTGAACTTGGAAAAATGAAATCCTACATATTGAACTCCAAATCACAAGGTTAGTTTTCTGCTCTGCCCAGAAACTCAGATTGATTGGGGGCTGAATTGAATTAGAGTTGCTGCGCATTCATTCCCTTGAAAACAGTTTGGAACTTGGAAGAATATTAAGCTGGAAATGCTTTGCATATCAAACGTCAATGCTAAAAATTTAGTTTTTGCAGGACTCTGGAGTGTTCTCTCTGAAGTTGTGGCTGCTTTGCAGCATGCAGAGATAAGTATCAGAAGACAGTGGCTTATTGATGCTGTTGAGATTAGCTGTGTATCCAGTTTTCCTTCCACGGTAGGAAATTTGACATTGATATCTCTATTACAATTTGTTGGGGAGTAATTATTTTGTGGATATTGCATGCCGAATTTCAAAATAAATTCAGCAAGAATTAGTATGTGATCAATGTTGACATTTCATTTATTCGAGAAGTATATGATGTATTAATACATTTTGATGGAAAACAAATCCTAACCTTACACACAAACACAATTGCAAAAGGTGACATTGTTAATTTTTCTCTTCAACGAGATGACATTGTTCATTTGTTAAAAGTTTTTTATGGGCCTCTGCAAAAAGTGCTGAAATGTATGGAGCTAATTCAGTCATTGTTCAAGTTTTTGATGTGCCTCTACATAAAATGTCGAAATGTATGAAGCTACTTGAATTATTATTATTATTATTATTATTATGGTAAGTAATAATGTATATGAAAAAGAAAAACATATTTTTCTATCAAATTGAAGAATGCCCAGGGCAGTTATAAGATTTCTGCAAATGGAGTGCAACTGTCGCTGAAGAAATGTTCATGTTGATGGCTTATTACTGATCTTGTATTGTGCCTGATTTATTTATGAATGGTTAGCTTTTACTATGCTATTGTTTGCCATTAATGGGGATCTTGGTATAATTCTATATCATGAGATAGAGAAAATATCTTTTTACTCCTTGATATCCAAGTTGAATTTAGTACAGACCTTATTTTACATCCATCTTTTCCATTATCCTGCAGGCTCTACGATTTCTCGGTCTTCTGTCTGCTACGTGCTGCAAATACATGCCCTTTATGATTGTGGACCAACAAATGGTACTGAATGATCTACCAGTCACTCTTGTATCTCTGCTGGCAGACAGAAGCTGGAATGTTGTTGCCGAAACTGTTGTTTCCCATCTCTTTTCATCAACAGAAAGGATACATGACTGGGCCATGCACATAGCAGATGGCTCTTATATTCCAGCTTCACAACCCATTGATGAAAGTGAGAATGATATGGCTGATTTTCTACTGCAAGTGATGCATCATACATGTGTATTGTTAAAAGGCTACTTGCCACTAGATAAGCAGCTTAAACTTGCCAGCATAGTTGTGATTAGTTGAAAGACAATTTTGTCAAAATTACAATATGTTGAGACTACAATAGAAAGTTTGTTCCCATGTATCATTTAGTCAAAGGAGTAACAACACCATACCACACTAGTGTGATGATGTTCTTGGAATATGGACATTTCTATGAGCTGTTCATTCCTGAGTGAATTAAGAGGACTAAGTGTTGAGCAGAAAAAGTCTATGGCTAAAGCATGCAGCTGCAGATATATTTTGTAATCCAACGCAGTAAAATTCAGCAGAAGCAGAATTCGTGTTGTACCATTTTTCTCCTTGTAAAAACTGTTGTGCAATAGTACCACCCTTGGCATTGCCTGCAAAGATGTGTAATGCTTTTCAATTAGGTTGCAAAACAGAATCAGTAAATATATTTTATGAGATCTTGATTTCAATGATGGGTGGATGCTTCCATTAAAATGCCAACTAACGTATATAATGTCATGATTGAGTTCTCGACGTAGACGGCTAAAAAGTGTAGTTTTTATGAGTCGTCTAATTTATAAAATGGAAACAATTAGAAAAACCGCTTTTAAAAATTAGACAAAATATCTCCTGAGGTCCTATAACTTATTTTCAGATAACGAATAGGATCTCTTAACTTTTTTTGTAACTATTAAGTCCCTTAACTTTTAAAAATGTTGCACTGTTATCCTCTTTTTTATTTTTCGTTTAACTCTGTTAAAAAAATGTGCACGTGGCTATTTTGATGCTGATGTGGATATAACGGTGTTGACGTGTTAAGTAAAAATAGATTTTTAAATAAAAAATTAATTTTTTAATTCTTTTTTATTAACATTATTATTTTTAGTTACTGCATTCTTCTTCTCCTGGGTTTTTCTTCTTTCGTTCATTTTTAGTTAAACGCAGCTTGTGTCGCCGGAAAAGTCTTGTATTGCAGCTCTCGTCATCTACCTCAAGGACAATGGCAGTTCCGGAGACCTCACCCTCGATATAAATTGGGGCACACCTGGTATGGGTCTTTGGAAATTCATTTGTGCTGGTTGTGTATGGGGATTTATGTTGCTTAAGTAATTCAACTAAGGTGTTTGATGAAATACTTCAAAGAGAGGTGAACCCTTCTCTCATTGCAATTCTTTATCAATTAGTGAATCATGAACATATAAGAGCAGCCATGCAAGAAATCAATTGAATCATTAAGGTTTCGTCAAGCTGGTTTATTGGAAGAATGGCTAGAAATTCAAACTGCACAGTCTCTAATCGGTGCTCATCAGTCATCACCTCTGTTATGCCTTAATTCACTGATAAGCACTACTGTTATTGTTGGTTTTAGGCGGGGCGCTGCTGGGGTCTGTTGGGTATTGTGGTTGCTGATGGTATACCGTAAAATGAGATATTTCCGGAAATCCCTAAAATTTGTCTTCCGAATTTATGTAAATTTGAGGTATTTCCGAAAATCAAAAAAAATTGTCTTCCGAATTTATCTAAATTTGAGGTATTTCCGGAAATACCTCAAATTTCTCTTTCGAATTTATCATATAATATAGTGTTTCCGGAGTGCAAAAAATAAAAACTCAAACATTCATTTGATTAATTAAAAACGCCTTCTACATTGATTTAAAATAACAGATTGTAACAACAAACAAAACAAAGACATAATAGAAACTAACAGATTGCAACAACAAACAAAACGAAAACATAATAGAAACTACTGAGATGGTGGTGGAGTCAAATGACGAAGGATCTCAGCGACGGTCCTTCTGGTTTCGACGTATAAATGCAGATAACCCCCCTTCCATCTAAACATAACACGAATGGCCATCATGGCTTGGACGTCATCGTCGTTGTTGACATCCATTGCAGACCAGTGCACATGTCCATTAACCCAAGCTGGTTTCCGATAAATTATACTAATTATTTCATGCTCGTCGCCTCCGGCTCCGCCTTCACCTGCAGCTGCTGAGGATGTTGTTCCACTTCCCTTCGAGTCCAGGATGACAGCAGCTACACATGTCCAGGATGCCGATGATCGTCTTTTGTCAGTCGATGGAGTCGACGGCATTCCTGAGAATGTCTATGATAGTCTGTTGGCTGCTTTACAGATTTTGAACATTTAGTTGTATTATTTTTTGTATTTTTACTGTATTATTTCGCGTAATTTGATTTCACGTTCGGTTACAATTATTTTGTGCTGAGGTATTTCCGGAAACACACATATTTCCGTCTTGGAAAACCCATATTTCTGCCTTCCGAAAATATGTGTATTTCCGGAAATTTGTAAAAAAAAAAAAATTAAGGATTTAGCGTAAAATAATCTTTGTTATTGACCGATTCTGTCATTGTAATGAATTGGCCTTGTATTTATTATGCATTAAACCAATAAACTAGTAAATTGTAATAAAGATAAACCAGATTTCAGTTAATTCATGTTACAAATCCTTAAAATAAAGATAAACCAATAAACTAGTAAATTGCAATCACCAGTAATGTTGTCATGATGTGTATTAACTTCATAGAGGAAATCTCCTTGCAGAGCAAGGTGCATTCACATGTAAAAAAAGTAGTTTTATTCACAACAATTTAAAAGCTGCAGCCTCCCTAATTCACATCTCTAGTGTTTCCATAGTCACTGCAATAATCAGAGATGCTTCTTAATCTTGGTCACTTGAGCACACAATTATACAAACACGTTGTGGGCAGAACAAACCAATGACTATAGATTGGGACCAGGACTCATCAACATCACCATTAGCCATTTCGAGTTCGATTTCGTTTTCGAGTTCTATTTCGATTACGTGTTGGGTTTTCGATTTACGTGTTTTTGAGTTCTATTTCGATTTCGCGTTTCATCTTTTCGAGTTCCATTTTGTTTTTGTTTGAAGATGAACCGGGAGGCGAAAATTAATTTTTAATTAAAATCTTAGGTGGACCTGCCACATCATCACCATTTTGCCACACGAACATCCACATCAACACCGTCAGCCACTTAAGCTTGTTTTTAATGAGTTATGACATTTATTTCACCCCAAAACAAGTAAACTAATATTCGGTACAAAAAATTATTAATTATTTGCAAAGAAATATAAAAAAAAGGTTTAATTTGACTTGATTAGGGGAAATCTCGCTCCTACATATCATTGGGTGTATTGAGGAACTTAAAAGCCGCGTAGTTTTTCTTAGAAAATGTTTGTGTGTTGGTTGATTATAACTTTTGAATAGGGTTTAAGATCACCAAGTTGTCACAACTTAGATGTCTTGAACTAAGGGTCGACAATATGTCACATCTCAATCAAACCATATTTTTTGGTTTTTTTTTATGAGAATGTATTTTTCTACTACCAAATTTACCGAACTACCCTTTGACAATTCATCTTTTTAATGCCCTTTTGGTCACAAATTTCAAATTTCGAATTTCGCTCCAACAATCTCAAAGTTCCAGCTTTCAAACATCTTCATTCTTTTCTTCTCTGGTCGCTACTGAACACCACACTGCAGCAGAGCTCACTTTTCTTCAAATATCAAAAACTCAAATTTCAAAATCTTTTGGCTTCTCCATCATCCATTTCTCTCGCTGAACCACTTCATCATCAGGTTCTTCCTTACTTCTTTACCTTATCATTTATGGTGTTTTCTACACCTCTGGAATGCACGACATTCTTAATATGTTTTGCAGCCAAATCAATTAGTGCATATCAAGCCTCAAAATAACTGAGAAAGAACTTCAATTTCTACACTCCATTTTTTTCAAGCAAGGTAACTGAGAATATCTCCACCCTCTTCTTCTTCCTCTTGCATGAACTTCAATTTTTTAATACATCTACTAATCAACCCTTTTACCCCTTTGTTGAGCAGAAAATTGAAACTGTAATCACCCAGGAGAGTTACTGCGTTCTTCAAGTATGCAAGTATAAGAACTCATTCATCTCACAATCACACTCAATACCTCAAAATTAAGCTTCAAACTTTCCTAAATAAATGCTTGAATCGTAATACTTTGGTTTTAAGCTTCATTTTTTAGTCCCACACTGGATCTGTAACAAACTAAACATTTTTGGGTTATCTAGGTTTTATCAAATCTGTTAATCTTCTGCTGGGAGAAAGAATGAAGTTGTTCATCCATTTCTTTCCATTTTTTACTTTGAAATCCAGAATATTTGTATTGGTTTTTAATAGAATGATTTGGTTTAGGGAGTGGGTAGCTAAATGTTTCTAGATCTTTCTTATGCTCTTACATAGTATATTAAACATATCCCCTATGCTACCATGCTAATTTAAATGGCTAGAGTTGGCTTTAGATGCTGTTTACGAGTAAACATATCCCTTCCGATATGATACAATGCTAATTTGAATGTCATATAACTTTTCTTCTTCTGATTTGAGTGCAGAGTTATATCAAAAGATATATGGTTGTAAGCAGAGCTGTCAATCGGGCGGGCTCGGCCTATTCGGGCCAACGACAATTTCGGGCTCGGGTGGACTGGGCCAATTTTAATTTGGGTTCATAAATTTCGGGCTCTATGCGGGCTGCGGGACAAATGGGCTGGCCCATGGGCTACTAATTTCTTTTTTAAAGTAAGCACTAAGCTAGTTTAAGCACCGAAATAATTATACATCAGAAAAGATATCTAGTATCTACATAAACTATCAATGTATATTTGTGAAAAAATCAATACAATAAATCATGAAGTATGTAGGATAGTGATCATTGAATGTTTTATTTTGTTCTGGATCAAGAACCTCTAGCAATGCTGAAGCTGGAAGATCCACGAACATCAGAACCTAGTCAACTTCATCAAGCAACATAATAGGATTGCAAACAGCAACTCTCTATAGGTCAAATGAAAGAAGCATTTATCAGTCTAAGACCCGAAGTTCAATATACTTTATTTTTTTGGTTTGACTTCCCAGGTCAAATGAAAGAAGCTAAAAAGTATTTGGTGTTGTAGTTGTTATCCATTATTGATATATGTTTTTAAATTAGGTTGTTTATCCTTAGCTGTATAAGTTGTCTTTTTAATATTCCTATATAGGCAGTGTGTTATCACGTGAGTCAGCTGTCAATACGAGCGGGCTGGGCCCATTCGGGCCAGCCTATACGGGCCAACGACAATTTCGGGTTCGGGCGGGCTGGGCCAAATTTAATTCGGGCTCATAAACTTCGGGCTCTATGCGGGCTGCGGGGAGGGCGGGGTGGGCCAGCCCGCCGGGCTGGACTCATTTTGACAGCTCTAGTTGTAAGCTTATACCATGAACTTGAAATACAGTGGCAAATATTTTGATTAGATTAGATAAAGTTGCACCGTTGCAATATAGATCATCTGCTATTCTGCGGGATCCAAATACCGTTTTTTTTGTTACTCGGATCCAAATACCTATTTAATGGCTATTGTCATGGATCCAACTATTATTTGATGAGGTTTATGTTGAGTACTATTGCATCTATACATGATGCTTTTAAGTGGAATAAAAGCATAAATATGATGTTGTGTCCTGAATTCTTTGGTTAAATTTTGGGCTTGATTTGGTTGGTCAATATGGACTTTAGTCTCATCCTAATGCGTCCAATCGCTTCCAACCGAAAATGCAACCTCCCCAAATGCTCCTCGTGTACCCAATTTGACCCAAAACAGAAATGTAACTATTGCAAGGGCTCTACTACTGAATCTTGACTTCACAATTTGATTATGGAGCTTCATCATCCACATGCAAGCTACTAGAGACCCAAAACTCCATTTTTTTGCTTCTTGAGAGCTAGGAGGTTCAAAATTGGCAACAATGGATAGAGGAGGAAGTAGAGAATGAAATTAGTGTCATTGTGTAGAGCTTGAAAATGAGGAAGAGTGGGTTGAAAAGAACTTACATGCATGGACAATGGTGAGAACCCTCTCCTCTTCTCCTCTCCCTCTTCTCTGCGCCTCCTCCCTCTCTCTCTCTCAATTCTGATTTCTAACTTTCAGTAAAGGTGTTTTGTGGGAGTGAGTGTGAGTGCTGTCATGTTTATGAGCTGAAGGGAAAAATTTTAAATGAGTAGGAAAAGACTAAAGTGCCCTTAACTTAATTAGTCCATCATCTTAGTTTACTTCTAATTAACCACTAACTCATAATTTCCTTCTAAAAATTGTGGTTGTGGTCTTATGGAGTTAAGGAGTGTGTTTGGTGTTGTGTAATTTGGGTTAGGGGTTCAAATGATATGGAAATGACCAAAACGGCCTTGGCTCCCTAATCCTCACATAATTCTATTTCTACCCCAAAACAATCACACCAATTCACATACTTCAAACAATAAAGCCATTAAATCATATGATCTAGCAATATATATATATTGCTTTCCCGATAACTCATAACCTCGACTAGATTTACTATTTAATCGAATAATAAATCACTAGTTAATTTCGTAATCCGAAATTAATGGAACTAAGGATGTTACACCTTCTCTCTCCTTGCAACTCTCTCACTCACTCACCTCCCCCGCACTCCCTCTTCTCCTTCTCTCTCCCCTGCGATCACTCTCTCCCTCTTCTCACCACCACCACCATTGTTTTGCCTTCGCCCCGCCCCACCACCACCACCACCACAATTCGTCTTATTCTCCCCCCTTTCTATGTGTTTTCCTTTTGTCTTTTTCTGCACTTTAAATATCGTTCGGTACTAAAATACCTGACAGTTTCAGTACCAAGGTACCAGACACATATTTTTTAAAATATCTGATATACGTCCGGTATCAAAGTCTGAAACTTCCCGGTACTAAAGTACTAAACGTGTATCTGACAGTTCAAAAAGTACACGCATGATACCTTAGTGCCGGAACTATCATGCACCAAGGTATCAAGCATGTCAAAAAGAATTTCCCTAAAAAATTCAATTTTTTTCACAAAGGAGGGATTATAGTAACTTGATTAAACAAGGGGACAGTGGGAGAGTAAAAATGGGGAGTGCTTAAAGAATGGGCCGATCACATGTCAACGAAAAACAACTTATTAATATTGGGCTGGGATTTTTTTTTGGTACCCCCATCATCTCCCTAGCCACCCCCACCGACCCTGCGAAAAGACGCAATTGCCCTTAACAAAATTTAAAAATCCCGAACGTATCCTGATTTCATTTTTTTTTGGAAATCGGATTTACCTAAATCCGATTTCCACTAAAAATTTTAAAAAAATTAAATTGGATTTAGGTAAATCCGATTTCCACTAAAAAATTTAAAAAATTTAAATCGGATTTATTTAAGATGGGTAGATCCGCTTTTAAAAATAACAAATCGGATTTACCTTAAGTGGGGGTAAATCTGATTTGTTATTTTTAAAAGCGGATTTACCTTATGTGGGGGTAAATCCGCTTTGTTAACCTAATTAATAAATAAATAAATCAGTTAAAATTTTAGAAACAAATTTCGACCGTCTTTTGGTTCTGTTTAGTGTGTAGTTCGTTAACACGTGACGATATTGTACGTCGGGAGAATAATTTAGCCTAAAAAATCAGTTTTCGGGAAACCTACTCAAATTGTAATGAAACGACATTCTTTAAATCCGAAAAATATCAAGGATCAATACTCCTCATGAAGGGACTTCTTTTAGGACTGGGGACCTCAAAATCCCAAATTTCATCGTTTACTATTTTTCATTAATTTTTTTAATTTTTCATAATCTCCAAAAAATCTGAAAAAATTTGCATAACTTTATTTTGGTTTTCTTAGATTTTTAGTGGTGTTTTCATAATTTTTAGATTAGTTTTGGCTATTTAACGGATTTTTAGTAGTATTTTATAACCTTTTTTAAAAAATTAAATAAAAAACAATTTTTTTTAATAACAAAATCGGATTTACCTTAGGTGGGATAAATCCGATTTTCTTTTTTTAGGGAAATCGGATTTACCTTAGGTGGGTTAAATCCGATTTTCTCTTTTTTTAGGGAAATCGGATTTATGTACCACTAGGTAAATCTGATTTCCAAAATAACAAAGCGGATTTACCTCCAGCTAAGGTAAATCCGCTTTGTTATTTTTGAAATCGGATTTACCTATTGGGCACCCCCATATGAGGTAAATCCGAATTTAAAAATAACAAAGCGGATTTACCTCAAATGGAGGTAAATCCGAGCGAATTGAAAATTGGGCAGGGGTATTTTCGGATTTCACTTTTATGTGGGGGTAAATAGGGAGATGATGGGGGTAAAAAAAAAAACCCTATTGGGCTGAGTCTGGCCCAAGAGCCCACTCACTCTCCCTTCTCGTCTTGACCTAAAAACAAAAACCACAGCGCTGTTACTGCAACAATTGCGGCCATTCTGAAGATCCTCTTCTCAGGTTCGTTCGCAATCTATCCCTTTCTTCCAAACCCTAACTTCTCTTTAGGTAAACGCGAATTCAAAATCGCGCTTCTCAATTTATTTATTGTACTCTATATCTTTAACAATTCTAATTTTCTTCTTCTTCTCTGCAATTTCATTTAGGTTTAGCTGCTGATTCAAAACCAAAATGAGGTATTTATCCTTTATTCTTATACTTGTACTTGTTTATTCGTCATTGGTCGCCTTTATGATTTTGAAAAGCAATTTTTCTGATGAAATGAATGTGCAGTAAGCTTCAGAGTGATGCAGTGCGAGAAGCCATTTCTGGAATCATGGCTGATTCCAAGGAGAAGCAACGTAAATTTGCTCAGACAATTGAACTTCAAATTGGGCTCAAGAACTACGATCCACAGAAAGACAAGCGTTTCAGTGGATCTGTCAAATTGCCTCACATTCCTCGCCCAAAAATGAGAATCTGCATGCTTGGTGATGCTCAACACGTTGAAGAGGTATATCTATATGCTCTAATTATCAATTTGATTGTAACCATTAGCTGAAATAATACAATGCTTATGTAATATGTATATATCAGTTACCTCAATTTAGGAGAGTCGTGGTTTTATGTTTTGTGCTTTAGGGTTTTAAATAATCATCTTTTAATTTTTAGTTGCTGAGTTGTGCTTATTCTTTAAACTCCAATCCACAGGCAGAGAAGATTGGGTTGGATTATATGGATGTTGAAGCTTTGAAGAAGCTTAACAAAAATAAGAAGTTGGTGAAGAAGCTAGCTAAAAAATACCATGCTTTCTTAGCTTCTGAGGCAGTTATTAAACAGATTCCTCGGCTTTTGGGTCCTGGTCTCAACAAGGCAGGCATGTCATTTTTATGTTTAGGACATTTTGAGGCACTTGGTTATTCGCATTTGGTTTGATCCTTTTATTTAAGGCATTGCCGTCTTTTGATTAATATCTAGTCACTTTGTGCTATTTATATTTTTGTTTGAAATATCTAGCTACCTAAAAATTCCTTTAAGCAACTTCCTATGTAGTTTTTCATACCTTGTTGGAGTCTCATATTGGATAGTGTTATAACATGAATAGTAGTTATAAGCATGGGGCGATCGTCACCCCACTAGTCAGCTTTTGGATTTGAGTTAGACTTAACCCCAAATTCTAATATGGTATTGGAGCCTTTTATAGATCTAATCTTTGACCATTTGGGTCACGCTTCAGATGTCAAGTATTAGGCATGGAAGGGTCTGTTGCAAGTTTGATGTGTAAGAATGAGATGGCCTGATTAGTGGTTATTAGTGGGGGATTGAGGTGAGGGTTTCCCTCTTCTTATAACCACTAGTAATCTCCATTACTATCCGATGGGCCTAGGACTGGACATTTGGAGCATGAAGTTTAGCCATTTGCAGGTGGTCACATGGAACTCAGATAGGCTCTCATACCATATTAGAATTTGGATTTGAATTAGGGCCTAACATATTAGACCATCTCATTCTTCCACGCATGATTTCCAACATACCCCTCTAATGCCCATGACTAAACATTTGGAGCTTGATCAGAGTAACCCTATAGTGGGTGACCCAACAATGGAACTGTGATATAGGCTCTGAGTCAATATTAGAATTTGGATTTGGGCCTAACTCAACCTCAAAAGCTAGCCTTAAGGAGTTGAATTAGACCCATACCCAATTCTAATATGGTATCGGAGCCTTATCATTGATTCGTAGGGCCATCCGCACAATTCACACCCTTCAATATCTTGTAGTGGATTACTTCGTTTGAAAGAAATGTTTTTAGTTTTTATTTCAAATTTCAGGTATTGCTATAGTTAATATTGATATTCTGCATAACTTTGCAGGAAAGTTCCCAACCCTTGTCTCTCACCAAGAATCTCTTGAGTCAAAGGTGAACGAGACTAAAGCCATGGTGAAATTTCAGCTGAAGAAGGTGCTTTGCATGGGAGTTGCCGTAGGTAATGTTAGCATGGAGGAAAAGCAAATCTTTCAAAACGTACAACTCAGTGTTAACTTCCTTGTCTCGCTGTTGAAAAAGAACTGGCAGAACGTGAGTATTTCACTTCATATTATTATTGAGTAATGAGTAAATTCATTGCTTTGTTTCCTTTTTATTTTACCGTGCTTTTCCTGAAGTTACCTGTGATTGTGTTCCTTGATCTGCTTACCACTTTCCATGTATTGCTGTGATTAAAATCTCACTAAAACAAGTCTACAATAACAGTTTCTTTCCTATCCTTGAAATATTCAATCATCTAAGATAGCCTCTTGTTTATTTCAGGTTCGGTGCTTGTATCTGAAGAGCACCATGGGAAAATCATACCGTGTGTTTTAAAATAATTTATTTTCATTTCCTTTTTCCATATTCAGCGAACTTATCATCGGCCTCGTTACATCGATTATCGTAATAGCTGGATAGAAGTTTTCATCTTGTTACGGTTTTGTTGGATTATTTGTGACTGAAGTTTTGTTTATGTTCAAACATTTGATGATGTTACGCGAGCTATTTATGGTGTTCACTTTAGCATTTATTGATTGATATCACTCAGTGTTGGTATACTATTAACTTTGTATGCAAAGCTATGCAAATGTCCATCCAAATACCTTTACTTATATTAACTTTGTATGGAAGCTACTATTAGTTCTAAGGCTCTAAGAGAACTAATGGGAAAGAGAAGAGAAGAGAATAGAGAAAGATAAAACTAGTTACATGAAATTATAGGAGAACTAATGGGAAAGAGAGAAGAGAATATAGAAATTATAGTATTGTAACTGCAAACATAAGATGCTCGCCCAAAAGGAAAAGTCGTTTTATTATATTACTTACAAATATTACTTATAGGAATTCAAGATCCGTCTACCAAACATGAGATGTTCACCCAAAAGGCAAAGTTGTTTTGTGTAAATAGGAAATCAATTTCCTTAATATAAAAAATATGTTACAGGTATCTGATGAAAAGTCCAAAATAAACTTGAAGGTGTGTAATAGGGCCAGCCCATAATTAGTGGTTAACAGACACCACGAGATTTAAACACTTTTATTTTCTGGAGATGTACTCTAAGAAATCTGCACTGTATTTATAAATAAGACAATGACTCAACTAAGTCTTAGCTATGACCTATTTTCATTAGTAAACTTTAGTTATAAATAAGGTCTTTGAGAGATCAACGATTTTATTAGTTAAGGTTTTCCCATTTTTGGTTTCTCAGATAGCCAAGATTTTTAGTTATAATCAAACTTTTCATGTTTCTTGTAAGGAAGCATCACAACAGAATATTGAGAATAAGATACAGTAGTACCAAAATAGTCATCAAACGACATAACTCTTAAACATAGATTAACCTATTTGTTTAGATTTAAATTTTGATATGCACATTTAGGTTCTAAAATAGGTTATTTAATTAGAACAACATATGACTCGCTAAAACAATTTTTGAATAGTTTTAAAAAAGTTGTATAACTCTTACATTCAACTAAACACTAATTGTTTCACTAAATTAAAAAAATAAAACAAGTGATTAGCCACTAGCCTTGACATGGTATGACTTGCTAGCATTAGTAGTAGAGTGGAAGAAAAAAACTAGACACCCTGACTGCACTGCACAATATTTATCCATTTATTCTTTTGAAATCAATACCATTCAAAGCCCAAAACCAGTACATTCTTAATTTCTCTTCTTGCTCTAGTGAAAACCAACAACAGGAGAATAGAAATCACCCTCCTTTGATATCAAAAACAACAACCTTCAAGGCCATATTGAAGGACCAAAACCATAGTAGGATGGGTGGCAGAATAAAACATGTCTACTCACTTCATTTTGGGGTTTTGTGACGAACTTTTTGAAAACTTGTAGACTAGCCCATAAACTCGTAAGTCTATCAGATTATGTCTGAGTCTGGCCGAGTCTATACTGACTCTGAGACTACACTGCTTACGAGTCTGTACGCGAGTCAACTCATTTTATATACCTAAAAATGTAAACTCAGACGAGTTTACGAGTCAACTCGCGAGTTTGACAACCATGGTTTCGGGTTTTAGCCGAAAATTGTTTAGAAATTAAGTAAAAACTCAATTCGACTATGTTTTTTACTCTAACAAGTTTTGGTTTCAAATTTAACTTTCAAAACCCAAAATTTAGATCCACCTCGAACGAGGTCTTAACAATAAAAAATTTGTTTCCTTAAAAAAAATTATAATGAACCTTTTTATTAAACTCAAATTTTGAAAAAAAAAACCTCATTTTAATCTTTGAACTATACTTTTTTTTATTTAGTCTATAAGCACCCAAAGAAATATAAATTATGAAAATTTATTAAATAGTCTCTAAAACTTATGTGTCCATCAATTTAGTTCCCAAAAAATCAAACTTATGAATGTAGAGAAATTTTTTTTTTGACAAAAAAATTATCAAATAGGATAGATTGATATTTTAAATCTATGGTTTCCTCGATTTTAAATCGAATCAAATTTAAAAATAAAAGTGAAAATAGAAATTGCTGACGAAAACAAAAGAAATCTTGAAACTCACGAACTCAATCTTTTACGATACACAGAAAAAAGGGAACCTCTGTTAACTTCCCGTAGATTAGAAAGGATCTCTGTTATTTGTTTCTTTTATGAAACCCATTTAGGTTTTTTTGATGTAAACACTCGTAACAATGTCTGGATTAGAAGAATTGAGAAAAAAACTTGCACCTTTATTTGATGCTGAGAAGGGTTTCTCATCAAGTTCAACCATAGACCCTTGTGATGATTCATACACAGTAAATCCCTCTTTCTCTCTCTCATAAATGAATGTAAAAATTGAAAATTGATTTGAGTGATTTTATCTGATATGAATTTTTGTTGTTTTTTTTTTGTTAATTCAATTGAGAAGTTTTCAGATGGTGGAACTGTAAATTTGTTAAGTAGATCATATGGTGTGTACAATATCAATGAGCTTGGTTTACAAAAGTGCACATCTAGGTCTATTGATGAAACTGATCATAGTGAGAAAACATATAAATGTGCTTCTCAAGAGATGAGAATATTTGGAGCTATAGGTAGTGGTGCTAGTAGTGTTGTTCAAAGAGCTATTCATATACCAACTCATAGGATTCTTGCATTGAAGAAGATCAATATATTTGAGAAGGTATTTTATTTCTCACTCTTAATTCTTGTGTCGTTTTGCCTAGGTTTTAAATCGCAAACCCAGGGTCGCGTCACAATCCTTGAAATTACGGAGAATTGATGTTAAATGCGCCTAATGTGGCTCAATCGTGGTCGCATTGCGATCCCAGAGATATTAAAAACCTTGATGTCCCGCCTCAGATCGTGGTCGCAGACCTTCTTTTTAAAACCCTTAATTTTGCTGTGGTTCGCCATTTACAATTTTCATTTGAATCTCATGTAGCAATAGCATAGTTATGTGTTTTTCCTTTGTTGCTTTTTGTTGTGTTATAGTCTTATTATGATTGTTGTTAAGGTTTTGTCAACAAAAAATATGATTGCTGTTAAGGCTTTAGTATACGCGAGATATGTTATGTGGCTGTTTAAATGCTATGAAGCACAGACACGAACACCGGACACGGACACGCAGACACCGGTTTTAATTTGAAAAATACAACTAATTAAAGTGACAGTGCCAGTGTTGGTGTCTGACACGTATCACGATACGTGTCGGACACCAAACATGTCTTCAATCGGAAGTGTCGTCTACAGAGTTTAAATGTGGTACTTTCTTGATGCTGAGTGATACACTCTTGATCTGTTGTGTTTTTTCGAAGTTATGGAGTTGCTAGAGGCTTCATTTATGTGACTCTATTGATAAGATCACTAATTTCTGCTTCTAAGGGATAAAAGAGAAGTATGGAAATAATGAATGATGCAGCACCCCCTCCCGCACAACAACATTGTCAAAACTGTAAAATGGTCAATTCATAATTATCGCCGGTTGGGTAACAGCTTTACTTTTTTGTGCCAATTAGGAGAAAAGGCAACAACTCCTTACTGAGATAAGGACATTATGTGAAGCACCATGTTATGAGGGCCTTGTGGAATTTCATGGAGCATTTTACACTCCAGATTCTGGACAAATAAGCATAGCTTTAGAGTACATGGATGGAGGATCACTTGCAGATATCTTGCGAATGCATAGCCATAAAAGGATACCTGAACTTTTTCTATCATCCATGTTTCAGAAGCTCTTACATGTAAGCAAAATATTCTAATATTTTCATTTTGAACTTTTCATTACAAAAGACACTAAGCTATACTACTTGGTCTTTATCTTTTGGAAGGGTCTAAGCTATCTCCATGGAGTCAGACATTTAGTTCACAGAGACATAAAGCCTGCCAATTTACTGATAAATCTTAAGGGCGAGCCAAAAATTACGGATTTTGGTATTAGTGCTGGCTTAGAGAGTTCAGTCGCAATGGTTAGTTTCCTTTATCAGTCTGAGTTTGTAGAATCGTTTGCAAATGTAAACTTCATCGTTTTATCGTGATTACGTTACCAAGCTAAGCGGTATATTCGTATATACTAACAAATGTGCTTTTTCAGTGTGCTACATTTGTTGGAACTGTTACATACATGTCACCTGAGAGAATTAGAAATGAAAGCTATTCTTATCCAGCTGATATTTGGAGCCTTGGTCTCGCGCTTTTTGAGTGTGGGACCGGAGAATTCCCGTATACAGCTAATGAAGGTCCCGTCAATCTTATGTTGCAGGTATGTGGCGTTGATGCTCCTTGATGGTATTTGTTTCCTTTCTTCTTACTAAGTGTACATGTCTAAGAAGAACATCTGCTCTGTCTGTATATAATTATACTTCGTTTTATGACAGATTCTTGATGATCCGTCACCATCACCATCAAAAGAGAAGTTTTCACCTGAATTCTGCTCCTTTGTTGATGATTGCTTAAAGAAGGATCCAGATAGTAGGCCAACAGCAGAGCAGGTGAGAGAAATGATACAATCCTTGATATCATATCAGCATGGTGTCTAGAATCCATGGTTTTGCATTTTTTCTGGACTTTTAATGCTTTATGTAGGGGTGGGAATAGGCCAGATGTTAGGAACCCAATTTAAGAGAAATGGAAAAATGTATTGTTGATTGAAAATGTAAGACTTATTACAAGAGAATTAGACAAAACCCTTGCAATCCCAGAGTATAAGCTCCTCAGAGAAAACACTTCTCTGCCTATACTATCCAAAATGGTTAAGTCCGAGATGATCCCCACGTTCAGCCCCTTTCTTCTATATAACTAACTTTTCTTTCTCTATTTTCCACCTAAGGTAATTTTAAATGGGCCCTAGACATTTGGGCTTGCAGGAAACCTTTCACCAAACCGACTTACTGACAGGGGCCTATGGCCCAGTCTACATCAGGCCTAGACCAGGCCATGCTTTTTTTGAATAGATAAGGCCAAAGCTTTTTTAAAAGCCATAATGCGGCTATGACAGGCCAGACTTAGGCCTTGCAAAGCCCAACTCGGCTCAACCTATTCACACCCCTATCTACCACTTTACTTAAAGTACAAATTATTTTATTGCACATGCATTTATTTCCTTTAATTCTCTATCTGTTTTCATTTGCTTTCTTGCCTGGTAGAAAGCATAATGTTTTCTTTCGAATATGGTGGTTCCAACCATCATACACAACTTACATGTAGATCTTGAACTAGATTCTCCATTAGATATAAACTTGTTGGTTTGAAGTTTGAACTTGATTATTTGGTCTTTACCATATTGCAGCTTCTTTCGCACCCCTTTATCAAAAAATATGAAACTGTCAAGGTAGATTTAGCGGGATTTGTTCGCAGTGTTTTCGATCCTACGCAAAAAATGAAGGACTTGGCAGATGTAAGTAGCTGCCAGTTTTTTTATCTCTTTATTATTAAGCAAACATGCTTATTTTCTTTAGTTGTTGTGTGTGTACAAACCACAAAAGCAATGAACAGTTGAAAGAAATTCTTGTATAAACACATACCTAAAACATCATTGTTAGGCACAACAAACAAAAGAAATTACACGTCATTAAAATTTATTAAAAAGAACCAAAATGAAAGAATCTTACTTTGCACTTTTCTCTCCAAATGTTGACAATACATTATTACTCAGAGTTTAGGGAGGTTTCAATTAGTACTAATTATCTGAAACTCTCTTTACTTTACATTTTTGTCTCCAGATGTTGACAATACATTATTACTTACTATTTGATGGACCCGACGATTTGTGGCAACATACACGGAGCTTATATAGCGAAAACTCAACTTTCAGGTGTGCGCTTTTCTCTGTATATTTAAGTTAGCATAAAATTACACTTTTTTGTTATGATAGAATATACAATAGAAATTGTTCCGGTAGACTAAAAATTCCAACATTGCTTGGAAATCAAGGCCGGTGATAGTTTATAAACACCGCCAACGAGATACCTTTTAAGGACAAAATTGTAAAGGCCCACATGCAGGTCAAAGCGGACACTACATCTAAATCAAGGCTTGTTGTGTGAGATCAGAATAGAAATTATCCCCTCTCAAGAAACTTTGCTGCTATTATAGCAGCATAAAGTTCTTAATTTAGCTGTGCTATGCATCTTAATTGGAATTCACTGAATGAAATTGATTTCGAGATATTCCAATATATCAAGGGCCTGCTCAAACTGATTAGATCACGTTTAGAGGAATGCTAGCAATACTTTTTTAAAAGATCCCTAAATACACTCTACTAATGGTTCCCGCAAAAATGTCGATTGAAACAATGTGTTATTAGCATTTCTTTTATTGTTAAATCAGTTTAGAATACATCGATCATGGATGAGGAGTTTTTTGTGAACTCAAGAAGCTGCTAACATTATGCTTAAATATTTTTCAGTTTCTCTGGGAAACAACATATTGGTCCTAACAACATCTTTTCGACTCTATCAAGTATTCGAACGACGTTAGTTGGCGATTGGCCTCCTGAAAAGTTGGTGCATGTAGTCGAGAAGCTTCAATGCCGTGCTCATGGTAAAGATGGAGTTGCAATAAGGGTCTCAGGATCCTTTATAATTGGTAATCAGTTCCTTATATGTGGAGATGGCATTCAAGTAGAGGGCTTACCGAATTTTAAGGATCTTGGAATCGATGTATCTAGTAAGCGAATGGGTACGTTTCATGAACAATTTGTTGTTGAACCGACTAGCAATATTGGATGCTACACTATAGTTACACAAGAACTGTACATTAACCAGTAATGTACCTATTATTTTACAGATTTTTTCATGAATTTATGATACAAAAAGTTGTAAATAGTGAAAGTTGAATTCTCTTTTTCGTCATGTTATTTTGTTACAAAGTATTTTGCAAGTCCTAGAAACGTTAAGAATGGAACAAATGTTGTATTATATTTTTTGAATACACCAATCAGAATAGAATTTATTAGTAAAGTTTATGTTACCTTGAGAATATCTGTATATTTCATTGATAAAATCAACCTATGGACGTTGGTACAAATGGTAGGATCCTCTGCTAGCACTAGTTATGACTTGAATCTTGAATTCTTTTGTTAAGGACTCCCTCCGTTTTCATTTATAAGCAAAAATACTCATTTAGTCAAGTTACTAAATATATGAAAGTCAAAGTTTTTTTCCAATTAATATACCAACTTTGCTCTTAATTGTTGCACTACTTTTACGATTATCAAGGCAACGAACTTTTTATTACACTACTTTTACTTTTATCAATGTAAGGGTAATCTAGGAATAATACTTTTTTTAACTTTTTCTTAAAATGTGTGTCCAGCCGTTATTTGCTTATAAACGAAAATCTAAAACCCTTGTTGAAATGGATTGTTCTCATTGACCTTGTATGGAAGTATGTCTCTTCTAATCTAAATTTTTTTGAACAAAAAAAATGAAACACTCACATTTTGCAAGATGTAACCTTTTTAAAATGTAACCATTAAATTGTAAAATATCTATTGAATCAACATTTGAAAAGTAGTTAAAATAACTAGAACTCAATCGAGAGTCAGTAGGTGCTCTCCTCTCCAAACCCTAGTCGTCTCTCTCAACATTTGGTTCTAGGTCAGTTTTTGGCCTGAAATCACCCCTCTATGTTGTTCTTTTCCCGTCTTTTTTATTTAAATAAGTGGTTATCACTTAGATCTACCTTTTATTACGTATTTTTTATTGAATTGTTGTTTGAGTGCGGCATTATTGTTGTTCGTCGTCTTGGTACGGCGTGTTTGATTTCTTATATTGTTGCGGTGTTCGTTTAGTTCAGATCGATAGATCAACCTCGATTCATTTCAAATTCAACCAATGACTTGGGCCTCAAAGTTACAGATCAAGAAGCATCGATACTCTGGTGACTTTTATTTTGTCACATTTGTAGGCATTTTTCCTTTTTATGCTATTAACTTGGGTGTTGTGAGTTTGTTCGCAAATTCATCCTGTGTTTTTAGTAATGTTGAATTGATATTATTATCGATGTAATCTTTCAATTTGAATGAATGAATATCTTTTTTAGTAAAAAATAAAAAACTAGAACTCATTCAATTGAAAAATATTAAGGGCCATTTAGGGGTGTTTTTTTCATGCTCCTTTGAATCCTTGTAGTTGTAGGAAATAGTAATAGCATACTAGGTTATGATAACCAGGTAACATTTGAATTTGGATTAAATGCAATTGGAAAGGTCAAAGTCGTCCGATCAAGATTGATAGTCAAAAATTTTAGAGGAGTATTTTATTTTTGCTTGATATAAAATTGTAATTTGAAATTTGGACTATCCAATCTTGATCGGGCGACTCCAAGCTTACCGACAGTTTGCAAACCGGATCTGAAACATTTTACTTCAAGTTTCTCGCTACTTTGGTCATTGCTTGAACGTTCCTTCCCATATTCCTTACTATAGCTGTACATACAAGACCATAATACCTCAACAAATGTAACCATGTTTTTAAAAATATAGGAAGTTGAAAGGAAAATGACTAGTGATGATAGTGAGAGGAATATACAAGAGTGATTCGATTCAATTTGTGATTCAATATTTCAATAAATTAATTGAATCCTCGAATGCATGTTACTTTTTATTCTCTAATTCATGATTTACTTGTTTCTTAAACAGCGAGGATTGTTTTTGTTTCTCTAACCAAAGCCTTAAGAAAGCAGTAACCTAATCATCTCAATAGATTAGTCTCAACAATTGCTAATCAACTCTATAGATTAGTCTCAACTTTACCTAAAGAATACTTAGTTTATACCCAAAACAATAAGAATGACTATTTGACATATATTTATTTGGCACCCGCAAAAATGATTCATGGCGGAAAGGTAATAATTACTCACACTTTTTTTTACAACATGGTGTCCACCCACACTCCCCCTGCGCGCCCGCGCACACACACACATCCAATTTTAAGTGCTCAAAAGGTATGGAGACAACACTAAAATTGCTACTCATGCAAAAACTTGGATCCTCTCCATCCCACTCACCGTACAAGTTACATCTCCCTCCATCCTCTCTCTCTCTCTCTTAAATTCACTCTCATCATTATTTATAATTTTTTAAGCATTTTCACTCTCCTACTACCCTTATATTTTGTGATGAAAGAGGGAAGGAGAGGATCCAACACCCCTAAATATGGAGAATTGCTTTGCAATTATCATTATTGAGACCCATTTAAAAACAATGACACATTTTGATAAGTAGAAAGCTACTGCAAACAAATCTCAAGAACCAAGATGCATGAAACACTTGACCACCAGAGATGCAAAAGAAGGATCTCCAAGAGGACGGGAAGCACGAGGTGGTGAAGTTTTTCTTCAAAGACATGTTCATTACAGCCTTACAGGGTTGGTAGAAATTTATATGATTATATCGATCTATGTTAAATGGCACCAACCCCTGGTCACCTTTGAGGAAGTTTTCGTTATCGATCAAGAAAAATTATGCCACTGCAGCATAGAAAACCAACCTGGGCAATCAAAAATTTAGTGCATTCATTTCTGTACATTGCTAAAGGCACATGCCAAACATCTTAGTCATGCTTTTCATTCACAAGGTTCACAAACATCAACAATGGTTTGAGTCAGCAGCACTTTTTAGTCTAATAGTATCGTCAAAAATTGAATGAGGATTCATATGCCATCATTCATCAAGTATATAATGCACACACATTCCTTTGTCTCTAGCAAATCAGCAAAAGATTTGTCCAGATGAATGGTTGCTATAACCAATCCTTTTATGCGCTTTACATTTCAATTTCAAATAACCTGCAGAAATGACAATCAATGACTTTAGCAAGTTTAAGTTATTAATATAATAATCATTTAAAACCTCAGGAAAAAGGAAATTACCCAAGAACACAGTTGAAGAAACTCCAAGCCACTCATTCCACAAGAGCACTATGTATTGTACAGCTACTTGTGAACAGAATTTTGTTAGCCTAATATGTATACCAGATTTATGAAGATGCTAAAAAGTAATCTCGAATAGTTCTTTTTAGGGAGGGTGGTGGGTTCAATACAGATGAAGGGCTCTTCAAAGCAGACTCTGGAGTTTTTTCAGATGATGCAATTTGAGCAAATTCTGATGAAACCTGGTTCTTCTGGCTTTCAGATGTAGTCATTTTAGGAGGTGTGATTGGAGTGGCTGGCTTTATCGGTTGGTGCGGCGAGTCATTGGATAGTATAGCACAGTCACCTGATTTGGGGCACACTTCTTCGTTATTTAATAGCATTTGGCACTCTGTCCTAGGCATTGCCATTACTCTTCTTCGGATCGCAAATGGATGCTTTGTTTCGCAAAGATAAGTTCGTTTGTTCCATATCCTGATCTAAATACCAAATTGGGAAGAGTTAAAATTCTGGAATAAACAACTTGCGGTGCAAGAATATCTGACTTTTAATTCAACTGTAGTCTTTCAAAGGAATTAAAAAAAATTAAACAGTTTTGCTTACTGTGCAATCATCAGAAGCAGTTGCTAATTTATCAACATCAGAGGAGCACCTGTCAAACAAATAAAGTTAGAAATTCTTATCTCAGAACTAAAACCATGCTCAATTTCCAACTTACCAGTCAACAGCAGTAACTTCCGCATCATGACTCTTCAAAATAGTAGGCTCCACTTGAGGCTTGTTAACCTGATTATTGAAGTTAAGTTAAACTATATATTTACATCCCTACTGCAACCCAAGCACCAAACTTAGAATAGCTCATTGAAAGAAATGTATGTGACCTGCCAAACACATGCCCTTCCATTGCTAGAACCACAAACTATGCTCGATGCATCAGGGCTAATTGCAGCCTGGAATTGCACACATCAAAGATGGAAGATGTCAGCAGTCATGACAAACCAAATGCAAGAAATCTTGGTTTACAGGCAAAATTCTCACCTTTACAAAAAAGGATTCTATTCGACATCCAGAAAAATATCTTAAAGGCCCCTTTTCAAGTTGAAGAACGTCATATAGATAAACTCTGCAAAAAGAAAGAAACAATACATTTTACATTTTGCTGTACAGTCTCTAGGTTTGGTTCACAAAAAAATAGAATACATCAAAGGAGGATACCGGCTATCCATGCAGGAAGCTGAAAGAAACATTCCACTGTCATCTTGGGACAGGCTAGATATACCATGTAATCTTTGCTGAAATGACAAAGAAGAAAACAGTCAAGAGACTTAAGACTGCATCATTTTAAGCTTTCCACAATCTAATAAAATCAATAAGAAAATCAACAAAGTCTAAACAGCATAGTGACAAGAAAAGCGTAATACAGCTGATGATTTCTATCATGTATACATTTAACTTTAAGTGAGATTAATAGTACCATTAGCCCTGCATATAGTCTCTTGTTAAACCTACAAATCCTCGTTCAATTTATCCAGAACCCTCAATTTGTAACCTACTGAGCCTGGCTGTATAGAAACAAAAATACTACCACTTAACAACATAATTCCAACCAACCTTTTCTGTTGACTGAGAACGAGGGCATGTCTGTGTGACAATGCTTTTCAAATTTCTGGTATCCCAAAACTTGATCACACTGAAATAAACCAATTGCATTGTAAAATTAATTAGCTAAAAGCTTAAGAAAAATTCAAGTTTTGTTTAGATGGGTAAGTACTCCCAACTAACCTATCCACCGCCCCTGCAGTGGCTATGGAAACTTGGTCCTTGAGATAAAGAACGGATGTAATGCTCATGGAAGCAGCCTGACAAGTTAGAATTGTTGTTAGAAAGGTTTAGATTGCAAAATGTGAAGCAAAATAAACAAGAGACCACCAAGCTAACCTTGCCCCTCCTTACTCGTTTTGCTTGAGATGAAACATGAGCTCCAGTGACAACAGCCGTTGAACTAGAGAAGCAAACAGATGATAAATGAACTTTAAACAAAATGATAAATTCATTAAAAACTAATGATTAACAAATCAAGTAAATGTTGTAATAGAAATTTTACAGAAAAAAACTGTGACTTACCCTATGCTAACTTCTCCACGTCTACTGTTACCATTGGAGTGACATCTCAAGTCCCAAAGACAGAAGGATCCATCTCTTGAGCCAGAGACAATAATATCTGCAAATTTGGAGACATGATTAAGGAATATAAACTACTCACATTGCTTTGCAGTTATCGAAAACCAACTGCTGTATTAAAACATAATGAAGCATATACAATGAAATATTACCAGCATTAGTTGGATGAGAACAAATGGATTTCACACTTCCTGTGTGCCCTGTTAACACTCCAAGGCATTTCCGTTCTTGAACATCCCATACCCTTTATCTGTAAATGATGCACCATAACAACATTGAAGAATGAAGACAATTAGCTTAAAGAGAACTGCAAATATACTATGCGGTGCTTTTGAGTTAAAATCTAGCAAGCAGCATCCAGAGACAGGAACAAAACAAAGCAAAAGCAACAATATACAAAGATCATTCAAATTAACCAATTTAGTGTTGTGGTGGCAAGCAATAGTAAATCGATAGCAAAACAATGACTCACTGTTTGATCACCAGAAGCCGTGAGAATCTGTGTATCTTCCTGCAAGTAATTGTAAACCAATTTAAGACACCAACCAAGGAAATAAACAATTCAACTCAATAACAATCAATTAATCCATCATCAATCAATCAAATTACAAAATAACATTTTAAAACTATGAATACATGATTGCAAAACTGAGGTTACCTTAATCCAACAGATATCAAAAACAGCATTATTATGAGCAATCCATTCGAAAATCCTTGCATCCTCTGAGATTAAAAGAAGGCAAAATTGATGAACCAGGAAATTCGGAGATATCAATTTAATCTTAATTTAAACTCGAAACAACAACAAAAACAAACCTGCGTTCTTTTCGAAGCATCCAACTTCTGGGAATTTGTGGCGAGTGTTAAACAAGCTAACATAACCATCCTCATCTGATAAAGCGAGAATGTGCGACAATTTCGAAGTCTAAACACACCAAAAAAAAACGATTAATTACCCACGTAATATTTTTAAGAGAAAAACACAGGGATGTGCTGAAAATCAAAGCTTAAGAACGTTTAGTTGAAATTTCAGTACCTTACAGTAAGAGAGAGCGATGGGAATAGTGTCTTCAGCATTATGCTGTGTAGCTACTGCTCCGATTTCACGGAAGCCGTTGGAGAATCCATCCATGCTAGGTCGTTTTCGAACTGCAACAAACAACAACATCAAGATCTGAAAGAGTGGGAAAAATGAAGTGATGAAAAAAAACAAGAGAGAGAGAGAGAGAGTACCTTGGAAGGAATTGAGCTCTCTTGAGGAGGTGAGGTTGAAGAGAGATTTGGATTTTGGAATGGCCATTGTTGAGAATTGAGAAGAAACGGAGAGAAAGAAGAAGAAAAAGGGGGGTTAGGGTTTTTAAGTTGTTGGAAATGAAAATATATAATTGGGAGAGTGAAGAGCAAAGCAACTTAGCGGGAATTTTATGTTCAATTCAATTCACCTTCAATGTTCCCCGCTTCTCTGCTTTTTGTTTTTTTTTGTTCTTTTATTTTTTTTTTGTGTGTATTTGGGTGGATTTGCAATGGGTACTTGGGCTGTGTGAATTCCTTGAAGGGTGTTATTAAGGACACCCCCTCAATTTTGAGGGACACTCCAGTAATGATAATTTCAAAAATACCCCTACAATTTATGTTCAACAATCTTTTGTAAAAAAGTTATTTCCAGTATTTTTTGGTGTGGACCGGGTATCCTCTGCACGCAACTGTAGAGACTGAGCTCTCGAGCTGGGTAGGACCACAATGGGTTATAAAGCTCTTCCTCAAGAAATTTAACGTTGTTGCATTCCCAATGCTGGATTCGAACTCAAAACCTTGGTTAATACATTTTGTCAGAAAAAAACACTCTTGAGTAGTTACCTTTTCTAATACATTTTGTCAAAAAAAACTTTTCTACTACTGTAAATTTTTAATTTACCGTATACAATTTGGAAAAGTATTACTGTAAAAGTTAGGGTCTAAATTGATATTAAGTTGTAAAAATCAGAGACAATAGACATCGATAATTTAAGAGACTAAACTGAATAATATTTAAAAGCATCGGGGACTACTTAGTAATATTGTTGATGTTAGAGACTAAATTAATTTTTTCTAAAATTTGAGGAATTAAACTGGTCATTAACTCGTTTCAATAATTGAGTTGATTATATTCAATGAATCTAGAGCGTTATTTAACAAAGTAAATTTTTGCACTCTATTAAAAAAACAGTTTTAGGCCTCATATTCACCCCTGTAACTGCCATAACTATAAACCGTTGCATTTTAAGAGCACATATTAACACTTGTGTTCTCATAGAAAACCAAAGATAAAAAAAGAAGCTCAAGAAAAACCTTCAAGAATGGGTGATCAGAATCAAGAAGCAATAATCATTGCAAAAAGCCCAGAACAACAACAACACCAAGCAATAATGGACCCCAACAACACTTGTATTCTCTCCCATGCTACATGCACCACCCCAATTTACTGTTGTTGCTATTCCAACACCTCCATGAAGCGCCGATCACCACCACCGTCCTCCTCCGCGACCGCCACAGATGAAGATCTTAGAGCATGCAAGAAGCTTAATTTCCGTGAACAACAACAACATGGTCTCACCCTCAATGGGGTCTCCACTTCCACCACCCCATTTCATAGTTCTTCTTATTTGATGTCTCCTCTTTCTCCTAGTGTCAAAGGTTTTCTCTCTCATCCTAGTCCTTCACCACGTAAGGAAAAAGCTTCTAATTCAATGGTATGTATAGAAAACACTTTTCTTCATTAGTTTATTAATTTGTTTGTGCTTATCATTTTGCTTTGGGAATTAATTGAAATATGAAAAATTATACGTACATAAATGACAATTTACATGTATGGTTTAATTTATATACATTGTTGTATTGTTGTTCACGATGAACAAATCACAATTTTCCATATTATTAAAAATTGTTTGAGTCTTCTTCCAACTCTATTGAACTGTGAATTGTGATCAATTGTTAGTGTAAAAGAAACTTTACACCGACAGTGTATAATAATTAAACTCATATATTTTTACGATTTCCCTCTTTTGGAGTGCGTAAGTAATGATTGATTGATACATTAAATAAAAAAATCAGAAAAATAACGAAATTGTCAACAACAAAAAAAAAAGAAAAATTAATGAAAGAATGACCGATCAAATTAGGGCATATTATATATATATATATATATATATATATATATATATATATATATATATATATATATATATATATATATATTGGAATGTAAAATGGTAATTAGTGAAAGCAACTTTCTTTATATTATGGTATAGATATGAAATTATTGTTCTTGTTTTGGTGAACATATATTCAGAGGCTGAGGAGAATGAAGGAGTGCCTTAGAGAAATGAACAAGTGTTGGGAAGAAGTGATGAGGGAGGAGGAAATAGAAGAACAATTAGAAGATGATTATAATGAGCCTGAAGGAGTTGAAGGTGATAAAGAACTATCTAAGGTGTGTATTTTATATATTCTTGATAGTAAAAAAAAATACTCTTTTAATTTTTATGAATTTGTTGTTTCAATTTTTGATGGAAATGTTGATATATATGATGTAGGATGATGAGTGTGGAAGAGATGCAGAAGAAGCTGTGAAGGTAGAGTGGGCTGATAAGTGCCTTAGCATTTGTTTCAAGTGTCCTTGTACTAAAGGATATCAGATTCTTCTATCTGGAAACAATTGTTACTATAAGCTTGTTTAAGCTTGGCTTTTGGATTTTTAGTTTGTAGAGGAATTAATTCTGTGTGTCATTGATTCCCATTCTTGTTTAAAGGAGATTATTCCAGTCATTTCAGTTAAAAAAATGAAAATGCTATGTAGTACTGTCTTAGGCAATGATTAAGGAGTCAAATATAGACATATTTCGTTGAAAGAGATGTATTCAATTCCTTAAAAGTTCAAAATCCTTTATTTCGTTTTTTTATCGTGTTGTTGGTGCGTAATATCTACTAGCTTTGCTATAGACTAATCTGCATCGGGAACCTCATTGCTCATGTGTTTTTTATTGGGTTTGGCCGGTCCGTGTGATTTTCTCCTCCCAATAGATTTTCTAATACAAAGCTTGTATGTTTTGGATTCTTTAAAGGTATGGTTTGGGAGGAGAGTTTTGGAGGGTTTTGGAGAGGTGTTTTGAAGGGCTGAATCTATATGTTAATATAGATTTGTGAATTTAAAAAATAAAATAAAAAGATTAACATAATATATGATTGTTTAGCATTTCAATTACACTTTATTTGTTTTTAGAAACATTTTATAGATTCCATAATTTAGAAAAAAATAAATATAAGTCCTCTCCTCTCCTCTCCTCCCCTCCCCTCCCCACCCCTCCCCTCCCCTCCAAAACCTCTTCCCAAATACCCTTAGGGCACTCGTTGGTTGGTAAGAACGAAAAAATAATTAATATCACGGGCTATATATCATGTATTTTTGTGGATTTTTGTTGTAAAACTCGGAAGTTGTTAACGCTCTAATTAACCGGGTGTTAGATCTCCTCTTCACACGGTGGAAAACGTCATCAAATTCAAATAGAGGGGTTGTGCCTACAAAAAACACTCTAATTCCTAGGTCAGTTTACTCTAATTCCTAGGTCAGTTTACGGTTTAAAGGAGTCAGAGGGGAGTAAGTGTGTAAGGTAAAAGTGAAGTCACCAAACTTGGGGACCACACCCCATATTTATAGTGATTATGCTGCGGTTGAGTTGAGCTCATAAAAAGTAGGAGATCGTGCGTACTTTTTCAGAAGGAGTACGCTGGTGCTTTGTGTTGGAGTATTTATTGATAACCAACTCCTACAAAAGCAGGATGTGGGTTGAAATGTTAGTTTCCGGAGTTTGTACCCCAAATCAAACCAAATAGGTTATTTGAGTTTAATTTTGGGGTTGGTTCGGATTTGCCTCAATCACTGAACACATCTATAAGGGGGATACACTAACACTTCCATAGTGACTATTTTTAAAACTTTAGAGACTCATTTGACAAATTGCATAAATTTTAGGAATTACTTATCATTTTCATATATTTTAGAGAATAAATACGAGAGACGATGTAAGCTTAGAGACTAGTTGAGATTTTCCTCTTGAAAAATGTTTAGCTAAATAACGTGGTTTCGAATTTTATGGAATGAATTGAGAGTACGTTGCAGATAAAATTTAACAATTGTTTCAATTAATAATTTCTTTTGAGGGAATTAATAATTTTTGTTTGAATTAATAGTTTTGAAAATATAAAATTTTGTGAACCGTATACAAGAATCCTAGGTAAGCCACTTATTGCATATTTACCCAAATCTGAACCAATAACATTTTGGGGTTTTTTTCTGTACCCCCACACCTTCACTTTATACCCCCACAAAAAAATTTATTTCAAAAATACCACTGATAAAATTGTTACTAACGGATTTACGTAAACCATATATAAATCCGTTTTGAAAAAAAAATAACAAAACGGAAGTAAGTTAGGTTACGTAAATCCGTTTTTACCCAAATTTTGCCAAGAGATATATTGAAAAATTTATAAATCCGTTTTGTAATTTTAAAATAACAGAATTACCTTTTTTATATATAAATTCGTCTTTGTTACGTGCTGCTAACGGATTTACCCGACCATAAGGTAAATTTGTTTTGTTAATTATCAAAACGGATTTATCTAGGTTATAGGTAAATCTGTTTTTATTTAAATTTAACGGACACGATTCCACTGCCAGATTTGATCAACGCCCCACTTTTGTTCGTGTTGATAACTGTGCCCCAACAGATATATTTTTAATGGTCTAGATTGCACCGACAATATCAACGGTGGATAATCATTGACGATTTCTATAAATACCCACCCCACCCTCATTCTTTTCACACCAACATTTCACTCCAAAATAGATATTTGTTCAACTCAGTATTCAAGTGAGAATAGACTTACCGCTATTCACCATGGCGGCCAAATCACCATGACAGAAGAATGTGTCTACTTCTCATGTCCAAATCCTATTTTATGCACGCTCCGAGAAAGTATCACCTTCGACGGTTTGAAGGACAAAGTGGAGATCAATGTTCAAGTGATTGGCGATGACCGTGAGGTCACTAGTATCGCTTATCGCAACCCGGAGCGCAGAGACGATGGCCGCATTTACTTCTCGTCTATGAGGATTAGGACTGATGACGACGTACGAAGCATGTTGAACATCCATGACGACATTCTTCAGTATCGTAGGCCGTTGGAGTTGTACGTGGAGCATCAACGGAGCGTCAATGGGATTTTACGCCGTTTTTATCCAGGAGTAGTTTAGAACTGTATTTGTTGTTGTTGTTGTTTTACTTTTTATGTTAGTTTGTATGTTTGCATCAATGAAAATAAATTTTTAAATTTAAATAGTCTAATATAATAAAAGAACAATACTAATAATAAAGTAGTCTAAAATAGTTCAAACAGTACAAAATCAAAAAAATCAATCACGTCCCTTTACCAAATCAAGCAACCTCGTGAGCCGTTTGTACGTCCGAGACTCAGGATGAATGTCTCCGGACGAAAGCGCCAACCGCACCTACTCGCTGACAATCATCATTCTCTCTTCAGGTCCCCTCACACCTGGTGCTCATGCTGCTGCTGCGGGTGCTACTGCTGGTGGTGGTGCTGGAAGGTGTAATACCCCTTTTCTACCCGAAAAATTTTCGACAAAAATCAGAGTTTTCAAAACGTTTGCAATACACCCACAACGGATGCTACACTTACACCGTTAAACATCACACGCCAATAAATAAGTTTTCACCAATAAAAATAGTGCAACACCTAGCACGTCATAATATCAACAAGCAGCGGAATAAAATCAAGGTTCAATTAAATATTTATACATCACCATAAAACTGCAAAATTAAAATAATAGAAACACTAATAGAGCCTAGTGTTCGTTCCCCCCGAGTGCTACGTATCAGAGCGACGACACCTGACTCGACTAGCGAAGGTAGATATGCCTTCACTCACAATCACCTGCACGTTACCAATATAGGGGTAACATTCAAACAGAAGGGGTGAGATATCTAACATTATAATAGCATATATGATAGGCAATATGCTAGAGTACAACACTATATCAACCGCTTTACAACAACATCAATTAATAAATCACCAATAGTCATCATTAACATCATGAGTAATTATATGAGATGCAACCCACACCAACGGGCATATGCATGTGGTACCATTCATCACCAATAAAGTAGCCATTATGGGCACATCACCTATATGAGCATCACCATCATCACCTATAGCTCCAACGGCCGAAGCCACCATCACCGAAATAATGCATATGCAATATATGCGACATCATGGACAATGCACCAGACAGTCAACACTCAACAGACATTTAATTAACATAACATTACCAATATCACCAAGTGGTCATAGACCCATCACCTTAGCCCATGGAATAGGCACATCACCTGTTACACCATCACCGATAACACCAGCAAACACCGACACCAAAACACCAATAGATTTATAACAAACCACACATTTATTTTACAGTGACAGCAACACCATTTTTACAACAACAACACCTTTATTTTACAGTGACAGCAACACCATTTTTGGAAGAACAACAACTTTTGGTCACTGTGACAGCAACATTGTTTTTCAGGAACACAACAACAGCAACAAGGCAGAAACTGGCGCCCAGCAGCAGGGCGCCAAGACAGGCAGCAACACAGCAGAAACTGGCGCCCAGCAACAGGGCGCCAAAAGGCAACAACATCCAGCAGAAACTGGTGCCTAGCAACAGGGCGCCACAGGCAGCAACAGCAACAGAGTCTGGCGCCCAGCAACAGGGCGCCACAGACAACAGCAACAGCACTGAAACTGGCGCCCAGCAACAGGGCGCCACAGACAACACCAGCAACACAGGATCTGGTGCCCAGCAGCAGGGCGCCTTAGACAGCAACAACGACAGAGACTGGCGCCCAGCAACAGGGCCCCTTGGGCAACAACAGCAACATCAGACATGGCGCCCAGCAACAGGACTCCTAGGACAACAGTGGCAACAACAGAATTGGCGCCCATCAGCAGGGCGCCTGACACCATGGCAACAGAATTAGACTTGGCGCCCAGCAACAGGGCGCCTGGCAACAACACAGAAAATGGCGCCTAGGGGTAAGACGCCTAGCACCACAACATCAGGACAGACTTGGCGCCCAGCAACAGGGCGCCTTGCACGACATGCAACATAGCAGACTTGGCGCCCAGGAGCAGGGCGCCTAAGACAACAACAGCAACATCATGCTTGGCGCCCAGCAACAGGGCGCCTGAGACAGCAGAGGCAACACCAGACTTGGCGCCCAGGAGCAGGGCGCCTAGCAACACAGACAGCAACAACAACCTTGGCGCCCAGGAGCAGGGCGCCTAAATCAGCAACAAGCGCAGGAGACACTGGGTGCCTAGGGCGCCAAAATCAGTAACACAGACACGCACCATTCACCACTGGACGCCTAGGGCGCCATCCCTTGCAACTCAGAAACACACTAGGCGCCAACTCCAGCAACCAAGACAGCATCACTGGGCGCCTAGGGCGCCACTTCCAGCAACAACAACGACAGGACACCATGGCTGGGCGCCTAGGGCGCCAAAATCAGCAGCAACAAACAGGAACATCATGACTGGGCGCCTAGGGCGCCACATGCAGCAACAGCAGACAGCAACATAATTAGACATGGCGCCCAGCAGTAGGGCACCTTTTCCAGCAACTAAAAACAACAACAATGGCGCCCATGGCGCATAGGGATCCAAATTTTGATTTCCACCATGATCAATCACCAATCACCAATTACAACATTATGATTATATTCAAACATCACCAATTCGACATCAAACAAGATCAAAGAACCACATAGAGTCTATCCCCTACATACTCCCCATCATAAACCCTATTATAAGGATAGAACCCACCATTACCTTAGGTTTGCAGAACGCGAGATCTCCTTGAACGTAAGCTCCAAAGAACCACCGCAACAAGACTTCTCTCCTCTTGCCCCTTGTGCGCGCCGTCCCTCTTCCTTTCTCTCTTCTCCTCTTCGCAACTTTCATTCTTTTCTCTTCTCAAAATGCGCTATGTTCCAAAAACCCTAACTAACACTCCCTTCATGCGCCTAAGCCTTGAGCTCGTGGATCACGGGCCCCCGTCCACTAATCAGCTAGTTACTAAGCACCACTCCCTATTATACATAAAACACCGTATAATTAATTTAATATAACTATACTAATAAAATACCTAAATAATTTAATTAAATAAATAATTAAATTATTTGGGCGTTACAGAAGGAGACAAGGAACTGATACCCTAACGTACCATGGCAATTAATCACGATGAACCTCACCCACCTCCCTGGTACGTAGCGGTGGTGGTGCTCATAACCTCCCGAACACTGTCCCTCCATCTGGTCATACGCATCATGATGTCACTATACGCTGGACGACCGTGAAGCGGGTCACGAGGGATGACCTGAATGTATCCAAATTGCCGGAGGCACCTATCTGATATGTAGGAAACAGTGATGTCCTCCTAGATCAGGAAATCCCTATATAATGAGATCTCGTCAAAGGGGCTCTTGTGCCGGTGGTCCTCAAATGGTCTCTAGATGACATCGTCAGGTGTCAAAGCATCAATCCTCATGCGATACTCCTCCAGCTTCACTTAGTCTGTCTTCCTCCTCTTCCAAAACCCACACCGTGGCCCGGTCGTGGTCTCAGTCTCCCCCTGCAAAGCTAGCCGAGGGAAGTACTCAAAGATCCATGACTGAAATGCACAAATAAAAAATATTGTTAAAAATAAAATATATAACATTAAAACAAACTCGTTAAAAATAAACATTCGCATACCCCCTAACTGACTGGTATCTTGTAGGCAGGAAAAGTTCAGCTGGTCATATAAGAAAGCCAATGCTGCTGGACCCCATGCCCATCCGCCCACTATGGTGACGTCCTCCAGTAATAACAGCCACTTTGCCTCAACTCTTTTGCCAGTCTTGCTACAAAAAATGCTCCACCCCAAAATAAGCAAGATAAATGCCCTGGCACCACAAGTCTTGTCCTCCTTTCCTATGCCACGCCTACATATCTCCAGTAGCCAATCAAAGCAGAAATATGGCCCCCTATTGGCCAGTGTCGCCTTAGCAAAAGTAACCCGTAAATGACGCATAGCTGGCTGGATGGCATCATCAATAGTAACAGACTGAGCGGGAGATCTGAAATATCTGTCAGTCAACGGTAGGTGTAGGAGACACGACACATCATCCAAAGTAATCGTCATTTCACCAATTAATGGTAGGTGAAATGACGATGTCTCTGGGTGCCATCTCTCTACAAAGACAGATAGCAACTCATGATCCACAATATTGTGAGCTGAAAACACAATGGGGGCTAATCCAGACTGCCTAATATACTCATAAAACTCATGATTCTGTGCGAAAGGGACCGATTTCTGACCGATTTTGTTGCCATGTGCAGATACTTTTAATTTATCCCGAAACTGAATTAAAAAAATAAAAGCTTACTTAAAATATTTATGTATAAATTTATATAACAACACTATGTAAATAAATATATTAAATTATATATACCTGGCCTCCGAGAATCTTAGATGCTACATGAGCATCAAATGCAGTGAGCAAAGAACCATCCATAGTTTCTATGCGAGCATGATCATCCTCAACCTCCATATCATGCTGGTACTGCTGCTCTTGGTACTGATCCTCCTGGTACTGATGCTCCTCGTACTGGTACTCCGGCTGCTAGTAATGCTGGTACTCTGGCTCCTGGTAATGCTGGTACTGCTCTTGCTGGTACTCCGGCTCCTGGTGGTACATGTACCTCATCCTCTATATACTGCTGTCGTCTCTGCATGCGTCTATGTCGGTTAGACGCATGTCCAGCCTCTCTAATCCAAGTGCGTGTACTCACAAGAGTTTCCTCCGGTTCACCAACACCCGGTCGTGACGAAGACTCCCCTCGCAATATCAATCCCGGTGAATCACGGGGAATTCGACCACCAACCCTGGTACGAGCCACTGCCAAAAATAAAAAAAATCAATTAAAAAACAAAAACGGAAGTAAGGTACTTCCGCGGGCAAATACAGTGAAAACAAAAGTAGGTACTTCCGCAAAGACAAAAACGGAACTACTTACTTCTGTTTGCAGCTGAAAACGGATCTATGTGCTTCCGTAGGCACGAAAATGGAAGTAGGTAATTCTGTGAGCGTGAAAACGGAAGTGGGTAATTCCGACGCGGAGAAAAACGGAAGTAGGTAATTCATTTAGGGTGAAAACGCAACAATCTCTTCTCTCCAATGGATGTAAGTGAAAAAATGGTAGATGTTTTTAGACTTTTGTAAAAAATTTAAGGGTATTTTCGTCCTTTCACACCTAGCGTGGGGGATATAACTTGAAGGCGTGGGGCTAAAAAAGAACCCAACATTTTCATTCTTGTGTATCACAAAGATTGAATAAGAATATCTTACCTGATTTTTTCTTGTTTTGAACGTTTTACAATAGTATCTATTAACTACCAAACGCATTTTTATTCTTGTCTATCACAAGATTGCAAATTTGCAACCCAAGAAAGAAAGAAAAAACATTTAAAGGAGTGATAAGGGTGGTCTGATGGCGATGGTAGTTGAGTCAAGGACTAGGGGAAATAGAGTGATAAGGAGGGAATGAGTTCAACTCCCACCTACTAACAAATCTAACATTACTAACAAAAATACTAACTTTGGCCTATAAAAAAAAATATTTAAGAATTTATTTATTTCTTTCCTTTTCTTTATATGAGAAGATAGTTTGTGTTTATTCAATTCAGTGGGGCATAAATGGAGTTCATAAGAACGTTATTATCGGTTACCAAAACGACGTCGCATTAGTACCTTCCTTCATAAGAACCGTATTATTGGCCATTGGCCACCAAAATGACGTCGCATTACTTCCTTCCTTCATAAGAACTGTATTATCACTATCAGCCACCAAAACGACGTCGTATTACTTCCTTCCCTGGCACGCTGGCCATAGTGCCCAGATTGTCAACCCCAAACAGTAGGTTTAATCGTAATTTTTTCCCCTAACTTCTTTCAGTTTTTGATTTTGATATATCTATTTTATATTAAGTAACTTTTGTCTGTCAATTTTTAATTGCATTTTTTAATCCGATGACTTTGATCCTTACACTTTTTAATTGCATAAAATTATGGATTGTGGACTATTTTTCTCAACTTTTCTAAAATCCATGATTTTTTGGAACAAAAGGTGCAAAAATCAATGATTTTAAAGGACCAAAATTACAATTAAAAAATGGACTAAATATGTTTTTGATTTCTAAAAAATTTGTAAACTTTCTATTTAGTCATTTTAAAAAATTTCACTCATTTTTAATCTCTAAATTTTGTTCTATCATTGCTTTTAGTCTCACTTTGACATTTTATAGCGCTTCTTTAAAGACTAAAAATATTGACGAAAAAAATGTGAGACTAAAAAGTGAGTTTTTTTTATAAGAACCAAAAGACAAAATTTACAAACATTTTTAGGAACCAAAAACATAATTAACTCATAAAAAATGGATTAAAATAATGATATTGAGCCAACTAGAAGGACTAACTAAAGTCATTAAAAATAATACATAATACAGAGAGACTAAAATCATAAAATGAGAAGTTAAAGTACCAAAAATATAATTAATCAATACAAATAAAAAATAAAAACTCAACCCAAAAAATGAAAGGGCAAAACTGTAAAACCTCACATTAAAACCCAAAGGCGGGAATAAGAGCCGTTGCTACCCAAATCAATGAAATTTAGGCGCGAAATTTACACCTTAGCTGACCGTAAAATCACGGGCAGACACCATTCTCTCTCTTTTTATTATTTCTTTGTGTTTTGTTTCCTTCTAAAACTAAAACTCTTCCTTTTTATTTCTCTCCTTTCCTTTCATTCCTTCCTTCCATTCTCACTTCACTTTCAAACTTCAAAAACCCTTTTCTCTTATTCCTCTTCTCGCATCAAATTCCTTCCCAAAAATCACTCTTTGCGCCACCCTTTTCCACTTCTCACACCTCCCTTTTCCACTTCTCACACCTCCCTTTTCTTTAATCAAAAGCTCAAACCTTTCAATGGGTTTTTCAAAGAAGACGCAGATGGAAGCTAAGGAATGGGTTATCACTGGAAAAATTCCAGTTCGATTGAAACCTATAAACACCAAACAGATTACAAAGGAAAACGACGTCGTTTTTGAAGACGAAGAGGAAAAATGTTCAACGCCGACAGAGAAGGAATCTAAGATACCGGAGAATCCACCATGTCCACCGGCGCCGAGAAAGAAGAAACCTTTGAGGCGTAAGAATGAAGATGATGCTGCTAGGGTTTTCTTCAAGATTCCTGATTTGGAAACTGTTTTCAAGTGTCGTTTTTAGAAGAAAGCTAATTGATTCTTTTAGCTTATGAAAAATTGGAAAAGAAAATTGAGGAACAATCTTGAGAAAAAAGTTGTATTTGATTTTGATTTGATTTTGTTTCCTCTTTCTTCTTTTTTTTTTTATGTATAAATGAAAAGCTAGTACTTTTCTTATTTTCTTTTATGTTTTCTTTTTTCTTTTTTTATTAGAGATTATTAGAGACTATGTAGTTTAGTTCAGTTTAGTATTTTTGATTAATGGAATTTTTTTATTTTGATTTAATTCTTGAAACTTATTATTTAGCATGCTTAATTTCTGTGTAGTGTGATGTGAGCATTTTAGTGTGATTTCTATTTTATGGTTTTCTTGGATAACGATACTAGTGCAATTTTTTAACATATTGGTGAATGTGTTGCTGTTTTTGTTTCTATTTTTTGAGGTAGCTAGGTTGGTTAATAGGTTCTATTTCAATCTCTTTCTCTCTTGTATACCTAACTGTGGCTTAAATTGGTAGATATAGGAATTGGATTGAATGCAGTCATGCAGTCGGACTGCTTGTGCAGTCAAGCAATCGGCTGTTTCGGAGCCGTCCGATTAAGATTAGACGATTTAGATTTGAATAGCAGTTTTTCCTTTTTATTTAATAAAAAATCTGACTTTGAAATCTGTATCGTCCGATCTTAATCGGACGGCTCCTGTTACCCGACTGCTTGACTGCACAGAAACCGGATCTGTAGATATATACTCTATGAACCAAAAAGGGTTTAAAGAATCTTAGATTTTGTAACCTAATATTTTTTCATGGGACAGCTTAAAGTCTAAAAATTTCTTGTAGATTCTGTTGGTTAACCAAGGTTAACAGACACATTTTGATGAAAGTCCTACACTGCTTCTCATAATATTCAGAGGCTTTTTCTGGTTTATTCTTTCTTTTGCTTCACAAATTATCTCTCTCTCCTTTCTTCCCATCTTACCTTAAACAATAGACTGTGTAACAGCTGCTAGTGTTTTATTATTTTTTTTTTTTACAAAAATGGTGGATTTTTTTTAGCAGGAACTTAATGATATTTATTAGGGACTTTAGCTCTATATTGATTGCACGTTTGTTACGGATTAAAAAATAAATGATTTTGTTAAATAAATTAGAGATTAGTTTTTTGATATTTTTAAGAAATTGAGAAGTTGTTTTATGTTTGTGTAGCATATTGAAAATCACTTATTTTTTTAAAAAAAATTATTCTTTAAAAAATGATTTTTGCATGGGTGCTTAGTCACGTTTAAGGTTCTTAATCCTTATCAAAGGATGTGTGTTTTGAGAATTGAATCGGTGTTCTCTCCCACAAATCTGGTTTGTGCAACCAAGATACACCAATTGGGGATTCAGGTTACAAGCGATCACTTATGTGAATATTTATCTTTTTGTATTTTTCTTCTTATTAGATAAATAAAAATTAATTTAGGACGAGAGTGAGGTCAAAGGAGGGTGTATTGGTTTTGAGATTTTAAAGGTTTTTAAAAGACTTTTTTTAGGTAGAATAATCTTGTGGTATTCATCAGAATTTTAAATAAATTTTAAAAAGGCTTACAAAATCCTGATTGAAAAGACGAACACATCTTTCAAGCTAATTGATGATATATAAATTGTACAAAAGAGTAACCATTAATCCTAATTTGTAGGGATTGAAGGTCAATTTTTATAAAAGCAAGCTCATTGGTATCAATCTTTCGGCAGAATTTTTAGAGACCGCCTCTACTTTTCTTCATTATAGAATAGAGTCCATTCCGTTTAAGTTCTTAGGCATACCGTTGGGCGCTAATCCTAGGAGAGCTGCTACTTGCAATCCGGTGTAGGCAATGCTTCGCAAAAGATTATTCACTTGGAAAGGTCGCACTTTATCTATCAGAGGTTAACTCTCAATAATTCGGTGTTGAATAATATTCCGCTTTATTTTTTCTCATTCTACAAAGCACCGAAGGTGGTTCTCAACTCTATGATCAAGATACAAAGGGACTTTTTGTGGGGGATTAATGAAGGAGATGGAGGTATGTATTGGGTGGCGTGGGACAAAGTTTGTTTACCCAAGAAGGAAGGTGGACTCGGTATTAAAAATTTAGAGCTCTTCAATGTAGCGTTGCTGACCAAATGGAAGTGGAGGGCTCTAATGGAGGAAAATGTGAGCTGGAGGGATGTGTTATTATATAGATAAGGTGACTTTGCTAATGCGTTTATCTATGCATGGGCCAAGGGCGGGTACACGTAGAGGTGCCAAGGACTCCCTGTGGTTGCGTGATATTCTTAATTTGGAATCTGTGGGGTCCTCAGCAGGTTGGTTTGGGTCATGTATTAGACGTGGTATGGGGAACGGAACATCTGTTGATTTTTGGCGTGATCATTGGTTAGGCCACTTACCATTGTATTTGGTATTCCCTAATTTTTTCGCAAGTTGTGGGGCTCAGATTTTGAAGTGGCTGACATTGGGTATTGGTCTCAAGCGGATTGGTGCTGGTGGTTACCTTGGGGAAATACGAGGGATTCTGTGTATACAGACGAAGCGAATAATTTGCATGTGATTTTGGCAGATGTGAAACCAAATTGCGATCGACAGGAGTGTTGGATTTTGACTTTGGAAGCTAACAAACTCTTCTCGGTTCGGTCTTGTTATAGATTCCTCGTGACTCTGCTGTAGGTGATGGCTCAATTAACAGTGTCAAAGGTATTTTTCATAAATTATGGCAGACAACAACACCTTCGAAGGATCTCATTTTTGGTTGGCGTCTGTTTCGCAACTCGCTTCCCACGCGCGAGTTATTGCTACAGCGACATGTTATTCCTGCAGTGGAGGATGCCTGCTGTCCTCTTTGCAAGCGACATACCGAAACTATGCAGCATTTGTTTATTGACTGTAGCTTAACGGGAGATGTTTGGAACGCAATTCAAGCATGGATGGGACTGCAGCTTAACGCCCCAATAAGTGTGGTTGATCACTTTCTCACGGTTGTAGAAGCGTTCCAAGGAATGAAGGCTAAGAGGATTAAATATTTGATATGGGTTACCACTTGCTGGAGTATTTGGTTGGGGAGGAATGGATCGGTTTTTAGGAACGAGGATGCTAGTGTCAACTCCATAGTTACTCATGTTAAATGTATAACTTGGAGTTGGTTCATCTATCGAGCGGGTAGTCGCTAACTTCTCGATTTCAGACTGGTGGATTAATCCACTGTTGTGCCTGAACAATGTTTGATCTCTTTTTGTTGGTTGGGTTTGAGCACCCCTAGTGTTCCTTCAATGAAATATTGCTTATCGAAAAAAAGTGATAAGAATATCATCGTATATAAAAATTTTAAATATACTCTAGGATAAGATAAGCTATTTTTAAATATTCTTAGGGTTAAATATGTTTTTGATCTCTATAAAATTTGAGTTTTTTGATTTTGGTCCCTTAAAAAAATTTCACCTAGTTTTGATCCTTATAACTTTTTTTTTTTGTTTTTAGTTCCTCATTACTTTCAATAGCGCTTATAAAAGGTCAAAAAAGCGCTATTAAAAGTCTTGAAGCGTTATTAAAGGTCACGAGAGACTAAAATCAAAACAACAAAATTTTATGGGACCAAAAGTAGGTGAAACTTTTTTGAGGGATTAAAAACAAAAAATCTAATTTTATAGGGACCAAAAACATATTTTAATAAGTTTACTATAAATCTTTTGAATTTACTAACAACGGTTGGTCCGAGCGATAACTAAGCTGGATTCCACCTTAAGGTTTCGGATTTAAATCTTGGGTATGACAAAAACTTTGTTGGGAGGGAAAAACCACACAGATCGACAAAATCGGGTATACACGTGGTCAATTAAGTTCTTCGGATAAAATTAGTCATTGTGTACCGATAACACCGTAACAAAAAAATCTTTTGAAATTTAAATTCTTAATGAAAATAAATTATTCTAGAACCCAAGTAATTAAAAAATAAAGTCAAGTGACGGTGTTAAATTTCAACTGCTCATACCCTTCTCTTCACATCCCAGGAATCCTAGGTTTCAAGTTTCAACTCAATAGTTTTTCTCCACTAATACAAGCGTGTAGCATCATCATACACGAGTCAAAAATTCAAAATGCTTAGCTAAGTAGCCAAAAGTTGCCTTACACATGTAAAAATAATTTTTTAAGGGTTTAGATATGCTGCAAAAATTGATTGACTCTGACAAAATCCATTCCAACCATAATAGGCCCCACCCCACCTTTGCTCGAGTCAAGTGCCTCATAATACTCTTCACATTTATTAAATGAGAAAAAAAATACTTAAGGACCGCTTATCAGAATCCTATGTAATTCCTAACTTGTTCCAAAAGAAATTGTTTAAGTACAATTAATGTCATTCACACTTATGTTTTTGGTCCATCTCGACTACTCATAGAGTGTCTAACGCTTTTAACGAAATATTAATCTCAGCTCGTATTTAAGATCAAATTTTGCACTGACTAACACCATGTTTGTCCATGCAGGAATCGAACTCGGAAGCACCGGGTCGACCCCGTGTTGGATCATATATTCATATTAGGTTTTAGACTTGTATAGATAAAATTCAAGAGTGTTTATGGTTCATGTTTCTTTTGGCTTAACTAGAGGTGTTGGGTTTGAATTCAGCCGTGAAAATACAACAACGTTATAATTTGAGGGAGAGTATTGCCGCCTATTTTTACGCACAGAGGGTACCAGATTTTAAAAAAAAAATTGTATATATTCCTATCATCATGTTTCAAAACCTCAATTAGTTTATAGAGTAGATAGGATCTGGTTTGCATGACCTTAATGGATTTGTTTAGAAGATGATGATGATGAGAGTGTTTATAGTTTACCTAATCTTAGGTTAAAAAAGAGGTGTCTACTTCTAGGGATTAGGATCCTTTAAAGAAAACCACATAGGAAAGGTGTAGTAGTAAATGTCAGTCAGGGTCATGCTTTTTGTCACATTGTGGTGATTTTAGAATTGGATTGGCAACAAGGTTTCTACTATAATGGCCTAATTAGGTACCACATGAAGAAAATGGAAAAAATTTCTTCCACTTTACTTTTGACTTAACCATTTGCTTCCTTCTAGGAAGCAACTTATTGTTTGATGAGATTTAATTTTTTTGTTGCGATTTGGTATATAAAATTAAAATCACATTTTTTTTACTAAAAAGATATTCATTCATTCAAATTGATAAATTACATCGATGATAATACAAACTTAGAATCACTAAAAACACAAAGGATGAATCTGCGAACAAAGTCACAACACTTACGTTAATAGCATAAAACGGCAAAATGCCTACAAATGTGACAAAATAAAAGTCACCGGAGTACCCATGTCTTCGGATTTGGAACTTTGAGGCCCTAGCTAGTCATTGGTTGAATCTGCAATAGATCGAAGTTGATCTGCCGATCTGAACCAAACGAACACCGCAACAAGACGGGAAATCAAAAACACTGCAACAAGACGGCAAATCAAAAACGCCGCACCAAGACGACGAACAAACAATAACGCCGCACCCAACAACTAACGAAATCTAGAAAAAAGACGAAATAGAAACTAAATATATGTGATAACCACTTATTTATATGAAAAGACAAAAACGATATAGAGAGGTGATTCTAGGCCAAAAACTGACCTAAAACCACCCCCTTTGGTGGTGATCTAGAAAGGGTGATCACATTTTTAGTAACATCTCAATTCAGTTTTTTTTTGACAACTACATATCAATTTAGTTAATTAGCATAGACAATCAATCCACCAACCAACACTGTTGGCCTAGTGGCTTAATCTACCCTAGGACACGGGGGTCGACCCGGTGCTCCCGGGTTCGATTCCCGCAGTGGACAAACTCGGTGTTGGCCAGTGCGAAATTTGATCCTAAGCACGAGCGGAGATTATTCTTTCGTTGAAAGCGTCGGGACACTCCATGGGTAGTCAGTGATGGTCCTAACAAAAAAAAAAGATAATCATTCCACCTTAACTTCAATTCCATTTAAGCCTACAAGCTAGCATCAATAATATGAGCGGTTACCAAACCACTTAAAAGGATAGAAAAATACTAATATTCTCTAATTCTTTCTCTATCAAAAAAACATTAATAATCCATCTTTTATAGGGATGATATTGTTTTCTAATATGGACATAATCAAAAACTTAATGAGAACCAATAATTAAAATTAACTTATTCTAATATAGGGTATCAAATGCATTATTTATACAATTTTAGATTTATAAACAAAGATTCTATCCCTTCATGTGACACACAACACAAAAGGTGTAATAGTAAACCTTAAGGTCACGCTTTTTGTCACATTGTGATGATTTAAGAAATGGATTGGCTACAAGGTTTCTACTATAATGGCTTAACTAGTACCGTAACCGTAACCGTGCATCCGCACGGGCCGATTGCGTTACGTGACACGATTACCTCAAATAGAAACGTTAATTTGAAATCTCATTAATCTAAAATCAATTGTAAAATATAGAGGATGACTTGCATACGCACAAGTGCTGTCGTGTTATTTTTATGAATGAATTTAGACAGTATTTAAATAGTCTGAACATTACCACGTGAAAATAAAGAAAAATTTAAAGTAGATAAAAAAGAAGTTTCAAATAAAAAATTGATAAATATAAAAACTAAAAATGTAAAAGGATCATTTTAAAATAATATGTGCATTTATCCCGTGTGTTTTTATATATCAGTGCAGTGTTTTTTATATATCAGTGTTGTTATCCCATGTTTTTTATATATCAGTGCAACTATCCCGTGTTTTTATATATATCATTGCAGTTATCCCCGTATTTTTTTATATATCAGTGTAGTTGTCCAGTGTTTTTTTATGTATCAGTGCAGTTATCTCATAGTTTCAATTGATTATTTGAGTTGATCAGTAGATTATTGTAGATAGTAAAAGATAGATAGTAGATTATCAATAACAAATATTTATCCCGTATTTTTTTATATATCAATGACAATTATTTGTCCTTTTTAGGTATTATTGACAAATATTTGTCACCTGTGTTTTAAATATTAATCAGTTTAAATAATCATTAAGTCTTCTTGTTTTTTTAGATAGTATGATTATAGTAGTCTTCAAAAATTATAATTATCAATGGAAAATATTAATCCCGTGTTTTTTTATATATCACTGCAGTTATCTCGTGTTTTTTTATATATCAATGCAGTTATCTCATAGTTCAATTGATTATTTTAGTTGATTAGTAGATTATATAGTAGATAGTAGATTATCAATAAGAAATATTTGTTTTAAATATTAATTAAATATTCCTTTCTTACCATTGATTAGTAGATTATAGTAGATTATTGCAGTTATCCCGTGTTTTTTAGATAGTAGGTTTATAGTAGTTTTCCAAAATTATAATTATCAATGGTAAATATTAATTATAAATTGTCAAAAAAATTATAAATATCAATGGTAAATATTAATCCTGTGTTTTCTTATATATCACTGCAGTTATCCCGTGTTTTTTATTTATCAGTGCAGTTATCTTGTAGTTTCAATTGATTATTTTAGTTGATTAGTAGATTATAGTAGATAATAAAAGTTAGATATTAGATTATCAATAAGAAATATTTGTTTTAAATATTAATTACTAATTTAAATAGTCATTAAGTCTTCTTGTTTTTTAGATAGTAGGTTTATAGTAGTAGTCTTCAAAAATTTTAAGTATCAATGACAAATATTAATCTCATATTTTTTTATATATCAGTTCAGTTATCTCGTGCTTTTTATATATCAGTGCAGTTATTTCGTAATTTCAATTAATTATTTTAGTTGATTATAAGTAGATTATCAATAAGAAATTTTTGTTTTAAATATTAATCGCTATTTTAAATAGTCATTAAATCTTATAGTTTTTTAGATAGTAGGTTTTTGTAGTAGTCTTCAAAAAATTTAATTATCAATGACAAATATTAATACTGTGTTTTTTTTTATATATCAGTGCAGTTGTCCCGTGTTTTTTTATATATTATTGGAGTTATCTTGTAGTTTCAATTGATATATTACTTTAGTTGATTAGTTGATTATAGTAGGTCGTAAAAGATAGATAGTAGATTATCAATAAGAGTGTAAACAGATTTTGGAGAGAAAAATTCAAATTTTAAGGTGATAACGTTTTCAAAATAGGTGATAGTTTTTTTTAGAAAGACTCATTTACATTTTTATAGGTAAATTTAATTTGTATAAATTTAGAAATTTAGTTAAAAGAATTAAAGTGAAGTGATAAGAGAAAGAGAATAATTATTTATGGGAAAAGTAAAGTAAAAAGAAAAAAAGGAAGATAGTGAGTGTAAAAGAAAAGTGAAAAGGAGGAAAGAGAGTGTAAGAAGAAAGAGAAAAAAATGAAGAAACAGAGTGTAAGAAAAAAGTGAAAAGTAAGAAATAGAGTGTAAGAATAAAGAGAAAAAAAAGAAGAAATAGTGTGTAATGACATTTTTACCCTCAAAAATTTGAGGTGTCATTTAGATAGAATGGGGTATTGGTAAAAGCATATGTGGTGAATTGGTATAAATCTATAGTAGATAGTAGATTGTGCATCACATGAAGAAGAAAGATCCTTGATACTTTGTTAAGAGTAAAAAAAAATGAAAAAATCTCTTCTACTTTACTTTTGACATAGCCATTTGCAATAATTTCTTGTTTGATGAGATTTTATTTTTTTTGTTGCTATTTGGTATTTAAAATTAAAATCACATTCTTAGTAACATATCAATTTAGTTAATTAGCATAGCTAAAATATAAAATCTCATAGCTTTACAACATAATCTTTTAGCTTCATGTCAAAATCATTGCACCTTAACTTATTAAATTCCAATTAAGCCTACAAAATATAGCTAGAATCAATAATATGAGCAGTTACTAAACCACTTAAAAGGATAGAAAAATATTAATATTCTCTGATTCTTTCTCTATCAAAGAAACATTAATAACTTTCTCTTAAAAATAGGTTGAGAATCATAATGGCTCTTAGATACCTCATCGGTATTAACTGAAAAAGCTGCCCGAGCCACCTCCAAGCGCCTCGCCTTGCGAAAGGTAGAGTCCATTGAAGATTCAATTGTAACATCAAAAGGACTTGAATTCTGATTTATACAAGAATAGATTGAGAATAGCAAGCAACACTCATGGACTTTGGGATTGAAGGGAGTTCATGGGACCTAGAAGTTTGAAAAGGTTATTGACGAGATGAAGGGATTGAAGGGATAGAAAAATACTAATATTCTCCGATTCTTTCTCTAAGAGCCATTTTAATTCTCAACCTATTTTTAAGAGTCATGGGGGCCCTACTCTGAGTGGTGGGTCTATTGGTGATTCCTGCATTCAGGTTGGTAATAATCGCTTTTGGGTACTGCATCGTAAGGCCACTGGTGAGAAAGTGTGGAGTATGGTACCCAAGTTGAGGGTGGAGGGGGTCTGCCCTGATTCAGTTTACGTTGACTTAATTGACGCAGGGGAAGTTAGGGATCAAGTAGCTAAGGATCAGAGGGAGAAAGAAAAAGGCGAGTCATGAATATTGTCTCCCTAAATGTTAGAGGGATGGGTGATAGCGCCAAGCGGAGACAGATGGCTGCTCTCATCAGAAGAGATAATTTTGATATTGTTTGTATCCAAGAAACTAATAGGGAGGCGTTAGACGATGTTATGATTCGTAGTTTATGGGGTCATCAGAGTTTTGAGTGGATTGCGAAGCCTTCAGTGGGTAACTCTGGGGGTATTCTTTTGTCGTGGAAAGCCGGTTTATTCGAGGTTAAAAGTTGTTTTAATGGCTCTGGTATTGTGGGTTTGTGTTGTTCGTGGCAGAACTCGTTATTATATCTGGTGAATATTTATGCTCCGGGATTGATAGCGGGAAAAAGGGAGGTGTGGGCTGCAATTTTGGACCTGAAACATCAGAGTGATCAAGGTGATTGGTGCGTAGTGGGAGACTTTAACGCAGTTTCGTTTTTGGATGAACGTCAAGGTAATAGTGCACATTTACGTAGTGTGGACATGACAGAGTTCAATTCTTTTATCTCAGATATGGATCTTGTGGTTGTCCCTTTATATGGGAAACAATTTACTTGGTTTTGTTCAGACGGTTTATCCAGAAGTAGATTGGACAGGTTTTTAATCTCTGATGGTCTGATCTCTTCTTGGAAGATTAACGGTCAGTGGATGGGGGATAGAGATATATATGATCATTGTCCTATTTGGTTGTTGCGATCATCCAAAGATTGGGGTCTGAAGCCTTTTCGTGTTTTCAATGGTTGGTTAGAGCATCCTGATTTCAAAGGGTTAGTTGAGCAGTGGTGGAAATGTTTTTCTATAAGGGGTAAAAAGGGGTATGTTATAAAGGAGAAACTCAAATTGTTGAAAGCTAAGCTCAAGGTTTGGAATAAGGAGGTGTTCGGTAAGATGGACCTTAGTATTAATAATTATGTTTCTGATATCAATGAGCTTGATCAGGTTATTGCAGATGGGGGAGCGATGGAAGATGTGGCTAAGCTGAAGGAGGCCTCTTCGTTTTTTTGGAAGCAGTTACATATCAAAGAGAGTATGATCAAACAAAAATCTAGAGCTATTTGGATCAGAGAAGGGGACCAGAACTCTAAGTTTTTTCATGCTTGCATTAAGAATCGTAATAGAGCTATCAGAACATTTCTCTGAATAGGGATGGGAGAAAGTTGGAGGAGGTGAAGGACGTGAAGCAGGGAGTGAAAAGATTTTTCGAAGATAGTTATATCGAGGAGCTTTTTCAAAGACCAACTCTCGAGGGTATTGAGTTTGGAAAGATTAGTGAGGAAGAGTACTGCCATCTCATTGCTCTTTTTTCGAAGGAGGAGGTGAAAGAGGAAGTGTGGGGTTGTGATGGGAATAAAAGCCCAGGGCCTGATGGATTCAATCTTAGTTTCATCAAAAATTGTTGGGAGGTGGTGAAGGAGGACATCTTGGGTTTCTTATGTGAGTTTCATGCTAATGCTGTGTTACCCAAATCTATTTCGGCTTCTTTTCTTGCCCTCATTCCCAAGGAGGAGAATCCTCAAGATCTAAAGGAGTACCGTCCGATTTGCCTTATTGGGTGCATCTATAAAATCTTGGCTAAAGTGTTAGCCAATAGATTGAAAAAGGTTTTGCATAGGGTTATTTCTCCTTGTCAGTCGGCGTTTATTTCGGGTAGGCAGATTTTGGATGGGGTGTTGGTGGTTAATGAGCTGGTTGATCTGGCTAAGCAAAGAAAAGATGAATGTATGTTGTTTAAAGTCGATTTTGAAAAGGCGTATGATTCTAATTCTTGGGGTTTCCTTGAGTATATGATGGGTCGTATGGGTTTCAGTTTGAAGTGGATTAATTGGATTAAATCTTGTCTCCACAATTCTTCGATGTCTGTTTTGGTCAACGGGAGCCCAACTGGGATTTTAAGATGCATAGGGGTCTTAAGCAAGGGGATCCCTTATCTCCTTTCCTATTTCTGATTGTAGCTGAGGGCTTAACTGGAATGGTTAAGAAAGGTGTGAGTGAAGGATGCTTTGCTGAGTTTAAGGTTCACAATAGTCTCAGTTTTTCTATGTTGCAGGTCGCAGATGATACTATTTTGGTCGGCAAGGACACCTGGGATAATTTATGGTGCTTAAAGTCTATATTCAGAATTTTTGATCAATTGGTCTCGGGGCTGAAGGTGAACTTTCATAAGAGTTGTCTTTATGGCATTAATTTAAAGGACGACTTTCTGGTCTGGTGCAACTTTCTTGTCTTGTAGCAAAGCTAATATTCCGTTTGAATTTTTGGGTATATCAGTGGGAGCCAATCCTAGAAGAAGATATTCTTGGGTGTCCATTATTGATAAGGTGAGGAAGAGGCTTTCATCGTGGAGTGGACGTTTCCTGTCTATCGGGGGCAGAGCGACTCTCATTAACTCGGTTCTCAATAGTATTCCGCTTTACATGTTATCCTTTTATAAGGCCCCCAAGATTGTAATTCAAGAGTTTGTCAAGATTCAAATGGATTTTCTGTGTGTGTGGGGGGGGGGGGGCTAATAGAGAGGGCTATCCTGTTTATTGGGTGTCTTGGGATAGGGTTTGCAGACCTAAGAAGGATGGAGGCTTGGAAGTGAAGAATCTCGAAGCATTCAATTTGGGTCTTTTGAGTAAGTGGAAGTGGAGATGCATCAACGACAATATTGCAAGCTGATGGCAGCTTCTTTCACACCGGTATGGTGATTTCAGGCATATCTTCACAGAGACTTTTTTGCCTAGAGGTGGTACTAAAGACTCCTTATGGTGGAGAGATTTATTACTTTTGGAAGATGGAAATCCATTGTGGCTGGGAGCCTTTGCTTCTGCGCTCAGGCCTATGTTGGAGATGGGGAATATGATTTCGTTCTGCACACATAGGTGGGCAAAGCAATGAGACTTTTAAGGATTTATTTCCTTGCCCTTTTGATTTTGAAGTGGCAAAGCTTAAACATGGCAGTATTTTGGAGCACGGGTATTGGCTTGATAACATCTGGTGGTGGAATCTTGATTGGAGTCATGACTTAGCTGCAGAGGAGAGAGTTTATCAGGATTTGCTTTTGGTCACCTTACATCCGCTTCATCCTGTCAACACAGAGCAAGATCGATGGCGGTGGAGGCTTGAGAACATGCATTCTTTTTCTGTTAAATCTTGTTATGTGTTTTTGTTGAATTTGATGTAGCAAGATAGATTGGATAATGATATCCAGAGTGCTCTTGATGATATGTGGCAGCAATCTATTCCCACTAAGGCGGGAGTTTTTGGTTGGAGACTGTTGTTGGGGAAGCTCCCAACTCGTGATTCTCTTATTTCTAAGAGCATTATTAATGACCTTCATGGGGCGTGTCGTCAAGTTTTTAATCTGGAGGTGGTTGTTAACCATGTTAAGTCTATAACATGGACCTGGTTCATTAGCATAGAATGTCGCAACTCAACTTTTAAGCTTTCTGATTGGTGGGATAATCCTTCTGTTTGTATGAATTCGGTGTAATTGACTTTTTGCCTCAATCTTCCTGGGGTACTCTTTTTCCTCCTTGGGGTTTTGGCCCAGAGAGATTTTAATGAGGCACCTTGTATGTGTACCGGTTGGGGTGCTTGTTTGCACCCCTTTATTATAATTTTTGCTTATAAAAAAACATTAATAATCCATCTTTTATTGGGATGATATCATTTTCTAATATGGACATAATCAAAAAAACCTAATCACAACAATAATTAAAATTAGTTGTAAAAAAACAATAATTAAAATTAGGAACATGCTATACAACCCGACAAATTTTGTCCCGGATGATGTACCACAGCAAAACACCTTAGCCATTGAATTATCTTCGGGAGGCGTTTCAGGACTATAGTCTCGGGATAAATAGCAGCTCTGTTAAAATTAACTTACTCTAATATAGGGTATCAAATGCATTATTTATACAATTTTATATTTATAATGTGACACAACATAATTACACGACCTCAACCTTAATTTCTTTTGAACAACCAAAATATTACGATATACTCACTCTGTCTCATATTATATGTCGTTTTTGGTCATTTTACACATATTAAGAAAAATAGTTAATTTTGTATTGGAAGAGAAATTGTGAGTTAGTTTATCAAATTAACATTTTTAATGACATTGGGAAGATAAATTAATAGAGTTAATGACATTGTGAGTTAGTTATAAAAAAGATATTATTAAATACAGTTCAACTGATCCAGACACTTCGTTCATTTAAAAGGGTATGTCCTAACTTAGCTTTAGCTAGTAGCTAACTTCAAGTTAGTTAACTTCAGGTTGAGTGAGTGGGATTGTTATTCAAGGACATGGGCACATGCATATGTTCCTAAATTAACACGGGTGCACATGATAGGTACTAGTTATTTTCTTTAGAGAAATAGGAAAGGAACATTTTTGTAGCCTTTGATTTCTGTTTTCCTTATTGGAACTAATAACCAAAAGAGTCCTTTTCGTTAAAAGACAACTACTCCTTAGGTATAATATGTCCATCACTTATTCAATTTAATTTGTTGTTTAGTTAGCTACATTAGTGGTTGTCAATATTGAAAAAGCTCTTAAACTAGTAGTCATTGGAGCTATTCTTAAGCTGTTCTTTTGCAGGGACCGAAGTGAAAGATATCAGAAGATAATAAATATATAAATAAATAAACATCATATGTTGAAAAACAATTAAATCTTTGCTTCCAACATGTTGTCATCATTCTAAAATGAATAGGACACAACATTATCCAAGATTGTTTCCAAACCTTCGTTGTTTTGTAAACATTATTATTTATACATATTTCCTAAGTAGGTAGCTCTTTTGGCGACCTAATAGATATCGAATGAGTACTCCGAGATTCTAACCCCGAGAATTAACATTTCCTTCACACCTCTAACAATTAACAACTAATACTGTCTATAAAAAATATATATGCATAGATGTTTATATTCTCATTCTCCTAATCTCAATTATGTTTTTGCTCTGGGAATTCAGGATATATAAGGAGCATATCTGAGTTCCCATATTTTGTTGATCAACTATAATTTAAAAGTTTAACTTACTTATTAGATTTGTAGGTTCTCATTGAGTGTTTGATAATTGACAAATATAATTTTTAGTAAATTTGATGTTATAAAATCGATTTGTGTTTCCTAGATTATATTGGCAAATTCAAAATTAAATATACTAACAACTGGTTGAAGATATGAACATCGCATTAATAGTCTACAGTGATTAGTAAAGTTATTTCTACGTAGTTTTCTATACAAATTATGACCTCATCTAAGAAAAATATACCCGACTTTGTAGAAGTCAGGAGACCTAAATGAGTTGTCACTCGATCGAAAGGATTGATGATAAATGGAAATATTAGAGAGAGTATCCACAGAAATCGTTAGACCACCAACAACTCCAATGCCACTCAGAATTGTCCCCCTCATGGGGGAGAGACGATTCGAAGAAGGGTAGCTGAATGACCCCATATGGCTTTAGCACAACTCAAGTAAGGTGTGTACTCGTAAGTTAAGGGAGATCGACAAACATAACCTTTTATGATGTGTTTAAAAGAATGCATATGAGACGTTGTGACCTCACTCCAAGTCTAGAGAAGAAGGCTGATCACAACAACTCTCTATGTGGTTGACATCCCAACCCCTTATAACGCAATCTTGGAGCGCTCATCAACATACTCGCCAGTGTCTTTCCTCACATGGGTGGCTCTATGCAGCTCAGGAGCAGTGATAGGGCGTCCTGCCTTCTTACTCTGTAAAATGAAACACATTTTCAAAAATTGCTAACTAATTAAATAATGTAAAAAAAACACACAGATTTGTAAAATAATTTACCAATCTAGCAGCATGCTGAGCCTGGTTGATGGACCCGCCGCAGTGAAGCGAGCCACCCTTTTCTTAGTTTCTATTATTTTTGGCGCTTGCAGTATTTCTCTTGAAAGTCTCGGTAGCCCAATGGCTCTTGAAGGCATTCCAAATATCATCACCCATGTAGTCATGCTTTTTATCTTTACAGTGGAGCTTATAAAGCAAATCTGAAATCTGAGCGCCCATCCTTTGGAAAAAAAGTCTCCGCACATTGTCATCTTCTTTTATGTCCCAAGTTACCTTATTAAGTAAAATGAAAAATATCTATTAGTAATTATATTAAACGTTATTAAACATAAAATTTGAACAAACAATATAAGTAATGACAAAATAATTGACACTTACCCTAAAGAAGTCAAGCAGATCCTTTCTGTCATCTTCTTCGACTTTGCTCCACTTTTTATGGAACTTTTGAAAATATTTTTTCCGGATGACATAGGTGATGCTTGATGAAGCTACCTTTGCAGGAAGAAACCTTCATAATGAAAGATATATCAAACAATCAAATATATATAAGTCGTTGCATAATTAACTTTAAAAAAACAAACAATATAATACTTACGCGTTACCACGGCTATAAATGACTTTGAGTCTAATACCATTAATAACTACCACCTCCACTCTCTCGTCATCGGTGGATGAATCACCTTCAACATTACCACCACCAACATCATGCTGAATATCATCCTGGGGCTCTGGTGTAGGCATAGATATTAACCCAGCTGATGGGCCCATATGTACAGATGATGAGCCTATATGCCCAGCTGGTGTGTCATACCCCGCTGATGTGCCATACCCAGCTGATGGGCCCATATGTCCAGATGATGAGCCTATATGCCCAGCTGGTGTGCCATACCCAGCTGATGTGCCATACCCAGCTGATGGGCCCATATGTTCAGATGATGAGCCTATATGCCCAGCTGGTGTGCCATACCCAGCTGATGTGCCATACCCAGCTGGTGGGCCATACCCTGCATACGTATCTGCTGGGCCCATATAATGCCCATGTGATGGTAAATGATACCATCCGGGGCCAGATGGAGGCGGAGGTTGTGGGGCGGTAGCTGGTGGGCCCACATACATATGACCCCTCATATTCCCAATATTAAGTTCCACTTCACGATTACGCCTCCTCCTAGGAGGTTCATCGGTCATAGCCTGCTTCCCTTTATGAGGACGTCTCGGTGGGTCAGAACCTCCTCCTGGATCCATATCTATGAAAAAATAGAAACGAAATGTGATACTAACTACATTAATTATATATATTTATAAATAATTTAAATAAAGTAAATTAACAAGAACAATATTGATATATTAATGATTCTAATAAATTTAAAGACAACATAAGGAGTCAACATAAGTACAATATATATAAGATTAATCAAATACAACATAAGATTAATCAAAATATTCTATCAAGTTAGTGGCATCGATATGATCTTAGTGGAGATGATTTCGAGCCGAATATGGGGGTTAAGGACAGATCAGACAAAACCCTTTTCCATATAAGTAGTGAAGGATCGAAGTTATTTCTAACTCCCAACCTTAAAATTGTTAGTATCGCCTCGCAATTATCTCAATGGAGATGATTTCGAGCAAAATATGGGGGTGAGGGACGACATCACCTCACCCTTTTCCATCAACAACACACAGTCATCTAACCTAGGGTTCATGAAAACAACAAATAATTTATTTTGAAAACTAACCGTTATGAGATTGAGGTCTGGTGCGGTACGTGGTTCGGTGACGGTGCGCACTTCGGTGCAGTTGTGAGACTTCAAACACCAACAATTTCAATCCTAAACCATTTCAACTTCAATTTCAATAACTAACTTCAATTTCAACTATTAATTTCAATTTCAATAACTAACTTCAATTTCAACAAACAACAATTACACACTTTTCAATTAAACAACTTCAATTTCAACAAACAATTTCAATTTCAACTTCAAATTTTTATCCTACACAATTTCTATAAATCCTAAATCTAATCCTAAAACCTAAAACACAATTCCAATTTCTACCCAATTTCAATTTCTAATCCTAAACACAATTTCAATTTCTACCCAAACCTAAACCCTACCCAAACCACAATCAACAATATCACAAAACCTAATCCTATTTTCTTCTTTCAAAACAACAATATCACAAAACTAAATTCACTAAAATTACTAAACAACAATATCACAAAACTAATTTTACAAATCCTAACAAAACAATATCATAAAAAATAAAAATCGGTAAAAATCAAAACCTCCAAAGGTAAAGCTCCGGTGGTGAAGAGGGGGAACTCTGGTGGTGGTGAAGTGGGCGAGCTCCGGTGGTGGCGAAAAGGGAGAGCTCCGGTGAGAGAGAGGTCCGCGTAGGAGAGAGAGAGGAGAGAGGGCGCGTTCGCGTAGGAGAGAGAGAGGAGCGACGACGACAGTTGGTTGTGGTGGTGTGGTGGCGATGGTGTGGTGGTGGTGGTGTGGTGGTGGTGGAAATGAGAGAAGGGAGTTTGGGTTCGGGAGAGAGAAGAGTTTGGGAGTGAGGAAGAGCAAACAGAGAGAGAAAATGGGGGATCTGATGCAATTTAATTGGGGTTAGCGACGGAATTTGCGACGGGCCATTCCGTCACTAATCTCTTCACGCTAACCAAAGCTGGAACGGTCAAAATAGTTAGCGAGGGACCTTTATTTCCGTCGCTAATCCCTTCGGTTTCCGTGCTGTTCTAATTTCAGATTCCCTCCTAACAGTTAGCAACAGACTGTTCTGTCGCTGATGCCCACAATTCCGTCGCTAATGCTCAAAACAAACAAGGACCCTTATTCCCTCGCAAATTCCGTCGCTAACGTCAGTTTTAGCGAGGGAACTCTGTTCCCTCGCTAATGTCAAGTTTTTTTTGTAGTGCACCACACCAAAGCCCCAGAGAACATGATCATAAGAGATCGACACTGCATCAACGTTCAGTTACCACTCAAATTGAGTTCTTAATTACTTTTTTTTATAGAAAATATCTACCTCATTAATTTGTATTAAAATAGTAGACATAACACATATGAGAGAACCGCGTGATAAAATTGAGGATTAGTTGAGAGTAAGACCATTCAAACAAAAGAATGAACAATCTTATTAACATTTTTCGAAGGGAATTCAACACAAGTGTTCTTAATTACTTACTTACTCCCGTAATTTACCAACTTATATAGATCCATGGACTCCTCTTGTATTGTAGCAAGTATGTAGACACAAAATTCAAAAAGCGTATATATAAACTCAAAAAACGATGTACATCTCAAATTTGATTTCATCACTAGACAGTAATCTGCTTTTAATTTATGCGCAGAAGCAGAGTAGTAGTAGTAGTTTGCAGGTTCAGGGTTTGTATCATTGCACTTGATCTGAAAAAATACAAACATTTAATTTGAGCGCACAGGCCAATCCATGTTGCAATACAAAACTTGTTGGCATTTCTTGGCACTCATTTATTATAAGAGCAGACAATGATGCTGACACATGCCCATTTCATTCAAGCCCATTTATCAATTGCTAGTCTTTAACCAATCATAATGTCTTGTGATTTTTTTAATTCTAATTTATTAAATTAAAAAAGTAAATCTGTTATTTAGTTAACTTACCTTTACAAGTAGTTAATCTGTTATTTAGTTAGTCCCTCTATGAAGGAATCCTTCGTTAAATGATGGTTTCTCCTGCTCTAGAGAGTCACAACTATATCATGCTTGGGTCCGATCAATGTCATTATCCGTATAAAGTAAGAATAAGCTAGGTTTAGTTGATAATAATAAGAAACAAAACCCTAATCAATCTAATTTGTAACTTACTCAAACTCGGGTAAGCCCGGGGGTTGAGTAGTCGGTAGAATTCCTGTTGAAGTCGCCCTCTCCTGTCCCAAGTCGGGGTGGTACCTGCAGACACTCCGATGCCAAAATCAGCAAGCAGAAGTTAGTAAAAGGTCCAAATGACAATGCGTACCTGCTGCAGTCGCTAAGTTAGTATTTATAAGCGCCAGGTGGAGTGCCTTGACTACTCCAACGCATGGGTGAAGTGGCGCGCATCGCGCCGTTTGGATCTGTGTGCGATCTCAGCCATTGATAGGCTGCAGCCTGCAGCGCACGGATCCCTTAGGCCAGATTCTGGGATGCGCTATTGGGTCGTTTTTGGGCTCAAATACGGACATGGGCTCGGCCAGTTTGGAACATAATCAATACTAGCTAGAGAAACATATTGAAATTGACCGATAAACCTAAAGATTTATTTTGCCCCAAAAAATACCCCTTCTATAAAATGGTTGAAATGGGGGCTAGCATGAGGACTAATTGTGGCTCGTTGAGATGAATTCGAGTAAACTCTCTGTTTGGTCCTTCAACTATTACTCTATCTCTTATTTAGTCCTTAAACTATTTAAATTGATTAAAAAGTCTCTAATATTTTTCTCATCCACCAAATTAGTCTCTTAATTAATGTGGGTCACATTCACAGAGAGGCTATAATTTGACTCATTGAAGAAAATTTTAGGGACTCTCTAATCATTTAAAATAGTTTAGAGACTAATAAATTAGAGAGAATGTGATTGTTGAGGGACAAAATTGAGGGTTTACTCAATTTTACGATATAAACTAGTATTTTACCTGTGCATACGCACGGGTGATACTGTATTTGTTATAATTTGCTATGAAATTATAAATACGTTGAAAGTTGCAAAATGTAATAAAAGAAAAAGGAAAAACTTGATAAAAGGCGATATTTCAAATTTATTAAAATAGTTTTGTTGCAAAAAGTTAAAAAAATCAGTATCTTATTATAATATTAATAATGGAGTAAAAATGAGGAAAAAATAATATGAGATTTAATATAAAATTTGCACCCCTGTTGGCGCTCCATTGGCGCTCTCGTTGCTGATCCCGTTGGTGCTCTCATTGGCACTCTTGTTGTCGCTCCGTGCGGGTCACAAAAAAAAGCAAATGAGATTTAATTATTGATTTTTTAGAAAAAATTAATTTGGGAGTTTTTGTTAGCAGTATCACTTTTTTGACAATTGGTAGTGGTTAAATGAATTTTTTTGATCAATAATGGTTAAATGAATTGGTTTTAGTAGTTTGAGTAGATTTTAATAAATAGTAAATTCTACATAATTTAATAGTAATTTTATGTAATTACTGATTTTTTACAAAAAATAAATTAAAAAAGAAGATTTTTATTTGAAAAGAAAAATCTAACTACGCGCATCAGCGCGGCAAGCAGCAGACAGCTTTTGCTGCTTTTTTTTGCAGCTGTTGTCGATTTTTTTTCTCAGCTTTTGTGCAGTTTTTTGATCAGCTTCTCTGCCAAAGGCTACTGTTTTTTGTTTTTTAGTGACAAAATGTCTAAAATGCCCAAAAAAAATGGGCACGTGGTGCGCAAGTGGAATGTATAAAAATGCCAATTTGCTACCATTTTGTTTTATTATATTAGTATTAGATTAGATTAGATTAGATATTAGATATTAGATATTATATAGATAGATTAGATTGATTACATTTTTATCATTGGTTTTGACACTTAGCAATTGTATAAGTGAATTATTTTTGACATTTTGCTAGCATAAGAATTGATTATAGTATAGTATTAGATAGATTATTATTAGAGATTAGATTAGATAGATATGTTTGAAGTGAAATAAAATAGAAGTAAATGAGAATAAATAGAGATGGAAGAAGAAAAAGAGAAAGAAATGAGAAAGGAAAGAGGAGATATTATGAGACAGAGAGAAAAAAATAAAATAAATAAAAAATGAGAGAGGGGAGAGATGATGAGAAGGCGTGTAAGAGAAAAAGTAAAACGTAGAGATTTTTTGTCTTTTAGTGGCAAAATGTCTAAAATACCCAAAAAAAAATAGACACGTGGCGCGCTAGTGAAATGTCTAAAAATGTCAATTTGGAATGTCTAAAAATGTCAATTAGTATAGTATTAGATATTAGATAGATTAGATTAGATTAGATTAGATATTAGATATTAGATTAGATAGATTATATTAGTATTAGAAGAGTATAAATGAAATTTATTATTTATTTTTAATATATTTGAAAATCAATGTGTTTCTCATAATTAGTACAAAAATATACCCTTTTGTTTGCTCTTCAAAAAAAAAATACCCTTTTGTTTTTTACGTTAAGGATTGGAGAATGGAATAATACTATAATGATTTGCATATAAAATAATTACTATTTGATATCATAATGTTATGTAATAATCAAAGTTATACTAAGGAGAAGAACAAGAGAATGAGAGAATGAGACATGATAAGAGTTTTTGTATTTCTCTTTACAAGTGTGTATCTACACATAAGATTGGACCCTATTTATAGGGTGTAGATCAGCAAGTGAATGGACAACCATAAAAGCCACTACTAAGGGAAGTAATGAAAGGAAGAAGAAAAGTTAGTGGACATCCACTAATATTATTCATAACACTCCCCCTTGGATGTCCATCGAGGATATGCCTCATTAAAACCTTTACTAGAAAAAACCCAGTGGGATAAAATTCTAGTGAAGGAAAAAGAGTACAATATCCTTTCTATGGGAACTGCCTCATTAAAAACCTTGCCAAGAAAACCCAATGGGACAAAACCATAGCGAAGGGAAAAAGAGTGCAGTTTTTCTCCCCCTGTTTAAAGCGTCACTTAAGAATATGAATTCCAGCATTTGGATTTTTTCTGAGTGCATATGGAGCAATCTACTCCGCTTTGTCATTTGTGATATATATATCCTCTTTTAATGGAGCTTTGCGGTCAATATTATCTTCAGAATAGCTTCCGTGAATTGTTGGCATTTGAGCATAAAATGAAGAAGCAAGAACCATATATTGTCTTGTAGATCAACAATATATTTCAATTTCCCCACATGTAGATAATAGCTGACTTGTGATCTGACTTCATCTAGATCAGAAAAATACTTTGTATCTGCATGGTTAACTTGGGTAACATATATAAAATGATTTATTCATTAGGATAGTCAAAAATGAAATATTCATTGGTTTGTAATGAACTATATTACTACTAATTATCACATAATATTATCATATCAAGGGATATAAAATGTAATATGCATGCATGCTTTCATAGTCTTCCAGACTGAGATATTTCATATATTCTTACCACACTCGTGTACTCATTATCTATATAATTTCTACAGATCAATATGAGATTTTTTTTTCAAAAGAATTTATTTGAAGACATTTATTTTTATCTTGAATCCTTTTGGGATTTTCCATGTAGAGGTCACCTACAGATTCAACCTCAAAATCCATCAGATATAATTTGAGGTCATTCATCTAGAGCTCGTTCTTTGAATAGTCTATAATTTTTGGAAGCTCTTCAAGAGTTTCGATAATATTTATGTCATCAACATAGACATCAGTTATAGCAACAACAAAAAATCAAACATTTTCATAAAACTATATGGACAAGTGATGTCATTTTTGTTAGACTATAGTATAACCTTAGAGGGGGGGGGGGGTGAATAAGGTTATATGTAAATCTTGGATTCTTTTCAAAAATAAATGATAAGTTTGTTTTTAAATCAAATGCGGAAACTTAGATTTAAACTTTATATGGTGCAAGCAGGCAGGATTTCAAAATAACCGCTTCAATCCCCTGATTGAACGACCCAAGAACACCTCCCAGGATTTCAAAATAACCACTTAGAAAATGAATACAATATGAGATCTACGAACCAATCACTTCAGCAGTATAGTAACAATATAGTAGAGTGAGAGATGATTGGTTTTTGAAAATGAAGAACTTTGAAATATAGATCTGAAAATGAAAGCTCTTATTTTTTTTCTCTTTTGCTTTTTGATCTGAAAGTACGTAGCAGAGAAGTGGAAAGTGGTGTATTGAAGAGTGTGAAGCACCTCTCTATTTATAGGTTTAGGAAACGTAAGATTTTGAAAAAAAACATTTAATGTAAATGAAGAATCGATTGTTTGATGAAGTTAAAAAGTAGGAGAATCGATTCTTTGCATTTAGACAACTTAGGAATCGATTCATTTGTCTTTGGAAGAATGAAGGAATCGATTCTTAGGACCTCCTGAGTAGGCAAGAATCGATTTTAACTTTGGTTTAAAGAAGGAGGAATCGATTCTTTAGTTTTGCTAAAATATAGGAGCAATCGATTATGAAGCTTTAGGAAGCATAAGAATCGATTGTGAGTGAAGTGCACAAGCATAGGAATCGATTCTTTGCTTCACAATAGATTGCCAAATCGATTTTATAGTCTTTCGAAATAGAAGGAAATCGATTCTTACCTTTGGCTTGAGTATATGTATGAATCGATTACATACTTCAAACATAGGGCAAGGAAATCGATTCTTGGCCTATAGGTGAGCCTAAAATCGATTTCATAGCAAATAGAAGTTGATTTTTGATTTCCACAAATTTGTTTTTAGGTTTAGGTGCCACCTTAGGCATGCATGCAAAAAATATTTTTCAAAACCCTAATTTTGATGCATCATGCATGTTTTCAAAACTCATCTCTCAGCTACTAAAATGTCATAAAACTGAAGGGATAGGATCTTACATTTGAGTCCTATCAAAAGCAGATAAACAATTAGGTCTTCAACTTCATTGTTGCTTCTTCTGCAAGCCATTGCATTTTAGTCCCTGCTCTTTGATTCCAGTCCTGTACTTTATTCAGCTTGAACCTGCACTTTCATACAGCTGCAACCATCTTGTGAAAATTGAGCTCACTGTAAAGTACTTGCATCCATACTTGAGCAACATGTCGAGCTTTGTATCTCACAATTTCACCATTCTCATTTTGTTATTGCACACAAACCCATTTGTATCCGACTGGTTTCACACCTTCACGGTGTTTGGACTACAAGTCCAAAAAACTTTTGTAAAACGAGTTTAATTCTACTTCAATTTCATCTTTCAATTTTGGCCAATTCTCACTTTGTCTACAATCTTTAATATGGTTCATGATCCTCATTGTCATTTATCAAATTTAGCACTATATTATATGTAAAAACATCGTCAACGTTGACCTCGTTTCGGTTCCATATATTGTATTTCATTCATGACATAATTCATTGAGATCTCTTTATTTCGAAACTTTTTCAGGTACCTGATCAGTTCTTCTAGAACTGAAATGTTAGTTATGTTTGAATACTCTTTTAGAGTTTATGTATCCTCGCTTAGACCATCTTTATTTTTAGCTCCTTTTCTAGTTTGACGATTTTTATCTTTGGAACCGATTGGTCTACCACACTTCAGGTGTGGTTGAGACTCATTTGCAATGTTAGATTGTCCACCAAAGATATCCATTTTATTGGAGCATTAGCAGCTGGTATATATGATTTGGTCACACCTTTTGGATCAGTGAATGCATTTGGTAGATGATTTACTAAGATTCGCAAATGAATTATCTTTTGAACTTCTAGTTCACATTGTTTAGTTCGAGGATCGAGATGAGACAATGATAATTCATTCCATTTGATCTCTTTTTCCAGCTGCTTATTCTCTCCCCCAAATGTTGGGAAATTTAATTCATCAAATAATAATTTTCAAGCTAGACTATAAACAAGTCTCCAATTGTTGGCTCATACTTTATCATACATGGAGATTTATATCCAATACTTTGAGGACCCATCTTAATGCATTGTGAGTGGAGAAATTAGAATATGCATTGCACCTTCAAAAACTTTAAGACGGGAAATATTAGATTCGTGACCAAAAACCAAATGTATAGGGGAAGAGTTGTTATAACTTGTTGGCTTGATGCGAATCAATGTTGCAATTGCATGTTCTCAAGGAAGTTCTTATCTCATAAGTATTTGTCATATAATTAACTTTAGACGCCTAAAGAATGGTTCTTCAAGACCCTTTTATGAATGAGCATATGCTACGTGGTGTCCAATATCAATTCAAATTAATAGACATACAATACTTTTCTCATTCTTTCTAGATGATTAAGAAAAATGAACTCTTAGCCAAACAATCTCACAAACTACTAGTTGTGAGTTTGCGACAAATATGTATGTGTTCATCTAGTTGATGTATCAATTAAAATCATAAACTATCTAAATGGTACACATGGCGGGTGTATAGGCCCACAAATATCACCATATGTATTCATTTTAAAAATTTGAGAGATTCACTTCCAATTTTTGTGGTGGTCTAATTATAAAGTTCATTTGTGTACAAGAGATACATGAGAGGTTATTAGATCGAACAATCTTCTGGTTCTTCAATTGATAACCACATAAAATTTACTTTATTTTTCGCATCATAATGAACCCGAGATGGCCCAACCGGTCATGCCAAACAACAAATTTATTGTGACCTGTAAACTTCTGGTTTACAACATGTGCTTCAATTGCACAGATACAAGTGTAGTACAAACTAGAGGAAACGAGAGACAACTTTTCCACTACACATATTTTTCCCAAAGTATGTCTCATACATTCTCAATGTGTAAATTTTTTTCCCGGATAAAAATATATTAGCTCTTCCGGAGCCTTCAATTATCTTTGAAGTCGAGATATAGTGCTAACATTGCTTTCTCGCTTTACTAAATAAGAGAAATGTATTTTATCCATTAAAATCGTATGGGTAGTTCCGCTATCAGCAAGACACATATCACCATTATTGGTGCTAGTGTAAATAATCATTCTATTCAAAATAAATAAATTTGATAAGAGATAAGTATAAGAATAAAGATGGAAGTTGAAAATATACTTAAATATAAAACTTTATCAGAGGAAAACATATAAGCGAGTAACATCCATATAGAAAGGATATTGTACTCTTTTTCCTTCACTAGAATTTTATCCCACTGGGGTTTTTCTAGTAAGGTTTTAATGAGGCATATCCTCGATGGACATCCAAGGGGGAGTGTTATGAATAATATTAGTGGATGTCCACTAACTTTTCTTCTTCCTTTCATTACTTCCCTTAGTAGTGGCTTTTATGGTTGTCCATTCACTTGCTAATATACACCCTATAAATAGGGCTCAATCTTATGTGTAGATACACACTTGTAAAGAGAAATACAAAGACTCTTATCATGTCTCATTCTCTCATTCTCTTGTTTTTCTCCTTACTATAACTTTGAACCAATACATATAATTAATCTTTGTATATACATGGTTAATTTGGGTAACATATATAAAATAATTTATTCATTAGGATAGTCAAAAATGAAATATGCCTCCCACGTTGTTTTAATGCATTTTGGTTTGTAATGAATCCAATGCATAAGCACTATATCAAAGTTTTAGACTTCCCCTTAACCGCCAAACAAAAACAAATATTTTTGAGATGAAATATTCTTTGTTGTGTGTACAAATAATGAAATAATATCATAATCAAAAGGAAATCCATTCGACAATAGCATTGTGGCTTCATAGATCAGAAACTCAAATATGATCAAACCTTCGCTACTTTTTCAGTCAAACAAACTAAAAGGCATAAAGAAAATTATAACTAAAAGGCATAAACAAACTAGTAGTATCATGGCGAAGTTTACAAATCACAAGGAATTAATTTGAAAAATCAACAAATCACCATTATTTTAAAAGCCATAATCCAAATAAAAATAATGTTCATTAAATATGCAAGAAATATATAGAGTCACAAAACAGCCAACATAGGGTAATAATAGGGTATCATATAAAAAATGATGATAACTAGAAGTTAACAGAGTTATATATAATGATTTTGATCGGTAACAATTGATCATCAAATGAAGGTCTTGAAGAAAATGATTTTTTATAGTAAGTTGTATATAATGATCTTGAGTTACACGATGTGAAGAAGAAAATGATTTTACGTGGCAAAACACCTAGTAAGTAAGTTCTTTCTCTAGATTATTATTTTACAGAACAGTTATAAATGTAGACTCCATCATATTGATCAATACATATAATTGGGTTTATAGAAGAACTAATACTTACCTGGATTGGTAGAACTTCGTGCTGATAACGTGTTATGTAATAATCAAAGTTATAGTAAGGAGAAGAACAAGAGAATGAGAGAATGAGACATGATAAGAGTCTTTGTATTTCTCTTTACAAGTGTGTATCTACACATAAGATTGGGCCCTATTTATAGGGTGTAGATCAGCAAGTGAATGGACAACCATAAAAGCCACTACTAAGGGAAGTAATGAAAGGAAGAAGAAAAGTTAGTGGACATCCACTAATATTATTCATAACACATAAAACATTATATATTTTGGTATAATTCAGGGTATCTACTGCCGAACGCAGTAACTAATCCCCTCGCTGGATTGGAGGACACCTCGAAGGGTGGGACAGCTGGCCTAGGGATTTAAAGCTGCTCCATACCCAAGACGATGATCGAACTCTCGACACTTGGTTAATGGATGATGAGCTCCAACCGCTCAACCGCTCAACCACTCCCCTGAGTCTATAAAGCATTATATATACTTTATACTTTAAAATTAAAACATAAACAATTTATGATATTTAATATCAGAAAACATTAAATACAATACTTCACTATAAAATTTTTATTTTCGGGGAGTGTTTATTGAGATTTAGCCTTGTTTTTGTTAAGGATCGATGATGTTGATGGAGGAAATTGTTTGAAATGGTGTCATTTGCAAGTTACCTTCTTGAAGCAGGAGTATTTACATAATATATGTGAATAGTATAGGGTGAAGTCACTGATTAACATTTGGCAGCATGTCAGGATTCTCAGTTAAATCTAGTAGTATATGAGTAATGATGATGTGACTTGTTACCATGCAAGGATTGTAGGCTGGTCCTATACTCTACTCTACTCCATAATAATTATAACACAACCAGTTGTATACTACTTGGTGTATATAATATAGGCTAAATAGCACTTTTGGTCCTTTATCTTTGCTCCAGATTTCACTTTGGTCATTTATCTTTTTTTTGGTCCGTTTTGGTCCCTCATGTTTCGTTTTCGTTTCATTTTGGTCCCTCACGTTAGTTTTGACTAACGGACGCCACGCTGCCAGTTAACTGCTGACGTGGCGTCCTCAATTCATTAAATGACGTGGCATTCATTAACTGATGTGGCAAAAAAAAAAATTTTTTAATTCTAAATCATTCTAAAACACAAAATAGAAATTATCAAAAAATTAAAAACATAAAAATCAAACAAACAGCAACATGAAACCCAAAAAATTAAAAACATTAAAATCTGTTTGATCTCTTCCAGAAATTAAAAACAGCAACATGAATCAACAAAAAAATCAGATCTTCAGATTCGTTTTGTTCGTTTTGCCCAGATCTTCGTGATGGTGAGGGAGAGTGAGAGAGATGCGACGGTGATGGGAGAGGGAGAGTGAAAGAGATGCAACGGTGATGGTGAGATGCGACGGTGGTGGGATAGGGAGAGTGATGAAGCCAGTGACGGTGGTGATGTGGGGGTTACGGTGATGATGATGTTGTTGTTGTTGTTGAATTGATTCTGGTTGTTGTTGTTGTTGAAGATGGGAGAAAATGGTTGTTGAATCAAAACAGAAGCAAAAATACAGATCTGGTTGGTGTTGTTGTTGAATTGTTTGTTATTTGTTAAACCAGAAAACAAAGAAAAAAACCAGAAAAAACAAAGAACAAAGAACAAAAACAAAGAACAACACTGAAACAGATCTGTTCATTTTAGTCCTCTCTGTTTTTCCTTGGTTTCATTTTGGTCCCTCTCATTGTTTGTGTTGTTTCATTTTGGTCCCTTTCAGATCTGGAAAAACTTGGATTCAAACCCACAAAATCAAACCCACTCTCTTCCATCCTCAAAAATCAAACCCACAGATCAACGAAAACATCAAATTGGAAACCAAAAACATCTGATTAAGAAACGAAAACGAAAACAAAAACGCGTTTTGAAGTTGAACGCAGAAAATCGAAATCGATTTCCATCCCAAATCGAAACCCATTTTTCAGATCTTCTTCATCTTCTTATGGGTTTTTCTAGGTTTCGATTTCTATGCTTTGAAATTGATTTTGGGTTACTCTTATTCTTAACTTTTGATGTTGGAAGAACGATTTTGATGTTGAAATTGAACGATTTTGATGTTGGAAGAACGATTCTGGGTTGCTCTTATAGTTGTTGGAATTTGATGTTGGAAGGATGAACGGTTCTTCCATTGTTCTATCAATTGTTTTATCAATTGTTCTTAATTCTGGATGAACAATATTGTTGCCATTTTAATTCTGGAAATTGATTCTGGGTTGCTGTTACTGTTGCCATTTTAATTTTCAGTTTTATGTTTTTAGCAACTTGTTTATTTTTTGTTTTTTGTTTTTATAATTTAAAAAACTTAGTTGATTATGTGTTAAATGATTTAGAATTAAATAATATATTTATTTGCCACCTCAATTAATGAGTGACACGTCACATTGACACTTAAGACGCCACGTCAGCAGTTAACTGCCAGCGTGGCGTCCGTTAGTCAAAACTGACGTCAGGGACCAAAATGAAACCAAAATGAAACATGAGGGACCAAAACGGACCAAAAAAAAGATAAAGGACCAAAGTGAAATCTGGAGCAAACATAAAGGACCAAAAGTGTTATTTAGCCTATAATATATAATGTATACATATATTAGTACTACTTATTATGCCATTGCTAGGGTTGGGCATGGGTTAAAAATTTGCTTAATGTAATCAAATTTATTTTTATATATACCATGCATATATAGATTACTTTACCAATAATGTAACTAACAAACATTCCACGCAACTTAGGATACATAAATATGGTGACCAACTTTAGATGTTTGTTTGTTACCAGTTGCTAATTATCCAAAAAAAATCCAAAAATGATATTTTTCTTTTTTTGTATGAATTTTGAAATTTGTACCAAAACAAGAAAAAAATCAAAAAGTTGCATGACAATTACAAATATTAAATAGTTTATTAAATGCTATAAAATGAAAATGGTATCCCAAATACACTCTTAGTATATATATTAAATATTCTATGCCTACTATGTGAGTTTTTTTGTAGAGCTGTTGAACTGGGCGGCTCGGCCCGCCCAATAGGCCAAAGTACAAAATTGGGTTGGGCTAGGTAGGCCCAATTTTCTAATGAAATATGTTTTTGCAGTCTGACCCATCCCAAAATATTGGGCTTAGCGGCCATCCCGACCAGCTTCACATTTTAACAAAACAAAATATATAAAATGTTTAAAAAAGGATAAAATAACAGGCACAGTTTGACCTATATATGGCCAATTGGGCCGAGCCGAAAATGTTTGATTCTTTCCGAGTCTCTATTTTTTGAGCCCAGTTCAACGCAAAATATTGGGCGGTTGGGCCATCGGGCTGGTCAAAAATGACGGCTCTAGTTTTTATTTAGTAAACAATAACTTACATCTCATTTTAAATAACAATATGGATATTTTGTAACAATTAGTGCACATTGAAATGTTGAAATGAGTTGTTTTTATACAAGAAATACATCAAAATATTCTTATACTAAGGATGACTCCTAGTTGATACATCCTCCTTCCTCGTGAAAAAATTTTGAGCTCATTACTTTATGCCACTTTATGCCACGAAATCAAATATTTGTGCAAATTTTTTGGCAACACATTAGGTGTGGGAAATAATAGTTTGCAGGATTTGAACCATGAACTTTTTATAGTTCTTCGTTATGCCTTAGCTCGTCAATTAAACTACCCACTCATTGAAATGTCTTCCTGTCGTCCTGCGTTTGTAACTCTTTAAAAAAAATAAGGATGAAGAAAGGGAGTACACTACATTATTGATAGATATAGTTTTGGTCAAAAAAAATTGATAGATATAGTTTGATGTTTATGCATAGACATAAATGTTTGTCAAAAAAATGCATAGACAGAAATATAATGAAATAAATTAAGTGACGGGTCAATATAATTTGGAAGGTACAAGTATTAAGTAATAAGTGGTAAATAAATAGTATTAATTGGTGGAAGGAAAGAGAAAAAATGGGCAAAGAAGGAGGAATCCAATGTATGAAATAAAGGAAAGTAGGAGTAGTAGAGACACGTACACATGGGTCTCTGAGGAATCCTAAGCATAAAAATAGATTCTAAATTTGGAACACAACACTGCCAACAGTGAACACTGATGATGCAAGCAATGCTACTAAATAGTAAATACTCTTCCTTCTCTCTTTCTCTCTCTTTAATTTTTGACTAATTTATTATTCTTTCTTTTTCTTTTCTATAGTTTAGTTGTGACGCGGTTTTAGCCTCTTTCGGTCACATCTTGCTACCCGCTCTGCCCGAACTGCCCGTGAAATTTGGAAACATTTGAGTTGGCGCCAAATTTTTGAGGACAAATACAAACGTTGTTTTGTAGCCCGCGAAGTGCGGGCTTGCGGCGGCTGTCATCTTTATGGGACAAATATCAACTGACTATAGGGTTTTTTTTTACCCTCATAGTTGCCCCGTACTCCACACAATTTGATATTTCGTGAATACCCTCAGTAAAATCACTTAACGGATTTATCTAATTAAATATAAATCTGTTTTTAGTTTTTTTTCCAAAACAGATTTATCTTTTAATTAGTCAAATCCCCTTTGGAAAAAACCAAAAACAGATTTATATTTAATTAGATAAATCCAGTTTTCAAAAATAACAAAACAGATTTACCTAAAAAATACTTAAATCCGTTTTTATTATTTTTTAATAATTGTTTGATAAATCTGTTAAAATATTAAAATAATTTTTTTTTAAAAAATAAAATAGATATAAATATCGGTTGTCTTTTTGTTCTGTTTAGTGTGTAGATATTCGTTAACTAGTGACGATGTTATACGTCGTGTGCATAATTTAGGCTAAAAAATCGGTTTTCGGGCAACCTATTCTGATTGTAATGAAACCATAGCCATTAAATCCGAAAAAAATCAGGCAACAAGACTCACGAAGAAGGGACTTCTATCGGGACTGCAGGGCTCAAAATCCCAAATTCCATCATTTACTATTTTTTATTAATTTTTCATAATCTCCAAAAAATCTAAATTTTTTGCATAACCTTATTTTGGTTTTATTAGATTTTTAGTGGTGGTTTTATAATTTGTTGATTAGTTTTGACTCTTTAACAGATTTTTAGTAGTGTTTTTATAACATTTCTTAAAAAAATTTAAATAAAAAACAGTTATTTTTTAATACACAATGGATTTACTTATTTATTAGATAAATCCATTTTGATTATTTTCAAAATGGAATTATCTAATAAATAGGTAAATCCGTTATTATAAATTTACCAAAACGGAATTATGTGTTGCTTAGGTAAATCCGGTTTGCAAAAATATAAAAAACGAAATTAGGTAATTTTTATTCTTAAAAACGGATTTATCTAATTTAAAGATAAATCCGTTTTGGAAAAAAACCAAAAACGGATTTATCTTTAAATTAGATAAATCCATGTGAAGAAATTTATAGGTGTATTCTCGGAATATCAAATTGTGTGGGGGTATAGAGGGGAACTATGGGGGTAAAAAAAAAATCCCTTGACTATATTGCCCATTTGCCTCTGTCTTTGGGCCCCGCATCCTTCAGAATGAAATCTCCACGGCCCAACAACTTCACCGCGTCAGTCATAAACTCATAAGGCACATTTTTTCTTCACAAAAAATCACTTTTATTGTGTCGTGTTAATTTTTGATAAAAAAAAAATTTGTGACATGTTAGTTTCGCTTTCTTATTAATATTAATATACAACCTCTAATTATTTTAACTTTTTTCTCAAGTTATTTGTACAATACATTGCAAGAAAAATATAAATAAATAAATCACCTCATACCTTAAAAATAGATTTATAACAAGCTACTCTTTTACATCTTTAAAGTAAGTCTTATTCAAATCTTGTAAAACTCAACTCGGTGCAGCATATTTTCAACTTTCTTCGTTTACAACTTTTTCTAAGACAATGAAGCCGCCACCAATATTTATTAAGGAAAATATTAGGAAAACCTTTTTTGGAAAGCGATTGGTCTTGCGAAACTAGAGAATAGGGTTTGGGGGTCGGTTACGCGCAGGGAATGTGTTAGCACCCCGCACGTCCTCTCTACTGAGAGGGAACCTTTAATTAAATGCGTGGTTTTAGTGTGTTGACTTGAAAATACTTAATTTTGCCTCTCTACTTCTTATTGAAAAATTCTTAATGAAAATATTTATTTATTATGAAAAAGAAAAGGGGGAAGAATGGGTTTTTAGAAAAAAAACACTTGACGGGACAAGGCCCGCTCCTACGTATCTCCCGGTGCGATGGAGAACTCAAAGCTACGTAGTTCTTCTTTGTCTTTTTGAAAAGTTTTTGTTTTTTATCTTTTTTAGTGAGTTTTTGAAATAGGACGAGCATTAGCGAATGATTAAACTAGCAGAGGCTATGATGAATCACTACTAAATACTCAAAAAAAAAGAGTTGTACCGCTAGTCAAACGAACAAAGGTTCTGATGGACTATTGATAACAACTCGTTTTTATTATCTTTTTTTGAAAGTGATTTTCGAAAGAGATTGATTTGCACGATGATCAAACTAACAAAGGTTATGATGGATCATCGTTTATTATTCTTATGAGAAAAGGACATTGCCACTAATAGCTAAACGAACAAAGGCTCTGATGAGCTACTAGCAACAATGGGTTTGAAAATGATTCTTTTTTTTTTATGAAAATAACTCTTTTTCTTTGGTTAAATGCTAAATTTTTATTGCTGTGTTTGACGAGAACGTGTCTCGCTACTACATAGTGGGAATCAAAACTACGTAGTTCTAGGTTATCTAGAAAAAGGTTTTTATTTTTTTATCTTCTTTAATTGTGAAAATTGAGCTTTCATGATGGTCAATTGAGCAAAGGCTCCAAGTGACCACCATCAGCACTCCATTGTTAATAATCATGCAAGTAAAGGCTTCGCAAGACTACCAACAAAGTTTGATTTTGAAGAGTTTTCGCAGTTAGATTGATTCTTGTTTGGGGAAAAGAAAATCTGTTATTTGGAAAAAAAGGTTTGTGAAAAAAAAAAGTTTACTTAGGGGAAAGTAACAAAATTTTAAAAAAGGAAACAGGGGGTGCAGTAGTAAAATGGTATGTGCATTTAGAAACAGGCGGTTGTATGAGTAAAAAGAAAGGGTGCATTTAGCAGCAGCCCAGCCCACTATAAGGCTGGCTAACCCACGGAATTGTGGGCTTTCCTAGGGAGTTGCAGCGGCGAAACAGAGGGGGTGCAAGTAGAAACCTGATTAAAATTTTCTTTCTTTTTTTTAAAAAAAAAACAATTAAAAGGGAGGGGGTATAAAATGAAAACAAGGGTTTCAAACCCTAATTCTTTCCTCTGTATTGCCAGCGCCGTCTCCCTCGCGCTCTCACCCTAATTCTCCTCTCCTCTCTCACAGCGATCTCACTCTCTCCCCATAGCCACAGACCCAACTCTTCTCCCTCATGGTTCCGGTTTGCTCTCTCACCAAAAGCCACAGACCCACTCTTCTCCCTCGCGCTCCGTTTTTCTCTCTCTCCATAGCCGCGGACCTACCTTTCTCCCTCACGGCGCCGATCCTCTTCTCCTCACCAAGAACCTACCTTTCCCTTCACCACGATGGTTACGACGGTGATAGGCGGTGTTTGGGCTACAGTTTGATGGTTTGGGGTTGACGCGATGGCTACGGTGGTGTGGGTGGCGAAGAGAGGTTTTTGACGGTGGAGCACGGTGGTTGGGGGTTTACGGTTCGTGAAGGTGACGGGTTAGGTGCGATGTGGCTGTATGAGGAGGCGAGGTTTGCGATGGTGGTCATGGCGATTCACGGCGAGGTCACGGCGGCGGCAGTGCAGAGACAGGAACGGCCACCGTACGCGGTGGCCGGAGGTAACTACTATTTTTTTTTCACCTCGCTTCCTTCCTTTCCCTCTTTTTTAGAAACCTTAATTTTTATTATCACTGAAACCTAAATTTGGTTTAAATCCGAAAATCCTAATTTTCATCTAAAACCCTAGTTATTTTTATTTCATCTTTTCCCTAATAGGTAGTAGAATAACAATAAAAAAAAAACAATCTGAACCTAAAAATTTTCTTATGTCTGAAACTGACTTTTTATTAGTCATTCAAACTAAATGCAAATTTTATTAGCTGAAAACCAATTAATTTTTCAGCTAACAACCATTTCAAACTAAATGCAAATTTTATTTCTTAAATGCACAAAAACGTATATAAACCAACCTCTTATCTAGCTTCTGATAATTTCCCTACTGCTTGCTGTCACTCTGCTACTGACTGCTTCTCTCCCTTTTGTTGCTCAAGTGTATTAGAACTCTGTGATGAGTTCTAATTTTATGGTATCTCAGTTTTTTGGTGTTTCTGTTGCTGTGTGTGTATATTGCTGTGTTTTCTACTGTTTGTTCCCCCTCTCTTACTGACTTCTGTTCTGCTGTATTTATAGGCAGAGAGTTTGTGGGAGGAAGCAGGGAATCAAAACTCATGGGGGACAAAGCTGTTGTTGTTGCAGCAGAGACATAGTGGAGCAGCAAGGGAGCAGCAAAGGGTGGGCTGACATGCTCTTGCCCAAACCATCAAAGAGCCAAGGGACAAGGAGAAGGCAACCTCAGCCTCATTCTCCAAATGGGCAGTCGCTGCTGCCTTTTTTTTGTATTTTAATTTTTGTATTATTTGTAATTAAATTTTCTTGTCTACATCTAAATAAAACAGCTGACTTTCTTTTTTGTACTATTCTGCTTTTTTTTATTTTTTGTTTGTATATGTTACAAAATTAAAAAAGGACAGCTAATAAAAAAAACTGATTTTATCTTATTGCTATTATTTATTATTATTTTTTACTAATAACTGAAAGAAACGGGAAAATAAACGCGCACCGACGCAATCACTCACACGACTCGAAACGAAACGCGTGCTCGCCTTAAGACTAGGAACGCGTACGCGATTTGAATACGCACGCGCGTACGTTATTAAAACCGATTTTATTTTATATTCACTTTTTCTAAAAAAAACGGTAAAATAACGCGCACCGACGGAACTACTCACACACGAATCGCAATCAACGCGCGCTCGCGTTAAGACTATGAACGCGTACCTAACTTTAATGCGCACACGCGTAAGTCATTAAAACCGATTTTATTTTATCCTCAATTTTCTAAAACGCGGTAAAATAAACGCGCACCGATGCAACTACCCACACGACTCAAAACGAAACGCGCTCTCGCGTTATTTATTATTATTTTTATTTATTATTTTTGGACTCTCTTTTTGAAAGCAACGAGCGCCAAACAAAATCGTTGCACGAAAGTGCCAAATACACCCGCATTTAGAACAATATGCGAAGCGATAAAATTTTTGGGATTTTCCAATTAGTCGGACAAAATTGGGGTATGACAGCTGCCCCTCTTTATTTGGATTTTATCAAGAAATATGAATTGGCCGAGACATATTTCGAAGATAAAATATGAATAAAGAATTCAGAAATTATACCAATTTTGTCTACTTGGAGAAACCCGAATTTCCTTTTTTGTTTCTTCTTTTTTTCTTTTTTTTTGAATCAACACTTGGAGCGTTGATGAGGAAACGATAAACGAAATGGTTAACAACATGCACGCTAACTGCGAAAGGCAAGGAAAGCGCTAAATGAAGAAAGCGATAAAGAAAGCGGTAAAATGCCAGGCTGCCTAAAACATGTAAACGAACCCTTGCGAATCTGAGCTTGCACGTGGCTTTGAGGAGCACACATCCTGAGAATCTCTGGTCATTCGAGCGACCGGGGGATCGTTATCAGCTCCGGAACTGATATACTGATCAATGCACGACGTCCACTGTATCTTAGGCTGATACAACTATTCCGTTGAACCTCACATGGGGCTGCGGTCCATCGCGTTGCTCGTACACGATGTGAGACCTGAGCAGAAGGGAGCGATGATCTCTCTGGGCTCCAATCCGCAATGCGCGCCTGAGCGCTCTCTTCTCTTTTCTCTTTTCTCTTTTTTCTTTTCTTTTTTTTTGTTTCTCTCTTTTTTTTTTGAACTCCCAACTTGGGGGAGCATTTTCTGGAATCTGAAGGCGAGCATTAACACCGCGGTGTTTATCCCCTCTCACTTGTCTGCAGCTGAAAAATGAGCCCATACATGCAATGCAAATGCCATGATTGCCATTTTCTTTTTCTTTTTCTTATGATGAATGTAATGTAAATGCCTGAATTTATCTTTTCTTTACTTTATTATTATTATTATTATTATTATTATTATTATTATTATTATTATTATTTTCTATGTCTGATGAGTGCATGATTTTATGCTTGGTGAATGGAATGCATGACTTTATTTGTTTATTGCTCTTTTGCTTTTTCAACCTTTTCTTTTCTCTTCCCTTTTTTTTCGGCTTTTCCTTTGCTGGTCCAACCAACTCGCGGGACTTGCGTTATGAGACACCATGATTATCTATGATACTTATTCGGGAGCCGAGCTTCGTCCTCTTGTTTTAATGCAATCAGCGCTTCTTATTTGATTTTTGTGAGCTTACTTGTCTGAAAGATCATCTTTTTTGTTATCATTTTCAAAAATTTCGCAATGATCTTAATGCTATGACTTATGCACATTTCCATGATTTATTTATCATCTACCATAAAACGTAGTTTAAAATCAGAAATGAAAAGAAAGCAATGATAAGACAGCAAACTGATAGAGTGAAAAATTTGGACTTTTATTCATACGGGAGTCAGACGCGCAGAATGTCACACTGACTGAAAATGATACATTGGAAATTTTCCTGAAACTAAGAAAAAGAAAAAGGAGAATGGACGCAGCAGATCTTATGAATATTCTTTGTCTTTGGAGCGTTCGATGCCAACCGCTCATACTTGCAGCCTTGATCACCCTTTTATCCAAGCTTTTGGAAGCACTGCTTGCCCCTTTTCTTTTTATGTCCAACTTTTCTGACCCTAATTTTTGCCTGGATCGCCCTTTTGGGTTTTCAATCCACCGGGTCGCTCAATTTTGCCTAGGCCGCCCTTTCGGGTTTTCAACCTAGCGAGTTAATTCTTGCTTGGCTCATCTTTCTCTTTTTCTTTTATTTTTCTCAGGCGTAATATTTCTTGACTGAATCTGAATTGACTGGGTTCTTGAGTTCTTCACCATCTATGTTGGTGAGTATTAATGCTCCTCCAGAAAAGGCTTTCTTCACCACATATGGCCCTTCATAACTTGGGGTCCATTTCCCACGGGAGTCACTCTGAATAGGCAGGATCTTCTTGAGCACCAGGTCTCCTTCGCTGAATTCTCGGGGACGAACCTTCTTGTCGAAAGCTGTCTTCATCCTTTGTTGATACAACTGGCCATGACACAGGGCAGCAATTCTTTTCTACTCAATGAGATTCAGCTGATCTAGGCGAGCTTGGACCCATTCTGCTTCTTCCAACTTGGTTTCCATCAGCACCCGTAGGGAGGGTATCTCAACTTCAATAGGGAGGACTGCTTCCGACCCATACACCAAAGAGAAGGGAGTTGCCCCGGTTGAAGTACGCACTGAGGTACGATACCCGTGCAAAGCAAAAGGAAGCATCTCGTGCCAATCTTTGTAGGTTACTACCATCTTTTGCACAATCCTCTTAATATTCTTATTGACTGCTTCGACTGCCCCGTTCATCTTAGGACGGTATGGAGAAGAATTATGATGTTTGATCTTAAACTCTGCACAATTCTTTCATCATCTTACTGTTTAGGTTGCTGCCATTATCTGTGATAATCTTGTCTGCAAGCCCATAGCGACAAACCAAATCTCTCTTTACAAACTTGGCAACCACAGAACTGGTTATGCTGGAATATGAAGCGGCTTCAACCCATTTGGTGAAGTAATCAATTGCAACTAGGATGAAGCGGTGCCCATTTGACGCCTTGGGCTCTATGGGACCGATGACGTCCATGCCCCACATTGAAAATGACCAAGATGCAGTCAAGAAATTTAATGAAGCCGGTGGCACATGTATGTGATCGGCATAAATCTGGCATTTGTGGCACTTCCTCACAAAACTGTAGCAGGCTGCCTCCATCTGCAGCCAATAGTAGCCAGCCCTTAATATCTTCCTTGCCATAGTATGCCCGTTGGAATGAGTTCCGAACGAGCCCTCATGCACCTTTCTCATGATCCTCTCTGCTTCCTCCTTTGCCACACACCTAAGGAGTACCTTATCATGATTCCTCTTGTAAAGAACCTCGCCACTCAAGAAGAAATTCATTGACAGTCTTCTAAGTGTTCTTTTATCATTTTCCGATGCCCCTGGAGGATACTCTCTGTTCAGGATATACTGCTTGATGTCATGATACCAAGGTTTATCATCTCTGTTATCTTCAATTACTGCGCAGGAGTAGGAGTGTGCCGGCAAACCTCGATGCTGGATTCTGATCTGGGTCAAGTTCTTATCACAATTGATATTAAACATTGAAGCTAAAGTGGCCAGTGCATCAGCCAACTGATTCTCTCTGCGAGGAAGATGTTGAAATGTGATTTCTTCGAAGGACTCAACCAATTCTCGGATGTAGTCTCTGTACAATATCAACTCGGGATCTCTGGCTTCCCAATCTCCGTTCACTTGATGGATAACTAGGGCCGAGTCTCCATACACATCTAATCTTTTAACCTTCCAGTCTAGAGCTGCCTGAATACCCAGAATACATGCCTCGTACTCCGCAATATTATTTGTGACATAGAAGCTCAATCTAGTAGTGAATGGTATGAAGCGATTGTCAGGGGACACCAGCACTGCCCCAGCCCCGTGCCCATAGCTGTTGGAAGCACCGTCGAACACTACTCTCCACCTTTCATTCTCTGGGGACCTTCCTTCTTCAACAAAAGCCATAATGTCCTCATCTGGGAAATCACACTGCATCGACTGGTAATCTTCAATAGGCTGATGTGCCAGGTACTCAGCTAGCGCACTACCTTTGATGGCCTTTTAAGTGACATAAAGAAGATCATATACTGACAACTGCATCTGCCATCTGGCAATTCTTCCTGTAAGCGCAGGCTTCTCGAAGATATACTTGATAGGATCCATCTTTGACACCAACCAAGTGGTGTGACTTAACATGTATTGCCTCAAGCGATGAGCAGCCCAAGCCAAGGCGCAACAAGTCTTTTCTAGTAACGAATACCTCGTCTCACAATCGGTGAACTTCTTGCTCAGATAATAAATTGCGTGCTCTTTCTTGCCAGTTTTGTCATGTTGTCCTAACACACAACCCATTGAATTTTCTAGCACGGTCAGGTACAGGATCAAAGGTCTGCCATGCACCGGAGGCATTAAAATAGGCGGATCTTGCAGGTATTTCTTAATCTTCTCAAAAGCTTCTTGGCAATCATCATTCCACTTAGTCTCTTGATTCTTGCACAGCAATTTGAAAATCGGCTCACATGTAGCAGTTAGCTGGAAGATAAACCTGGAAATGTAGTTCAGTCTTCCGAGAAAACCCCGAATTTCTTTTTCTGTCTTAGGAGTAGGCATCTCGAGAATTGCACGCACTTTGTCTGGGTCAACCTCTATCCCCTTTTGACTGACAATAAACCCCAATAGTTTTCCTGATCTCACCCCAAAGGTGCATTTAGCTGGATTTAACCTGAGCTTGAACTTTCTCAACCGTTCAAAGAGCTTCCGCAAATTAACAACGTGCTCTTCATCTGTTCTGGACTTTGCGATCATATCGTCCACGTACACCTCGATCTCTTTGTGCATCATATCGTGGAACAACGTGACCATAGCTCTTTGGTAAGTAGCGCCGGCATTCTTCAACCCAAACGGCATGACCTGATAGCAGAACGTTCCCCAGAGAGTTGTGAAAGTAGTCTTCTCCATATCCTCAGGAGCCATTTTAATCTGATTATACCCTGAATGCCCGTCCATGAAGGAGAAAAGGGAGTGATGTGCTGTGCTGTCTACTAGGACATCAATATGGGGCAAGGGAAAATCGTCTTTGGGACTGGCACGATTCAGATCTCTGTAATCGACACACATTCTAACTTTTCCATCATTTTTGGGCACTGGCACAATGTTAGCCACCCACTGTGGATACTTGGCTACGGCTAGGAAACCAGCGTCAAACTGTTTCTTCACTTCGTCTCTGATCTTTAAAGACATCTCAGGCTTCATCCTCCTTAGCTTCTGTTTAACCGGAGGGCACTCAGGCTTGACTGGCAGCTTGTGCACCACTATATCAGTATCTAACCCGGGCATATCTTCATACGACCATGCAAAGACATCAATGTAGTCACGCAGGAGTTGAACCAACTTCTCATGCTCACTCTTTTTCATTGAAGTGCCAACCTTGACTTCTTTCTTTTCGCCCTCTGTGCCTAAATTGATGATCTCAATAGTTTCCCCATGTGGCTGAATAATCTTTTCTTCTTGCTCAACCATTCTCATCAATTCCGGAGGAGTTTCCCAGTCATCCTCGGCATCCTTCTCAGCTTGATTAACGGGGTAATCAAAATTAACATATGGACCGCTGGCATCATTATTTTCAGAGGTATTCATTTTAGATCTGCATTTGCGGGGATAGAAAAGCAATGAACAAGCAAAAATAGAGACACAAAATGAAGACGCAAAAAGGCTATTTTTATTCATTTGAGAATTCAAAACTACATTTTGTCGATAGATGATATCTAAAAGAAAACATGCATGCCCCTATGAAACTGTCCTAAGGCCTTGGGCAGAGCCAAAGGATTTGCATTACAAAGATCTTTACTTTGAAATGAAAACAACAGGGAAATCGACGATCTTCCAGTTGCCAATTTCTTCTCCTGCAACACTGCGACGAACCAGGCCCCGACCCTCGCCTTCTTCAACTAACTCTTCCTCGATGACAGCTATCTGATTAGGGATCAGCATGCCAGCACTCCTGAAATTCCGCTTGAGGTCATCTATGGGGACCATCATCAATCTGGGTTCTCTTCCCCGAAGCCTAGCCAACCTCTTCTCACGCTTTTCCTCATCCATTCTTCTCTTATCAGCTGGAGTGGGCCAATAGCCTAACCCACGTCTGTCCTTGTATTCTTGCAGAAGCGCGGGTGACAGAATTCCTTGTTCAGATCTTCCTAGTCCCTTCCCAATCTGATAGCCATTCTTCAGCATGACTTTTGCTACCATAATATCAGCATTGGACAACCTGGGTGCAGGTAGTGGGGATTTTTCACCTACGAACACAGCGTTCGCAATTTCTAAGGATTGAAAGGCGGATTCAAGGGATTCCTCTACAGCTTCAATATAATGAGAGGGGACAGGCTTGCTGACTGTGAACTCTTCCTCCCCAAAGACAACTACAAGCTTATCGTCGACTATAAACTTGAGTTTTTGGTGAAGTGTTGAAGGGACAGCGCCTGCTGCATGGATCCAAGGTCTCCCCAAGAGACAGCTGTATGAGGATTCAATATCCATAATCTGAAAAGTCACATAGAACACCTCAGGCCCTATTTGCATTGGAAACTCCATTTCCCCTATGACTTCTTTCTTAGACCCATCAAAGGCCCTGACCAGGGTTGAGCTGGGTTTGATGTAGGAACAATCCACCTCTAACTTGTTCATCGTTGATCTGGGCATAACATTCAATGAGGACCCATTGTCAATGAGAACCCTGGAGAGCGTATATTCATCGCACTTCACTGAGATATGCAACGCCTTATTGTGCCCCTTCCCCTCTGGGGTGAGCTCATCATCAGTGAAAGTAATGTAATTAGATGCAACGATGTTCCCAACTATACCATCCAACTGATTGACAGTAATATCTTGGGCGACATGGGCCTCATTCAGTACTTTAACCAAGGCGTCACGGTGGGCTTCTGAGTTTAGTAGTAGGGACATGATGGAAATTTTGGCTGGGGTGTGGTGTAGCTGATCCACCACTTTGTAGTCACTCTGCCGCATTATCTTCAAGAATTCAGCAACCTCTGGGTCTGACACCTTCCTATTTATCATAGGCTCCGGCTCTACATTCTTTCCTTTTCGGATTCTCTCTTCTGTTGCCTTAGAAGGACCCTTTTCCTGAGCTTGGGGAACATACACACGCCCACTTCTAGTTACCCCACTAATTCCTGCAATATTGGTGATGTCAAGAGCAGCTTGAGATCTCAGAGCTGGAATTGGCACACTGTAGCTCCATGGGACATCAGTGTTCTTCTGGCTAGGAGCTGGAACTGGGATCACAATAGTCTTTGGTCTTGCCACAGCCGAATTCCGATTGTATGGCCCCTCGATAGGTCTCTGCACATCTCTGTCCCCTTCTGATTGGAGGGTCAGAACATCCTCCTCTCTCCCCTGTATACCCACCTGGATGATGTGGCGGTCCATCAGATCCTGTAACACCACCTTGAATGCTTCACATGCTCCCACACAGCTGACATTAGCACAAACTCCTTTCTGAACACAACCCATCCTAATGATCCCGCATTTGCACAATTCTGCATGAATGATTTCTAGGGAAGTCTGAATATCTTCTACTGATCTGATTATGGACTGCTCTTTCATATCCATGATTGCATTAGTGGCATGCTTCCCATGACCAGGCAGCGGGTTAGTCGTGATATTTGGATCCTCCTGCTTGAAAGTTATGCCTTTTTTGTCTATCAAGTCCTGCACCACTATCTTGAAGGCTTTGCAATCCTCCACAACATGCCCAACTGCCCCTTCGTGGAAAGCACAGGTACTATTGGGGTTGTATCCTCTGAAGTAAGGTGGTTGAACAGGCTTCATGGGTCTTGTATTGATGAGCTTATTGGTGATGAGGTAGTTGAATAGGTCTGTGTATGACATGGGAATTGGGTCAAAGGTTGTTCTGTTTGGATAGGTCCTTTGGTGATTGCTTTGGTTGTTGTTTTGGAATGGATGGGCTGTTTGTGTGGGAGTGGGGACTGGGATGTTGGGTGGCTGGTATGGTGGGCTGATAGTGATGGTATTGGCAAGGTTCTAAATAGCGGTCGCGGTCACGGTCGCGGTCGCGTTAAGGCTTTCGCGTTATCGGCCGTTGCGGCTGTTGCGTTACAAGTCGCGGTCGTCGCGGTGTGAATTAATCACAATAATGCATAAATTTTATTAAAATTATTTGTCGCGGCGGTTTTGTCGCGATAACGGTCACTACCGAGACAGTTTTGTCGCGGCCGTTTTCGGTGTAACGGACCGTTTTTTAGAACCTTGGGTATTGGTTTCCCCCTCTTTCTTTTTGGGAAAGCCGGAGAATGGCTTCTTTTGGGAACTTGTGTTACTTGTGGACCCCTGTGCAATTTTTCCACTTCTCAATCCGTTCTCCAATCTCTCTCCCACAATCATCACATCTGAAAAATTGGATGATGCACCGCTGATCAGACGATCATAATATAGTGGTGGTAAGGTTTCCATGAACATAGAAACCAATTCTTTGTCTAAAAGAGGAGGTGTGACTTGTGCGGCCAAAGCCCTCCATCGCTGGGCGTACTCCTTGAATGATTCATTTTCCTTCTTGCTCATATTCTGCAGCTGTGTTCGGTCTGGCGGCATGTCCGTATTGTATTGATATTGCTTGAGGAACGCATCTGCTAAATCCTTCCAGCAGCAGACTTGGGATGGCTCTAACTTCATATACCAATTAAGGGATGCCCCGGCAAGGCTATCTTGGAAGCAATGGATTAGCAATTTGTCATCACGGGAGTAGGTAGACATCTTCCTACAATACATCGTCAAGTGACTCTTTGGGCGGGTCGCACCTCTGTACTTGTCAAAATCGGGGACCTTGAATTTTGGCGGCAACACCACATCAGGAATAAGGCATAGGTATCTGGCCTCCCTAGCCCTGGAGCCAAAGCCTTCAATCATTCTTAGTCTTTCTTCTAACATCTGGAACTGCTCTTTGGTCTGTTGGTGCTCAGCGGAATAGACTTGAGGGGAATGACTTACACCATAAGGAGGTGGAGGCATTGAGTGCTGAACCTGAGGGTAAACGGAGTTTCCGGATACGAAGCCTTGAGTCTGTGGAAAGGCAGCTGGCTGTGGACTGAGGTTCTGAGGAGTAGGCTGAGGTATAACAATTGGATGCGGGATCTGAACGTGGGGTTCACCAATCATTCCTTCTGACCCGACAGACGTTGGCTGTACATTCTCAACTATTGCCACGGGACAAGCTCCTGGGTTAGCCCCTTGATTTGGAGGAATATAACCCAAAGGAAGGCCATAAGGAGGCCACTGAGCAGCTTGAAAGTCATTTCCATTCTTCAAGGACAACAAGAGTCTCATCATTTCGCTCATCTGTGCCTTCATGGCATTCATTTCATTTCTCAACTCAGGATCACCTTGACTGGAGCTACCAGGAGCTGAATGGTTCTGATTCTGTACCTCGGGGCCTTGGCCTGTTCCATTTCCATTCTCTGAGCCTGAAGCTGGAGGATTCTGATTCTCTGGTTGAGGTTGATCAGGGTCACTTAAGATTGCCATTCCTCTGGCCTGTGAACGTGTCCAATACGGATGTGATCGCACCAGCTTGCCTTATCTTCTGTTTGAGTTGAAAACATTTTTATAAGCAAAGGAGCAAATTAATGAATGCAATGTAATGCACATGATTTTTTTATGTTATTTGTTGTTTATTGCCGGGAATCACAGTGCAACTTGCTCTTGTCGTAGGTGTATATTCAAATATTTTCAAGAACATAACGCGGCTGGGATCAACAAGTGAGATAAACGTACTTCATTCAAGCCTCATATCTTTAATCATTCCAAGAACAAGATACAGTATCCTTAAATGTGCAATACAACGCTTTGAAAAGAAAAACACAACATTCTTTAAGAAAAGAAAAATTACAATTTCCTAGTGAACATTCTAAAAAAAGGGAAAATTTAAATCTAAAAACCTAATGCCTTCATCTTCTCTTGGTTCTTCTCCTTTTTGCTAGCTGCAGCAGCTTTTCTTGCCATTTCCATGAGTTCCTCAGTCAGAGACCTGCAGTACTCCACGAATTCATATACTCGCACCGGAGTGTTGTAAGGCAGCATCTCAGCTTCTGCCTTTCTCAACCTCTTGGGAACATCCCTCACCGCCTGGTTAGCCAACCATGCCAATTTGGAGAACTTGTTCTTCCACTGTTGAATTTCTGCCCTCATCTCAACTATGATCTCTTGCTTTTCAATCCTACCCATTAGCTCGAGAAGACGGTATTCCCAGTACTGACTCTCCTCTCTTACCTGTCGGTAAGCATCACTGATGTGCCTCAGATTCCTTCTTAGCTCATCTGAATTCTCTTGCTCCATCCTTAAAGCCTGTTGATACTCTCTAAGGATGTTCTCAATTGCACCTCTATCTTGTCTGATGCACCTTATTTGACTTTCAAGCTCAAACGCCACAGACTGAGACTCTTTCTTGCATCCCTCTAGTGATTCCTTTGCAGCTCTCTCACTCTGCACATACTTCTTGAACAACTTCCTCCATTCGTTTGCTCTAACCATGGCCTCACCCACCTTGGCATTCGATCTTTTCAACTCATCTTTGGCACCTTTCAGATATTTCTTCAATTCTTGATTACTTTCCTCTTCTTTCTTAAGTTTCTTGCTGCTTTCTTTGAGAGCTTTGGTCCTAGATAGTCGGACAAAATTGGGGTATGACAGTTGTCGGTTGTTAAATAGACTACCACAACTAAGGCCTAGACTTCTTACGACCCCTCTCTACTCGTTGCACACCCCCAAAACATGTGAAAAGACCAAAATGCCATTAATGAGAGAAAAACTTCCCAGCGCGTCCCACCTGTACGCAGTGGCATATCTAGGACCATGGTCCAGGGTGGTCAAACGATTTAATTTAACAATTAGTATATATTATTGTGTAGAAATTTTTTTACAACGCCAGTCAATCATGAAACAACACACCATAAAAAATGTTTTACTTTATCTGATCACCTACCTTAAAAAGTTTTGACAGCGATGGTGTATACCAATTTAACATATTTTGCTCTTCTAATTTGGTAATTTTGGTCCTTGTGATTTTTCATTGCACTTTTGGTTGCTAAAAGTCATGGATTTTGCAATTTTATTCCCTTATTTTTCCAAAATTCATGATTTTTGAGGATCAAAAGTGCAAATAATATATGATATTTAGGCAAAAAATTGCGAAATTAAGAAAAATGGGGACCAAAATTGTCAAAGTAAAATAAAAATACTAAAATCACCAAGTTAACAAAAATCACAATATTTGTTTGTGATAATAATAGACTTTTTTTGATCAAATGAGACTAATTAAACTAATGGACTTGTTATTATTCTTTTATCTCCTTAGACAAGTAAAGTTAGTTGGAGTAGCTAAATAACATATTATTGGGGTAGCTAAATTTAAAATATACCTAATTATCTAAATACATATATTATTTTTGGATAGTCATAACTACCCCATAGTTACACTACCAATCACTCCTGGAGCTGCAATTGGATAGAGTAGCTAGGAATGGAAAGAGAAAAATAGTAGTGGGATGTGCAAAAAATAAAACTAGGAGTGTCAAAATATATTTTTCATAGGGGTATTTGTGCAAATTTTAAATTTGAAGGTGTGTAGCTACACACCCTGACCTATATGTAGGTCCGCCCATGCCTGTACGGTACTATAGTGTCGAACCATGCAGAAAACCAGGAAAAATAAAAGATAATGCTAAAAGAGAAAGAGAGAGAGAGAGAGAAAGAGTACGTGTTTGTTTGTATCAGTGAGACATAGAGGGGTTAAGGGGGAGTGAAAGTGATAGAGGGGTGAAGGGGAGTGAGAGTGAGAGAGGGGTTGAGAGAGAGAGAGGCGAACAGGGTTAGGGTTTAGGAGAGAGAGTGAGAGTGAGAAAGAGGGGTGTGTGATTTTGTGAGAGAGGGAGTGTGGGAGGAAGGGCTTTTAGTGGAGGGGTATTTTTGGGATTTGTTGGGTTTGGGGGTGTGTGGAGAGTAAGAGAGTTGTAAGAAGTCTGGCTCTGGCCCAACAAGTGAAGACCTTAGGCCCAAAAAATTCATAAAGGCATTTTAACATTTTTATGTAAAATAAAAATAAAAATAATAATACTTGCCAAAATAATAATAATAATAATAATAATAATAATAATAATAATAGTTCATAATACTCTCAACTAAGTTTTAAAAATTTACAAACTATTTTTGTCAAAAACAAATTTACAAACTACAGCAAGGAATAACTGATTCTCAATCAACTTTTAAAAATTTGAAATTTGAAATTTTAAAATTTTACCCTTAATTCAGGGGAATTTTTAAATATTTAGTATTTCATTAAACTATGTTTAAACTTAAATTTACAATAAGAAATATATTAAATGTGAGAGAAAATTATATTAAAACCATTATGGCTAAATAAACACAAGTTATGTACACAACAAGAAAATTATAGTAAGTTAAATTAAAACCATATTAAGTGCAGCAAAAATCCAGAAATAAGACACTAGTATATATAAAAAACATTAAATCATATTGAATTCAAATAATACAAACAAGACCGGATAAAAATAAAAATACAAACATTAATATAAGAGCAAGGTAAATCTAGCCTTGCATTTTATTCATCGGTACACTTCAAATTCATATAACTAGATAAAAACATATGCATAACAAACAAAGCAAATAACTTAGAAGTTCATGTGATTAACTAATACAAATTAATTCTAGTTCTTGTCAAACCAGAACTGTTTCTCAAATAGTTAACTACATTCTCGTCCACTTGAAAAGCCTTGGTGAGAACTTCTGAAGAGATAGGTGGATGAGATCCAAACACAGTTTTAGCAATAGTGGTAACTCCTAGATTTTGGCTACTAAGTCCAACAATGGCAACGACTTCTTCATAACCCACATTGAGTTGAAAGTGAATGAGACCAATTGGAAACACAAACACATCTCCTTTATTTAGAACTTTGGTGATGAGTTTTGTTTTCAGGATTTGAAGTAACAAAACCAACATAGAGAGTACCCTCCAATACTATAAGGATCTCAGTGGCTCTAGGGTGAGTGTGTGGAGGATTTAGACCTCTAGGTGCAAAGTCAACACGAGCAAGGGAGATACCAAGAGTGTTTAGTCCAAATATCTCATTAACTGAAACGGGACTCACTTTAGAACCAAGTGAATTTGATGTGTTTCCTTCCTTCACTGAGAAAAAGAAATCATTGGCTGTAACAAGCTTTGGATCCTTGCAGAACTTTCCATTCACAAACACTGTAATCAAATTAAACTCATTAATTAGAGATAAGTCTTTTATCAGATAAACAACCTAATTAAAGACTAATAACATAATCACTTATCTTATAATCACTTATCTTATAAGTGCTTATGTATAAGCTGCTTCTCTAATAAAAGATAAATTAAAGTTAAACTATTTTCATAAACTACGTAGAAGCTAGAGCTTATGAATTTTTTTCGATAACAACATATATGTCATATATAAACTATTTATATAAGCTCTTTCAAACTATCTCACAAGTACTGATATCAGTAAATAAACTCGAATAAATCAATCAAAATATGGAATATATATATATATAAAACATTATTAAACATACCACTGTCCTTGGGGTCATTGATAGCCACACAAAAGTCTTGCAAAGGACTGGGATCAAAGGCAAAGGCTGCACCAAATGAGTGTAAGAAGGAGGTCCCGGATTCAAATCCCGAAAACTAACATTTCTCCACCCCACTAATATTGCTTATAAAAAAAGGCAAAGGCTGCGGATGCCAAGGCCAACGTTGTAATAACAATCAAGTACACATAATACTTAGATGAACCATTCTTAGCAACTACACATAATACTCATTCTCCTTCCGTACATGTACACACTGATTCAATGTATATAAATTTTCCCACTGTCTCACATAGTCTTGTGTGTGTGTGTATGTATGTATGTATATATATATATATATATATATATATATATATATATATATATATATATATATATATATATATATATATATATATATATATATATATATTGTTACGGATTGGGCTATTGGTAGCTTTCATAAAGGTCCAATATCAAAGGCCAAATCCATTAACCAATGGTGGAGATCAAAGACCTAGATGTTGTAACTTGCTAACATTTAATTGCTTTTACTCTTGCAGGGTGTATTGGAGAACAAACTGGGTGCAAATGTTGAAATAACCAGTTCTGGCCCAGCCCAAACTTCTTACACACCTGCCTTGCAAACAAAAATTACGGAGGTGGGTTTTGCACGCCAGGACCCGTTTTCTTTGGAGCAGCACGCGGGTCCCTCTTGAATCGTAGTATAAAAGGCTTTCCTAACCCCAATTGATCAGAAACCCAAGAATCACGCCTCTGTTCTTTCTCCACTTCTCTCTGAACCCTTCGTCTTCCTCAAGCTCCTCCACCCAGATCCTCTGAGATTCTGCAGATTGAAGCACGATCTTGCTTCAATCTTGCACAACAAAGCCTCGCCTAACGATCCTACACAAAACCCCTCAGTTTGATCTATGATTTGGAGGTTTTCCAGAAACCCTAGTTTCGCAACAATGGTGAGAACATAGATCTTCTTCCAGGGTTTTGGATCGGACTGACTTGCAAAGGTATATCACTTAACTGTTTCTTTAAAAGCTTTCTTTAGCTGCTTGATTCAACGAAACCCTAACTTTCTGTACTGTTTTCTTTGCTGTTTGAGTTTGCTGTGAACACTGATGGCTGAAACGCAGTGACTGAGGATGATACGGGCCTCAACAAAGGTAAAACAGCAACAACTTTTGTGTTTTAACTTCGTTTTGTTGATTTTATGCAAACCCTAACTTGTACACTTGATTTGCATGTGCTGAAATGTGTTCTTGATGAGCACACCCTTCAACAGGATCTATGGATCTTCTCTTAAGATCACAGGGATGATTTTCTTACACCTTCTCTTTCTATTTTCTCTTCTGTTTTAAGTTTCAGTCATGAAACTCTTTTCTGACTTGTATTCCTTTCTTGGTTGAAGACCAATGATACACAAGGACTTTAAAGGACTACACATACACAGAGGGAAGGAAGAATAGCACACAGAGAAGAGAAGAACAGAATGTAATTAACTGTAAAATTGTATATTATTTTCTGTGTAAATTATTGTGATGTACATATGTATTTATAGGCTTTCACTGGTTTAATCATAGCTGTTAGATAGAGTTTGTTGTAGCTAACAAACTCAGTTTGTTAATGAGTTTGACAAACTAATAGTTAGTTAGTAACTAACTTGTTGTAACAAACTGTTTTAAACAGGGACTTTATTCCAACAGCTATTTCTGTCTAAAATAGATGTTTAGAGTTTTTAGGGTTTTTGCTTAAAAAACCCAATACCCTTCCTTAAGCTAAGCCCTAAAAACTAGAACCCTTCCTTAAGCCTAGAGGGATTTAAGCTTAGAGAGTCTAAATCATCAGGACATGCCCCTGGACTAGCAGTAGATCATGAACAACCTGGGACAATCCCCCAAGCAGTAGCTTTAGAGGTTGCTTTCTTAGTTAGAAGGCAACCAATCCTATCTCTCCTTTTAAGCTTAACTAATACCTTCCCCTTAAGGATTTTTGTAAACTAGTCAGCCACTTGCCTTTCTACTGAGCCATAGTCCAATGGTTCTGAATCTAGTGTAGCAGATTCTTCAATGTCAAGTTTCCTCACCATAGGGTCTTTAGTGCTCCTTTCCTCCTTAGGACAGCCTCCAAGTAATTCAGTTTCACCCTGAAACAGTTTAAAACGTACCAAAGCTCCTCCTTTGGTTTTTATCAAATAGATCCAAAGCTTTGAATACTCATCTACACAAGTTAAAACCATTTTGTTGGCACTTAATGAAACCATATTAAGTGACCTATAGGTAGATGAATATTCAATCTGAATTAAATCCTTAATTTCAGATTTCAGCTTTTTCACAAACATTTTACTTTATCAAACAAGTAGTGCCTGGAACATAGGAAATATTTTTAGTAGATATTACCTGTCCAACTTCCCTTTTGAACCTTAAGTTCCTCACACCAGCTGCTGTAATAGGTTTAGCATTTTTAATGCCAATTTTCCTTCTAGGATAAGAGTCAATCAGCCATTCCTTATGACTAGTCACGTGCCTTGAACAACCATAGTTCAAGGGCCACATTACTTCACAAATCCTGCCAATATTAGTTGAAATAACAAAGACAGTATATTCACAGTTTTTACTTATCCTAGGTTCCATTTTATTAGTCACAGAAATTTCCTTAATTTCTGTTCCTAATTCAGTTTCAGAATTTGTAGTTTCTAAACTCACAGTTTCTAGACTCATACATTCTAAACTCACAGAGACCTCATTAGATTCTGCTTCTAGTTTAGCTTTAGGTATCACAGAAACTTCCCTAGTCTCTGTTTTAGGTTCAGTCACAGAACCCACAGAAACTTCCTTAGTTTCTGTTTCTTCCAATTCACCAGTGATCTCAGAAACTTCCTTAGTTTCTATCTCCACTAGTTCATCAATAATCATGCTAAAAGCTACAGGATCAGATTCTGAGTCTGAATCTTCTTTAGCCACATTGGCTTCAGATTCAGCTTCTTTGGACTTAAAAGTCCTTTCTAGTAGGGCACTCAGTAGCATAGTGCCCATACTTATCGCATCTGTAGCATTGCACTTTAGACTTATCTTTGCCTTTAGATGCATTTCTATTTCCCTTATTGAAATCAGATTTAGGGTTAGATTTACCTGCCTTACCTTTAGACCAATTAGGCTTACCTGATTGGCTGCTGTCTGTGGCTCCTTTCTTACCCTTAGCTTTGGTGAATAATGCTTGGTCATCTTCTTCTTCACCTTCTTGCAGATTGATTCTTAGTTCCTTTGCTTCAAGCAAACCTTGAAGCTCCTCCACTTTAAAGTTATCAGGTAAAGTTGTATCTTCAATACGGTTGACTACCCAGCCAAACTTAGTCAAGGACCTTAGGAATTTCTTACAGATCACCTTTTCTGTAAGAGTTTCCCTATACATTATCATAGTATTAGTGATCTTCTTTAACCTTATAAAGAAGTCAGAAATACACTCCCCCTTCCTTCATCCTTAGTGTTTCATATTGAGCTCTTAGAGCCTGCAACTTCTCTTCTTTAATAGGAGCAGCCCCTGTGTAGTACTGTTCTAAGGCATCCCAGGAAGCCTTAGAAGTCTCTAGGTTCCTTATCCTATCAAAGTTGGTTTCATCACATCCTTGATGAATGAGGTACATAGCTTTGAAGTCCTTTTGCTCATTTTCATTGAAGGCGTTAGTTTGGGCAGGAGTGGGATTTTCAGCCAATATCTTTGACTATTCTCAAGACCCCATGACAGCCAAAATCTGTCTTCATTTGAATGCACCATCTGTCGTAGTTTTTCCCATCCAATTTAGGGACTTGTGTGCTTAAACCTGTACTTGTCATCTTACAAACTGAAACTTTAAACACTAAAACAATTAGTCACTGCTGCTGCAAAGTTTCACACTGTCCAGGCTTAAAAATAGGAAATATTTAAAGAAACTTTAAGAAAAAAACTAACACACAGCCACTTACTGTTTTACAGAAATTTTTCTTGACACTTAACAAGAACCTTAAAGAAATCTAAAAGAAAGAGATAGAGTTAGAAATTTTCCTGTTTTCCCTGGATTGTAACTAGCTCATTGATACCATGTTGTAACTTGCTAACATTTAATTGCTTTTACTCTTGCAGGGTGTATTGGAGAACAAACTGGGTGCAAATGTTGAAATAACCAGTTCTGGCCCAACCCAAACTTCTTACACACCTGCCTTGCAAACAAAAATTACGGAGGTGGGTTTTGCGCGCCCGGACCCGTTTTCTTTGGAGCAGCACGCGGGTCCCTCTTGAACCGTAGTATAAAAGGCTTTCCTAACCCAAATTGATCAGAAACCCAAGAATCACGCTAACCCTTCGTCTTCCTCAAGCTCCTCCACCCAGATTCTCTGAGATTTTGCAGATTGAAGCACAATCTTGCTTCAATCTTGCACAACAAAGCCTCGCTTAACGATCCTACACAAAACCCCTCAGTTTGATCTATGATTTGGAGGTTTTCCAGAAACCCTAGTTTCGCAACAATGGTGAGAACATAGATCTTCTTTCAGGGTTTTGGATCGGACTGACTTGCAAAGGTATATCACTTAACTGTTTCTTTAAAAGCTTTCTTTAGCCGCTTGATTCAACGAAACCCTAACTTTCTGTACTGTTTTCTTTGCTGTTTGAGTTTGCTGTGAACACTGATGGCTGAAACGCGGTGACTGAGGATGATACGGGCCTCAACGAAGGTAAAACAGCAACAACTTTTGTGTTTTAACTTCGTTTTGTTGATTTTATGCAAACCCTAACTTGTACACTTGATTTGCATGTGCTGAGATGTGTTCTTGATGACCACACCCTTCAACAGGATTTTTGGATCTTCTCTTAAGATCACAGAGGTGATTTTCTTACACCTTCTCTTTCTATTTTCTCTTCTGTTTTAAGTTTCAGTCACTGAAACTCTTTTCCGACTTGTATTCCTTTCTTTCTTTGCGAGAATCTGTCTTCAACCACTTGCTGAAGACCAATGATACACAAGGACTTTAAAGGACTACACATACACAGAAGGAAGGAAGAATAGCACACAGAGAAGAGAAGAACAGAATGTAATTAACTGTAAAACTGTATATTGTTTTATGTGTAAATTACTGTGTATGTACATATGTATTTATAGACTTTCACTGGTTTAATCATAGCTGTTAGATAGAGTTTGTTGTAGCTAACAAACTCAGTTTGTTAATCAGTTTGACAAACTAATAGTTAGTAACTAACTTGTTGTAACAAACTGTTTTAAACAGGGACTTTATTCCAACGGCTATTTCTGTCTAAAATAGTTGTTTAGAGTTTTTAGGGTTTTTGCTTAAAAAACCCAATACTAGATCCAATTGTTCACATTGATCCCCAAAACATATAAATAAGTATTCAATGCTAGCATTAAAGGTACACACTCTCCAATTCTTTTACTGGCAACTGACTCACTTGCTGACTTGGGCGTCAGAGTGTCATTGCAGGTACCACCCCACCTCGGATCGGAGCCCAAACTCGGATTGACCAAAAACACTGCTACCAACTATCTTGGACCGGACCTGGTATCCAAGGTCGGATACAAGGCAGGAGATAAGGTGCAGATCATATATCATATGATAAATGTAGTTTCCTACAACAAACACTTGAATTAAGAATTAACTGTGGGATCATGAGGCATTTTAGTCAACGTTGAATCTTTCATTTCATGAAATCTGGCTAAGTTTGATCAATTTCCAAAACATATAGTAAATAAGAAATATTAGTTTTCTTCTTGGCCATCACTTTTCCCACACCCTTTAACCCTGCGAATGACCAAAAGGCCATTAATGAAACGCGTATTTTTCGCCGATTCGGTTACGGGTAACCGAAATAATTCGGTTATGGGCAACCGAAGGTGTATTTTTTGGCACACACCACTTTTTCCTGTTTTAGAGGATTCGGCTGACCCCAACCGAATAAATTCGGACCAGGGCAGCCGAATACGGGTTTTTTTTAATAAAAAAATTGAACGGCTTAGATTCCACCGAGACTTTTAACCAACGACTCACAACCAGTCAACGTGTCAGGAAAAGGAGTGGATGACATATACTTTGGAAATTGTTACCCAACAGATAGAAAATAAACGACTCAGATTTGTGATCTAAAATTTTGATCAACGGCTCATGTTTCCCCACGCCTATTATAAATTGGGCTTCAGCTTTCCCTTCTACTTCACAAAAACCCTAACCCCTTCTCTGCTTCTTCTTCTCCACAAAAAAATGCGCCTAACACAATACTCAGAGGATTCTTCCCTCACTATCATTCATCATCAGGGTATCATCACCAACAAAGTTGATGGTGTTTGTTTCGAGGGGCGAGACACAATGCAGTGTAAGCTTAAACACAACGTACATTCGCTGCCCTAAAAGATAAACTACTGCGTAAGGTGCAAGTGGAGGGCGACGAGCGAGAGATAACTCGTATAGTTTATCGGAAACCGGATTGGTCTGATGGACGTGTGCACTGGTCTACAATGGATGTCAAGAACGACGATGACGTCCAAGCAATGATGTCCATTTATGTTTTGTTTAAATGGAAGGGTTATCTGCGTTTGTACGTGGAAACCACATGGACCGTCGCTGAGATCCTTAGTCGTTTAACTCCACCAGCTCAGTACTTTCTGTCATTTTATCGTTTTCGTGTATTTTGAGTTTTATGTACGGTGACGCTTTTTAATAATAAAATTGTTGTTTTCGTGTTTAATTTAAACGGTACTTATAAATTGTATATTTAAACTGTAAACCGAAATATAAATTACTATATACACAACCATAATATCCATACATAATATCCATACAAAAAAATGTCCTACCGTGTGTTCCGGCTCCTCCTACTATACACACAACCATACTTCCTAAGCATACAGAATGGCCTCACGAGGGCCTACAAACTCTCGAGTACTCGCCATGGCTGGGTGTCTCGTGGAAACGGTATCACCCAACGCACGCTCCATGTCATCCACCATCCGAACCACATCTGGCATGGCTTGTGAGATAAAAAAATTTAATTAACTACATATTTTAAAACTAATAAAGTTGATAGAAAAATATGTAAAAGACACGTACCTGTCTAGTATCAGGCTCATCCTCCAGCACCACATAATTAGACGGCATAAGGAATGTGTGTGAGACATTCCCAAACCAAGCAACGTACCCTGACATAGTGTCTGGCGCACCCGAGATAATAGAGGCACCCCTATCTACCAAATGCTGGTCAAAATGTGACCACCTCTCGTCAGCCATCTCTCGTGTAACGACAGCTCTAGTGGTGGGTTTAGGGTCCTCTGATATCCCTTTGACATACCCAAACTGTCTCAAGACACGATCTGGCATGTAGGGCCCCATGCAGCCAGCATTCCGTAAGTACCCTCTAAATAGACTGATGAGCTTAAAGGGTTTGCTAGCTGTATGAGCAGTGTAGGGTTGCCAGGTGACCTCATCAGGGTGTAGCCTATCCAGGGATACTCGAACAGTATGCCTGGCCAGTGTCAGTGTGATATCAGCAACCCACCTCTTCGCACGTGACTGAGTCTCATCATAAGTTGGGTCCACCCTCTTTAAGCCAAAGGGGGATCCTTGAAAGTGCTCGAAGATCCATGCCTGTAACGAATATATCAATGCATTTAGTAACCATACAGAGACATCAAAATAAATTTTAACAATTTTTTTTTGACAGTATAAACTTAACAAATTAAATATAATAGATACCTGAAGTAGAGCCATGTAGCCAGCCATCTGCTTATTTTTGGGCTTGTTTGCGTCCCCAAGCTGCTCGTATAGATGGGACAGTGCCATCCCTCCCCATGAGTATCCTCCAACAATGTCAAAGCCAACCAGAGCTCCTAGATAGCCCAACTTGACCTTGTTTCCAATCTTGTCGGAGAACGGGCCCCAGCCTAACAAGTAGAGCAGATATGCCCGAGCAGCATCCTCCCATCTCTCCTCCTCTATAGCCCTACGGTACACCGTCTGCCTCAACTACTTGAGGGACACAGATAACCCTAGGGCGTGAGCCTGCTCATGTTCCCCATGAGGGTCTGCACCCAACAAGTGAACCAACAAAGCCTCACCCTGATCTTTGGTGTAGTCTGAAAAATCATAAAAATTCCCCATAACGGGGAGGTGGAGCAATGTAGAGACGTCATCAAGAGTGATGGTCATCTCACCTATAGGGAGGTGAAATGATGATGTGTCCGAATGCCACCGCTCTATGAATGCATTGAGGAGCCCACCAATAATAGTTGGGAATCCAATGTCCCTCAACGGTAGCAGTTTAGAACGCTCCAGAAAATCAAGAATGTCCCCATGAGGGGCCTCTATCTGTGGAACTCCGTGTGAAATAAGCTTCAATGGGCCACGATCCTGCATTATGGAATGCAAAAGTCAACCAAAGTATTCAAACAAACTAATGATTAAATTAATTAGAGAAAAAAGTAAGTTACTTACACTGCCCTCCCATATGGATCTAGAAATGTGAGACCCGTAACTGGGTAACACGAATCCATCCTCCAGGCCACCAGGAAAAGGAAATGTGGCACGGGGAGCAACAGCAGCATCAACAGAAGTAGAAGGAGCAACATCAGCATCAGGAGGACCAACCAAGTCAGCATCAGCAGGACCAGCGAAGTCAGTTGTCGGATAGTAAGCATCTCTCTCAATGTCATCACGTATTTCTGCCTCCTGCAAAACTGGGGGCACAACTGGGGGCTACTCAGCACGCCGACCCCTACCCCTAGCTCTGCTAGACCCAACAGCAGCAGCACGAGCGTCCTCCTTCCGTTAACAATTTGAAACCGTCATAGGTGGTCTGGCTGCCCGACCCTCGGGCTGTGTCTGAGAATGAGCACCCCGAGTCCTCGCCATAACTGAAAAAACAAAGGAACACGTTATAAACAATTTTAAAATTTAAAATACAGCTTTTTAAAAAAATAACAGCTATATTCGCTTGGGGGTACCTGAATACACATTCGGTTGACCCCAACCGAATGTGTAAAATTCATTTCATATTTTAAACTGTTCGGTTGACCTCAACCGATTGGATTCGGGAGGGCTCAACCGATTGGATTCGGGAGGGCTCAACCGAATGACTTCGTCTTGCCTTCGTTCCCAGGAGCCATTCGGTTGAGCTCAACCGAATATTTCGCGAATACCAGATTCTTAAAAACGCAAAAAACCAGCAAAAAACTCAAAATGGAAGTAGAAGAGGGTTAGGAATCGTGTACCTTATGTGTGGAATACGAGATTGGAGGTTGAAATCGAAGATTGAGTGGGTTTGGGAGAGGGAGATTCGAAGAGGGCGAGGGAGAGGTTTGTGTGAGTGTGAGAGGGGATGTGAGGGTTTAGGGAGGGAGAAAGGGTGTTTTTGATTTAAGGGTATTTTGGGAATTTAGGAGGTTTGGGGGTGTGGGAAAAGTGAGAGCCCTCTTTTTTTGGGTCAATCTATCATACACATTTAAATCCTCCTAGGGCCCCTCTAGCCTTCCAAGGGGCGTTTCACGACTGGGCTGGGCCTGCCATTCGCACCCCATATCTTTTACCAAACTTTACTCATTTCTATTTGCACCCACAAGAAGGAAATTTCACCCCCACACCCCAATCTCATTTAATCCTTGTAAAAGATTAAAATACACTTCCCTAACCTACGCACCACTCCCTTCCAAAACACTCACCCAGCCTCACCCCAAGAGAAAACCATCCACTATATCATCATCACCCACCCACCAAAAAATCCTCTATCACACCATCATCACCCACCCCCCTTCCAGCACCATCACCTCGAAAATAGAGGCCTAGAAAAACTACGCCATTTTGACACTGCCATGTTAGGCCATGGGTCAAACTAGGACAATTTTTTTATGCTTTTTTGAATATTTCTTATGGCTTCCTTTATTAAAAATTAGATTGGGTTGTGCTGGCATAGTATTTTGGGTTGGATTGAGCTACAAAAAACATAGCCTAGTGGATGACTGGATTGATCCAATCCAACCCGCTTCTGTATTTTGGGCCACTAAGCCAGACCGGGTGACTCAGTTTAACAACTTTACATTCACAGCTGCATCAAGACCTTCCGGTCACTAATATAGTAGTCAGTAGTTTCCTACTATTTTCTAGATTTGTTAAGAGGATAGATCGAAAAATATGGTACGGGGACAAAACAATTAAAACAATGAAACAACATTTTGATGATGAATTTATGATTGAATTCGAATGTGTGTGCAAACTTTTTTCACTGCCAATATACAATCATTGCTCCCTCCATTCCTTTTTATTTGTTGTTTTTAGACTTTTTACACCAATGAGAACAATAAATTTTGTTACTTTTGATACAATTATTTATTTTTTTTACCGATAATACCCTTATATAATAATTTATTATCTTACCTTATCTATTCCTCTCTCTGCAGTAAATGCTTAAGGACATTATTGACAAAACAATAATAAATGTTGCATTTGAACTTTGAAAATGACAAGTAAATAGAAACAAAACTTTTCTTCAAAAGCGACAAGTAATAAGGAACGGAGGGAGTTAATTTCTTTTTCAAAAATGTTAACTAATGAAATAATTGAAAATATTAGTTGATAGTTATTAGTTAAGTGGAAATCATCATAAGTTAAAGAACTAACATATGTTGAATGGAAAATTTATTCCTAACATTACTTATTAAGTAAATTATAGTTCTTTTTAAATATCTTAAAGAAATTTCTTAACAAATAAACTAAATGTTACTAAATTTATGTAATGAAATGCTATTCTAACATGCATATGAATGTGAAATATGTGGCCAAATAAGAGTACTTATTTAATACTCATGCTTTGAAAAAGCTCAAACCTTCCTATTAAAACTCTTTCACTTTTCAATTACGTACTCCCTTTGTAATAAGAGAATGTAAGCAAGAATGAGTCAACGACAATTGTCATGGTTGTCAAACTCCCGAGTCAACACGTACGAGTCTACGAGTTTACGAGTTTACTCCCCCAAAACGAGTCAAATTTCATGTAGAATCGCAATTTTGGTAAACTCGGATAGACTCGGGTAGACTCAGATAGACTCGCGAGTCTGAAGCGATTCTATCGAATCTACCACAATCAGGGGTGTAATCAGCAAATGAGGGGGTGTATGCGAGTAAACAAGTCCAAAATCAGTTTTTTTTTTCATTTTTAAAGCCCATTTTAAATATAGATATCATTTTAACACCTCCATAACCCAAAATAATTTGTAAATTAATAACATCTAAAATATTAATATTTATAAAAATAAAATAAATTTATAATACAATCATATATTGTCAGTAGCATATAAAAAATACATTTAAATGTGTTTTCAACAAATTTTAATAACAAAAACACACAATAAATTAAAATCATTTAAATGTGTTTTCACTTATTATTGTATTATTGCTGAATTAGAATTAGTAAAAGGATAGTCTTATTGCTCTTTGAATCAAGTACTATTATTGCTGAATTAGTGTTATTGCTCTAAAGCTACTGTATTATTGCTCTTTGAATTAGTATTAATGTTCTAAAACTATTGAATCAAGTGTATTATTCATTATTATCATTATCTTTGTACATGCTAAAGTATTTGAAATCATCATGTGGCATATAATGACATAGTAAGTCCATATTTATGTATTGATGAAATGTCTTCATTGTTATTGATAGTTTGATACTGTTTGACATTACAGTAATTATTTTACCGATTTTTTTAACGTAATTTTTTTTTGTGCATAAACTTTTACGAGTCGAGTCTATGGTCCCCTCACGAGTCTATGTAGACTCTCGAGTTTGACAACCATGACAATTGATGTATTTGATTCAATTCACTAAATACATCAACTTTCGTTGACCCATTTTTACTGATATTCTATTACAAAGGGAGTATTGATGTTTGGAAAAAATTGCGAGGGAGAGCCCATCCTTACCCCCCATTGAATCCGTCTCTACTCATATTTAATAAAAGTTGTGTGTAATTAATTGTGTTTGTACGGTGGATAGTTTGTGTGTAATTAATCGTGATTATTTTTTACGGCTATCTGACGAGTCTGGTACCCATTACTATCTCTAAATGGAAATTCTTATTATACACATAATAACATTTTAAAGTTCACTGAAACATCTTAAAGTAATATGTTGATGCAATTTGAGGCTTTGCCTGACCTAATTTGCTATTTTTTTATGATTAACCTTTATTTCTTTAGTCAAAAATCACTAAACCTTGTTTTTCTTGCTCTCCTCCGTCTGCCTTCAAAATTAAGCACTCTCTTTTCATTCTCACCACCTAGAATCCAAGGACCAGTGCTTTTTTTTTTTGCAGCATAGACATATCTATCATTCATTCATTTCCTAGTTCATATTCTTCCTCCGTACATTAATATAGCTGTTGGAGTAATCTGAGCATTTCACACACACTCACTCACACACGGTTCACAGGGAGAACATGAGAGAGATGGAGTTCAGAGATGTAAAACGGAATGAACTGTATTGTACTAAAATGGTAAGTCAAAGCAGTAAGACAGTAAAAATATATCTAGTTACCATGAGTTACTTCTAACAATAGAAAGGGGAAACTGTATTTACTTCTCTTAAATTTTAGTTGAATAACGCAATACTTCTTAATTTTTTTTAAAGACATTGACCTCCCTAAGTTACATACTTTATTATGTAAAAGTAGCCGGATGTTTGTAACATTTAAACATAACTTAAGCAAAATGAATTAGCGAGTATTTACCTTTTTTTTAAAAAAAAACTGAAGGCATGTGTGTCGTTAAACCAAAATTGAGGAGGGATGAGTGTAATATTCTCATATAAATCCTTTTAGAGTTTCATTAATAGGTTTGACTCTATTTTCTTATATAATATCAACTACTCATTATTTTATATTATATCATGCCGCTAATTTGATTGGAGACTGTTTAAGGATTTAGTTGATCATTCACCTTAAAAGATACAATTTTTTCTTTAATCAAGTGATGTATAGATTACTAATAAAATTCCTCGAATTTCAATATAGTAAAATCATTAAATCGGTTCTAAAGAAATAAAATTAAATACAAACACCACATATTTGGCTTCTAAGTTCTAATTACTATTTGTTGTAAAAAAAGTATGGATTCTATAGCTTAGGCCGGAAGACATATGCTATTGTCGCTATTTCTCTCGTCTCTTATTTTCTATCTTATATTTTTTCTCCATATTTTCTTACATTCTCTCATTTTTTAATGCCTAAAACCACTTAAAAGTAAGTGCATTTTCCCGTGTCAACTTAAAAAATCCATTTTTTTTTAAAAAAAGTTCCAATTACTAAAAATATTAATTAAGTTTTATGATCATATTTAAATAAAAAAAACTCACAAAATGGTAAAAATCTAAGAAGTATCCTTCATAGTGGCTTTGTAGATTGACTCTGTTGTTTGTGATCAGCAAAGGCAGCAAAAGGCATCGAAGGTCCGTCGTTCTTCCTCATCCACTTCAATTTCTCTGTAAATTTCTTCTCGCTACTTCCTTGTCTTTGTCTCGGTACCTTTTATATATCCCCTTTCATTGATTTTTCTGTGTACCATCGGTTTAATGTTGTTTAGTTGAATCAATCAATTTTATTTCTGTAATTATTTGCCAATGATAGAATGAAACTGGAACACCATTTGTTTATTTTTGTGTTGCTTAGTTGAATCAAATAATGCCTATCAAATTAGAACACCAACTGTTTGTGAAAATGTTGCTTATGTGTCTGTGTCTGTTAAACCAGGTTGGGTACTGAGTTGAGTTCAGGCATTACCTCATAGCGTGTGCGCGTTGTTTGTGATCAATCAAATCATGCTTGTAAAGCCTCTCTCACTTTGTTCCAATCTCTTCCCAAGGTTCGATTTTTCTTTCTCATCCTATTTATTCATCTTAATTCAATTTCTTTACTTTACTTTTTTCATTGCTGTTATAGTATTTCTGCCACTGGAATCACAACAAATCCAAGATGGGTACCCTTCAAGTCATCAAATTCTCTCACTTTTTCTTCAAAGCATCAATTTTCATGTCTGAGCACTCAAAACTCTTCTGGGGTTAGTGTTGGTTCTGGAGATGCAGTTATAATTGTTGACCATGGGTCTCGTCGCAAAGAGTCCAATCTCATGCTTAGTAAGCTTTTTTTTAAAGAATTTTCTGATATCAATTATGCAATTGGGTATGTTTTTAATTTGATGTGTTAAAAAGCTGTTCTTGTTTTTAATATCAGTTGAATTTGTGAAGATGTTTAAACACAAAACTGGGTACCAGATTGTTGAGCCTGCTCATATGGTAAATTTTCTGCAATCTCTTAGAGTAATTTTTTTCTTCATGTTAAGTATAGAATGATGAAATGAAAATAGAATATGAAATATGAATGATGGTAGATAGTAACTTGAGTTTCAGCAATACTATAGCCTTTGCTATTGGGTAGGAAAAAAATTGGTATTTCTTTGTTATTAATCTTGCAAGCAAGCAACCTAGTATGGCATTATCTTAGGATTCTTAACATTATTACCTATGTAGCATCTACACTTCAGTTCAGATTCAAGGTGTGTCCGGTGTCCGACACAGATATCGACACATGTTACATTCAAGTACTTCCATTTTTTCAAATTATTATTGATGTCTACATCTCCGGTGTTTGTGTCTGTGTCGGTGCCTCATAGATTATTACACATGGGCTGTTTGGCATGCTCAATAAAATGACTTTCCTTCATGTAGATATAGAATTAAGCTTCTTGTTTGATGAGCACTTGCCTAAGTGTAAAGTCTTGTATATAGTGTATGGAATAAAAAAAACTGCTGAAATTTTTCCAAAATTGAATTGTAGAGCTTCTAGATACAATCTAACACAATTTAGTATCAATGTAGCAAGAAAATTTTGTATGAATTCAGTATCAATGTAGCAATTGAATCAAAAACACCTGAAATTCCTTTTATGGGTAGATTAAGTTAGGATAGAGTTGTGGTCTGTAGGGGTGTGCATGGTACATGAACCACACCACACCACATTCAAAATCTGGTTTCGGTAACCTGTTTCTGCAAAAACTGGTTTGTGTCTACAAGCCAGTTCAAAACCGGTATAAAACCAATTTGTTACTGGTTTCGTATATAATGATGATCATTGCAATTTTAATGTCACTACTCTGGCCAAGGGAGTCACTATCATGTGCCACGTATATGATCCTAAATGTTTTAGTGCTAATGAGTTCTTCCGAAACAAAACGATGGCGGTGGCAGTACAAGAAACTCTTTGGCGGTGGCAGTACAAGAAAGAAAATTGAATAATAGAAATGGTAAATTACTGTTTCCAAAAAACAATTCCTGGTATTCCATTTTTTAGTAAAATGGACGTGTTAGTTTTTATTTTCGAAAGTGGTATGGGGTTTTTAAAGTAGTACAGTATGGTTTTAGGTATGGTTTAAGTTTACTTGTTTTTTTGCACACCCCTAGTAGTCTGAGTTAAATTCATGGTGATAATGTTGTATAAGAGTAAATGAAGCAAGAATTGGCTTGTAGAAATAACAAAAGCAGCAACAGAATCTTCTTTGTGCATTTAGCCCCATCTTTGGTATTTCATCTTGTGACACATTTGTAGCCATGGAGCAAATACTTGATGTTTCATAATATTTATTTATACATTTTCAGGAATTAGCAGAACCATCAATTGGAGATGCTTTTCAATCTTGTGTTCAGCAAGGTGCACAGCGCGTTATTCTCAGTCCCTTTTTCCTTTCTCCTGGAAGACATTGGAGTCAGGTATGTTTGCATAGAATAGGACTTAGTCCCGCTTTTCTATAGATTGTCAATATCATTCTTTACTTTATGAAGGTAGAAATTGTGAATTTTTTTTCACTCCATCATAGAGCCAGTTTCAATAAACTTTTCAGTTTTTACTAAATACTAATAGAAAAAAGAAACTTCAAACTATTTGCATGGGCTATGAGTCTTTCAATTTCAAATGCTAGTTTCTCGCAAAAGCTAAAACCTGTGTTTGCACCTTAATTTGTTAATAATCATGAGTCTATATAAATTTTAAGATCTTTGTTCATACGTTAGCAACCAAGCATTTATCTCAATTGAGAAGCTTCCATAAGTTTGAAGTTGATCAAAATTGGGCCATATTATGCAGGATATTCCTTCTTTGAGTGCAGAGGCAGCAAAGCAACACCCTGGTGTGTCATACATTGTAACTGCACCCCTTGGACTGCATGAGCTACTTGTGGTATGAATTCCCTTCTGTTTGTTAGATTTTTAAATTAGCTATCCGGAGCTGAATTAGTTAAAGCACTTATTGAAAGTTATTCTGTTTCCAAATTTCAAGTTTTATTGTATTTTTGTCATTTTGGTTGGACTTATTATTCCTAGAAGGTAGTGTGTCAAAAAGGTTTTGTTTCAAAATTACTTTTTTGAACCAATTGGAATGTGCTCAATGTTTAGCTAATTCTTTCTTTAGTAGTCCCGATTTTATCTCAACTCATGTGTCGTGTGGGACATCGACTTCGATACTTCATTCACTTTTGTGTTTTCAAATTATCATCGCTGTTAACATGTCTGTGTTAGTGTTGTAACTTGTATCCTGTGTCCGTGTCTGTGTCAGTGCTTCATAGACTTTTATCCCTTTTTAACATGTTTACCAAACACACTCTAGAATATCAATGGATCTATTTTGTTTCATATCTGTCATTTTGAACTTGAAAAACAATCTTGTGGTGCAGGATGTTGTGAATGATAGGATCAATTATTGTCTAAAGCATGTAGCTGGAGATGCAGATGAGTGTTCAGTTTGTGCTGGGACTGGAAAATGCAAACTCCATTTATAGTTCCTACAAGTTTGATGAGGCTGAAAAGCCAAAGGAATCTGTAAATTGAGTTGCAACTATTCTGAATCCACGAGTTCAATATGTACATGGATTCTTGTAGATCAAATTATCCAGTTTCAGAAAGCCAACACAAGATGGAAGATTTTCGTGTATCCGATGTTGCAAAGGGAGGTTTTGAGGGAGTGTCCCCTTCATATATAATAGTCAAGTTCTGCCACTGTTGTAGCAAATCTGTTGTTGTATATTTGCTTCTAACTTTGTGTATGTTTATGAGGGATGAGATTTTGAAGACATAGTTAAGTAGGAGGCATTGACATGGTCCATTTTTTTACTTATAATAATAATAATAATAATAATAATAATAATAATAATAATAATAATTTGGTCAAAAAAATAAAATAAAATAATAATAATAAGTACTTTAAAGACTTAGTAAAAAAAGTCTTAGTTAATATTTTGATTAATAAGACTCTTGATCAGTTAATCTTTAACAACTGCAGGCTACCTGCTAAACGTGTATGATTAAATCAACTCACTTATTTTGTCGGCTTAAGAAGTTATGGTTAGTTAGGAGACTCAAGCCTAATTGAACATCAAGCTTGTCAATGTTTGAGGTTGAATTAATCTGTCTTTTCGATTAAAATAAGTTACCAAGTATTTTAGTATTTGAAGTTAATGTCTTGTCTTTCTATCCAATCATAATATATTATTGAAAGATATTCCCTAAATGACATATGCTTGGCAATGGCAAAAAAGTGTCGTGTATCTAAAATACACCGATTAGTATCACACTTTATATATTTTGTCATAAATTTAGTTTTTTTTTTCATAAAATCGAATGAATTTTTTTCACCAAACTAGTTATTGATGAATGAACACTTCACGTACTTGAACATCTATTTTTTTTTCTTTTTCAAACTTTAAACTATTCTAAAATAAACTACTTAAAATATATAAAAGTAAAAAAAAAGTGACGCTTGAGCACTACGAGTCTTAGCCGAAGGACGCGGATATAAGATAAGATATAAAAAGACTTCTTCTGTTTGCAACCAAACCAGCGGACTCATTCTGTGACAAAAAAATCATCACATGCCTTAGATAAAAAAAAGGCTTAAATATGTTTTAGGCCCCTGTAAATATAGGGTGTTTTGATTTAAGCCCTTATAATTTTTTTTTGCAAATAAGCCCTTGCAAAATACAACATTTTGATTTAGGCCCTTCTGTTAGTCAAATGTTACAAAAAAACACAGTTGACTAACAGAAATCCTACGTGTCATTTAATATTAATTTTTATTTATTTTAAATACTTATTTGGCATGCCAAGTCACTTGCAAAATGAAGTGTTTTGCTAAAAGCCCTTGCAAAATGAAGTGTTTTGCTAAAAGCCCTTCACCCATGGCTTCTTCTCTCTCTCTCTCATTCAGATCTTCAATACTCAGATCTTCATTAAAACAGCTGAAATGAATTTGAAATAGATCGTTTTTTATTTCATTTTTAATCGATAGAAAACGAAATGAAAAGTGGAAAACGAAATTGAATATCACATGAAACGATTTCGTTTTTACTTCTTAGAGCAATAGATCATTTTTTATTTCGTTTTTACCCATCGTTTTTGATTTCGTTTTTAAGTTCATGGTCGTTTTGGGTTTTCACACGAAGGTTTTACCAAAAGGATATTAAACGAACAAAGAGGGGTATTAAACGAGCAAAAAGGATAACCGTAAATGATATAAAAACACAAATCAAAAAGGGGGAGATTTGCTCTGCAGTACTGGGGTTGGAAATCGCTGGAGAGAGAGAGAGAGAGAGAGAGAGAAGAGAGAGTGGTTGTGGTAGTGTTAGTGGTGGTGGTGTGGTGGTTGTGGTGTGGGTGAGAGAGAGTGGTTGTGGTGGTGGTGGTGTGGTGGTTGTGGTGTGGGTGAGAATAGAGGAAGAAGATGACACTGGAATTAGAGGAAGAAGATGATGAAATTGGAATTAGAAGAAGAAATGATGGAAACTGAAAACTGGAAATAGAAGAAGGGCTTAAAACAAAACACGTCAATTTGTAAGGGTTTTTTTCTAATTTTTTTTTGCAGGGGCTTAAACCAAAACACCCTATATTTGCAGGGGCCTAAAACATATTTAAGCCATAAAAAAAATAAAAACCCAGATCAAATCCCCTTCTTCTTCCCTGATCTTCTTCCATCGCTACAGTAACCTTCCATCACTCTATTATTTTGAATTTCTCTTTGATTGTCCTCTCTACTTCCTCAGGTTACTGAAAATATGTTCTACAAAATAATCCAAAAAATTTGAAGCAAATCTTATGCTACCTGCTATATAGATATTGCGTTAAGCTTTTCAAGCATTTTTTTTTGTGTTTCCTGTTTCTTTTTCTTTGACCATCTACGCTATCATATTATAAAGAAAGATTTACAACTAAACCAATTCTATAAGCGCTTCATACAGCACAACAACAAACTTCAATTACAAAAAAATTGGTGACACAAAAATATATGGGATTAGATTCGTTCGTTTTAATGAAGACCTGAGTATTGAAGATCTGAGAGAGAGAGAGAGAGAGAGAGAGAGAGAGAGAGAGAGAGAGAGAGAGAGAGAGAGAGAGAGAGAGAGAGAAGCCATGGGTGAAGGGCTTTTAGCAAAATACTTCATTTTGCAAGGGCTTTTAGCAAAACACTTCATTTTGCAAGTGACTTGGCATGCCAAATAAGTATTTAAAATAAATAAAAATTAATATTAAATGACACGTAGGATTCTGTTAGTCAGCTGTGTTTTTTTGTAACATTTGACTAACAGAAGGGCCTAAATCAAAATGTTGTATTTTGCAAGGGCTTATTTGCAAAAAAAAAATTGCAGGGGCTTAAACCAAAACACCCTATATTTGCAGGGGCCTAAAACATATTTAAGCCTAAAAAAAGGCATTATCCTAATATTCAACTTAACTCATTTTCTTTTAAAAAACTCATTTTATTTGTGCTATTTAAATAGTTTTTATAGAAAAGGCGATTTCTTTTAAATTAGTGGATTATTGTTTCCCACTCTTAGCCAACAAAAAAAATTGTTTCCCACTTTTTGTTACATTCATCATTTTAGCTGTATTAGTAGGGATGGGAATAGGCTGGGCCGAACTCGACTTTGCATGGGTTAAAAACATTAGGCCTGAGTCTGGCCTGTAGCCTGTAATAGGCCGACTTTTGAGGTGTGTCTTGGAAAATTAGTTAAGATGATATGTTATTTTAACCCTTCAAATTCATTGATAAAAAACATTTTTACCATTTGAGCAAGTTAAAGGGGAGAAATGACCTGTTAATGCATTATAGAGACATAAAATAAAAATTTTGTATTTTTTTTTTGGGATATAAAGATTTAGTATTAGTAAAGGGTAACGTGAGAAATGCTACATACAATTTGATTGACGCGCGTAAAAAATACAACTTTTGTTTACACTATAAAGGAACCAAATCTTTTTGGGTTGATTAGTAATAGAGGTGGAAAAAAATGACTAAAATTCTTAAGTTTATTTCTGTATTGATCCTCTTCTTTTTCGTATTTCTTCATTCAACCAATGGATATCGCTTTTCAAAAAACAATTGGATTTTGAGAGATGCGGATGAATGGGATAAGGGAGGTAAGTGCAAGCTTATGTTTCTCATTCATCTTTCATGATTTTTTAATAATAACTAATGGTCCATTTTTACATTACATTTCAGTTCATTTGCCCGATCCATGTAAAGTTGAACAAGACTGCAAGTCACTTTGTGTGGATTTTAGATGTAGCCGTTACAAGTGTGTAGATTTTAAGTGCAGATGCAACGACTGCCAGACTTGGACTAATGATGGTATTAAGTTTAATAATAGTAACTTTATGATTTATTTGTCATACAACTCTTATCATACGTGCCTCTCATTATTATTCCTCTAATAACATTTCAATTTGTGACAGACTGAAATAATTATTTGGACACTATAAGCAATAATGACCTTCGTTCGTCTCTACAAGTTATGGAGGAAAATTTGTACCAAGCTTCACCATGAAGAAAACTAGTTTAATTATGTAATAAATAATACTACGAACTATGCAATATGCATGGGGTATAAGTAATTTATTTATCATTTAGATTTCCAAATTCAAATATATGCACAATAAAAGAAATGGTTTACTTCAATATAGTTTTAATAGTGTTTTGATTGGTTTTGGTTCATGTCCCCTCTTCTTATTTATATACTAGTATTTTACATGTGCATTCGCACGGGTGACACTGTATTGTTTATATATTGCGATAAAGTCATAATAATATTAAAATTATAATAAGTTTGGTAATCTATACATTTGAATGACATTTTGGCATGTTAACAATATAAAAAATGTATTGTAAAAAAAAACAATATAAAAAATGTACGAATTTAATTTGAAATTGGAAACAAAAAGATATTATGTCATATAACATAAGATATGCACCCCATTGGCGCTCCCGTTGCTGCTCTTATTGCCGCTCCCGTTGTCGCTATCATTCGCTTTCCTGTTGCCTCTCACGTTCGGGCTCTTGTTGGCGCTCCCATCGACGCTCCCGTTGCCGATCCTATTGTCGGTCTCTCGTTGTCACTCCCGTTGGCGCTCCCATTAGAATAGTGGTTAATTTTATTTTTTGACAATTATTAGTGGTTAAATTGAGCGTCAAATTGTAATGAAAAAAATTAATGTGAAAAGATAGGTTCAAATTGAATTGAATTAAAAAAAGATAAATATTAAAAGTTATGATAAGATTGTATTAAAGAGAGATAATTGAATTAAAAATAATATAAAAAGCTAGTATTATTTTTGAATAGGGAGAGAGAGAATTGAAATAAAAAATTAAATGTGAAAAGCTAGATTGAAATTGAATTGAAGAGAGAAAGATAATGAGAGAATTTGAGAAAGAGAGAATGATTGATGAGGAGAGAGAAAATGATTGAAACGAAAATAAATGAGAGAATTTGGGAAAGAATGAATGATTGATAAGGAGAGAGAAAATGATTAAAATGAAAAGAAAGAATAAAAAAGTAAGTTAATAAATGTAAGTGAATAACAGTACAATAATACCCCTAAAAATTGTGAGGTGGCAAATAAAAAAAGTGTCCAATTTTGTAAATTTGCTGGTATATGATTTGATTATATTGTATTATATTGTATTGAAGAGGGAGAGAGAGAGAATTGAAATAAAAAATTAAATGTGAAAAACTAGATTGAATTTTTTTTTTTGATAAGCAATGTTAGTGGGGGTGGGGGAAATGTTAGTTTCCTGGGTTTGAACCCGGGACCTCCTTCTTGCACTCATTTGGTGCACTCCTTCGGAGTCCCTTAGCTCGCCAACTGAGCTACCTTCTTGGGATAAGCTAGATTGAAATTGAATTGAAGAGAGAAAGAGAATGAGAGAATTTGAGAAAGAGAGAATGATTGATGGGGAGAGAGAAAATGATTGAAATGAAAAGAAAAGAGAGAATTTGGGAAAGAATGAATGATTGATAAGGAGAGAGAAAATGATTGAAAGGAAAATAAAGAAATAAAAAAGTAAGTTAATAAATGGTCAATTACTATAAAGTTTTAGTATTGCATTAAATTATTTTACAAACTCGAGTCCCGACTGGGAACATACAATAGCTTTTTTTGTGGAAATGGAACATATAGTAACTTGGGTTGAATTTGTCAAGATAGTTTCAATATTTTTTATAGGCAAATGTTAGTGGTTAGTGGTTAATAGTTAGGAGGGAAAATGTTAGTTTCCAATGTTCGAACTCTAGACCTCCTGCTAGAACTTATTTAGTATCTCTTATCTCACCAATTCAGCTACCTACTTGAGATAAAGTTCGTTTCAATATTGTTTCTACGTTCATATCAATTTTATGCATATATTTAAAATGCAGATGGAATATACTAAACATTACAATTAGAAATCTTAAAATTTACTGTCCTAACTCCTAAGTAGACTCTAATTCTAATCTAATCATTCTTTTCTAATCAAAACATAAAATAGCCTAATGAGATTATATCCTTAATCTAGAAGGTGGATTTTCGGGATGTTACATCAAACTTCACTAAAACATCATAAAGTAATTAATATGTTGAGGCAATGTGAGGTTTTGCCTAACCTAATTTACTATTTTTATAAGTAACATTTCTTTTCTTTAATCAAAAAGACAAAAACCATTAAACACCTTGTTTTTCCTCACTCTTCCCTACCAGATTTCTCCTTATCCCTCTCGCCACACAGACTTGGGAAACAACTTTGTGTGGTCTTCAAACTTAAGCACCTCCTTTTCATTCTCACCACGTAGGATCCAAGGGCAAGTGATTTTTTTTTTTAAGCATAGACATATCTATCATTCATTCACTTATTAGTTCATATTCATCCTCTATACATTAATATAGGAAGGGGAAATTGCAGTTACTCTTCTCAGTTCTAGTTGAATAACACAATACCCCCTTAATTTTGTGAAAAAATTGACCTCCCTAAGTTACATGCACATATTTGCCAAAAAAAAGTTACATCTGTTGGACATTTTAGTGTAATTGATCTCTTTATTATGTTAAAATAAGAGTGAACGCTTGTTTTAATGTAATAACGAGATGTTCGGTTTAGGCAAATTTTGGAAATTACATGGAAGTGACTTTCTGGTCGTTGGCGCGCGGAGCGCGCGTGGAGCGTGAACTGTGCGCCACTTACGCGCGGACTGGCAGAATGTTCTGCCCAGTTGCGCGTGGAGCGCGAACTGTGCCATTCTTGCGCGCCACTTGACCGAAAATGCAACGTTACCGAAAATGCAGTTTTCCACTTTAAAACTTCCATGAACCGCCTATAACCTTTTCTTCTTGATGAAAAACGATTATTCTGGTTCAAAAAGTCAAGAACAAGATAAAAAACTCTCAATACCAAAAACGAAAAGCTTTTGAATACAATCTTTTGATTTTATCCGATTGAATAATTTTGGTTGAACCCCGAAATTTGATTCAATCTGAAAGTGTTATACACGACTTCAGATTTATCCAAGTATCATCTTGTTAATCTCGATTTTAAGAAAGTTAACCAACAAAAGATTGAATCAAATTCTTTCGAGATGACGAACGATAGTTCGAAGATGACAAGCAAGTTTGCGAAATTGGACAAGTTTGAAGGGCAGGATTTCAGAAGATGGCAGAAGAAGATGCACTTTCTCTTGACAACATTGAAAGTGGTGTATGTGCTGAGTACACCGATGCCGGTGTATATGGAAGTCGAATCTCTGGATCAAACAAGGAAGCGTTTGAAATGGGAGAACGACGATTACATCTGTCGTGGACACATTCTGAACGGTATGTCTGACTCTCTCTTTGATATTTATCAAAATGTTGAGTCTGCTAAGGAATTATGGGACTCTCTTGAAACCAAGTATATGGCAGAAGATGCCTCAAGTAACAAATTCTTAGTTAGTAATTTCTTTAATTACAAAATGGTGGATTTGAGGCCTGTTATGGAACAATATAATGAACTGCTGCGAATTTTGGGTCAGTTTACTCAACATGATTTGAAAATGGATGAATCCATTGCAGTTTCATCTATAATTGATAAACTGCCTTCTTCTTGGAAAGATTTCAAGCATACCTTGAAACATAAGAAGGAAGAGTTGACTCTGGTTCAACTCGGTAGTCATTTCATGATTGAGGAGTCGCTGAGGGCGCAGGAAATTGATAAAGTCAATGATAAAAACGTAGCAGGTTCCTCTTCCGTTAATATGGTAGAGGAAAGTGGAACAGTTAAGCAAAATTCCAATGCTAAAGGTAAGAAACGAAAATTTCAAGGAAATAAGAACAAAGGTCCAAACAAACAGACAAAATTGTCATGTTGGAAGTGTGGGAAACCTGGTCATTTAAAGAGGGATTGCCGGGTGTTCAAAGAAAAGAACAAGGCTGGTCCAAGTGGGTCGAATGATCCTGAAAAGCAACAAGGTCAGATTGTTGTGAATAATTTTAATTCGAATACGAATTCAAATTATGTATCACTAATATCTGATGCATTCTATGTGCAGGATGATGACGTTGCTTGGTGGTTTGATTCGGGAGCAACAAGCCATGTGTGCAAAGATCGTCGTTGGTTCAAGGAATTTAAACCAATCGATGATGGCTCTATTGTGAAGATGGGCAATGTTGCGACTGAACCAATCCTAGGATTAGGTTGTGTAAATTTAGTTTTTACTTCCGGAAAAAGTTTGTATTTGGATAATGTCTTATTTGTACCTGGTATTCGTAAGAACTTATTGTCTGGTATGGTTTTAAATAATTGTGGTTTCAAGCAAGTACTTGAAAGTGACAAGTACATCTTGTCAAGACATGGTTCGTTTGTTGGATTTGGTTATCGTTGTAATGGAATGTTTAAATTAAACATTGATGTTCCTTTTGTTCATGAATCTGTTTGTATGGCCTCGTGTAGTTCTATAACTAATATGACAAAATCAGAAATTTGGCATGCTAGATTAGGACATGTTCATTACAAAAGATTAAAAGATATGTCAAAAACAAGTATGATTCCTCCTTTTGATATGAACATTGAAAAATGCAAAACTTGCATGTTGACCAAGATCACTAGGAAACCTTTTAAGGATGTTAAAAGTGAGACTAAAATCTTAGACCATATTCATAGTGATTTGTGCGATTTGCATGCTACTCCATCATTAGGTCATAAAAAATATCTTGTTACTTTTATTGATGATGCATCTAGGTACTGTTATGTATATTTATTAACTACAAAAGATGAAGCTCTTGATAAGTTTAAAATCTATAAGAAAGAGGTAGAACTTCATCAAAATGGGCTAATCAAAACTCTTCGTACGGATAGGGGAGGTGAGTATTATGTGTTGAACCAAGGACAAACACTCTTTGTTTTGTATGATAACAAATTACATCTTGTCTACTAATGGTTGCAGTTGTATGAAAGTACAGGTTCAAGCTGAATAAAGTACAGGACGGGAATCAAAAAGCAGGAAACATTAAAGTGGAGCAGCTTGGAGAAGAAGCCACCTTTGAAGATGAAGACCTAATTGTTTTTCCGCTTTCTTTAGGACACAGTGTAAGGTCCTATCACTTAAGGTCTATGACTGTTTAAATAGCTGAGAGATGATTTTTGAAAATTTGCATCATGCATCAAAATTAGGGTTTTTGAAAATATGTTATGCATGCATGGCAAGCTTTGGAAAATATTTTATGCATGCATGGCAAAGACCTAAAAACAATTTTGTGGAAAGCAAGAATCGATTTATAGAATTATCTAAAGGCCATGAAATCGATTTTCAAGCAATCCTAAAGGCCAAGAATCGATTTCTTAATCATATGTTTAAAGCTTGAAATCGATTTCTACATATACTCAAGGCAAAGCTGAAAATCGATTCCTACCTATTTCCAAAGAAACAAACAATCGATTCCTATGTTCTCCATATGTAAAGAATCGATTCCTCTATTTTTTAACTAGTCATATAATCGATTCTTATGTCTTCTAAAATGATAAGAATCGATTCATCAACATTTTCACTTCATCAAACAATCGATTCTTCACCTTCATTAAATAATTTTTTTCAGATCTACGTTTTCCTAAACCTATAAATAGGGAGGTGCTTCACACTTTTCTTTTCACTCATCCACACCTCAAACGACATACCTACATCTTCTCTAGTTCTCACATACATTTTCTAGATCTGAGAAAAGAGAAAAAAAGAGCTTTTCATTTTCATATCTTTTAAAGCACTTCTATTTTCCAAATCACTCATCTCTCTCAGTTACTATATTGTCATACTATCTGAAGTGATTGGATCATAGGTTCTCACGTGTAATCTATTATTGTGGGGGTCACTTTGAAATCCTGGGAATTGTTCTTGGGTCTCTCAATCAGAAGATTGAGTTGGTTTGAAATCCTGGGAAGTTTTCTTGGGTCTCTCAATCAGGAGATTGAGTTGTTTTGAAATCCTGGGAGGTGATCTTGGGTCGTTCAATCGGGGAAGATTGAAGTGGTAGTGAAATCCTGGGAGGTGCTCTTGGGTCGTTCAATCAGGAGATTGAAGCGGTTGAAATCCTTAGCTAGGTGCTCGGGTTCTCAGTTCGGGGGAATTGAGATTTTCTATCTTGAAGTTGCCTGTTTGTAAAGAATTCTTCAATATAGTGGTTACCATCAAGTCCAAGGGTTGCAAAGCCTGAGGCCGAGGACGTAGGGCTTTTATCCCGAACCTCGCTAAATTCCTGGTGTATCTCTATCCCTACTCTCTTCACTTTATTGTCTATATTTGTTATTGTTATATAGCTGTGATATTCATTGTTTTGTTTATATCTGTTTTGAATATCACTACTCAGATCTGTCTATTGTTATATTATTGTGCTGATCTGTTATTATCCATATCACTGCTGTAGATCTGTCTGTTGCTATATTCAATATCACTGCGTTGCCTATAAATAATCTAGTTATTCTGTATATTGAATATAGAGTAATATCATACTGTGCTTGATCTGCCTGCTTGCATACATCATATAAGTTTAAATCTCAGTTTCCGCATTTGATTTAAAACTAGCATTATCTTAAAATTGAAAAGAATTCATATTTTGCACATAACCTTATTCACCCCCCTCTAAGGTTATACTATAGTCTAACATTATGATCCTGTTTATTTTCAATCTACTGGAATAATACATCAAACTACAGCTCCCTATACACCACAACAAAATGGTGTAGCCGAAAGGAAAAATAGAACCTTGAAAGAAATGGTGAATTCTATGTTATCCTATTCGGGTCTAAGTGAAGGATTTTGGGGTGAGGCTATGTTGACAGCCTGTTACTTGTTGAACCGAATTCCTAACAAAAGGAATAAGGTTACCCCATATGAGCTTTGGCATAAAAAGACACCAAATTTGAGTTATCTCAAAATTTGGGGATGTAGGGCTGTAGTCAGGCTTACAGAACCTAAAAGGAAAACCATAGGTGAAAGAGGTATAGATTGCATATTTATTGGATATGCTGAGCATTCTAAAGCATATAGATTTTATGTGCTAGAATCTAATGATTCTGTTGCTGTGAACTCGGTTATAGAGTCACGGGATGCTATCTTTGATGAACAAAGGTTTACATCTATACCTAGGCCAAAGGACATGAATTCCATGTCGAAAGTCTCAGTTAATAATGAGGATATACCTTCAACTAGTACTGAAACTAGAAAGAGTACGAGAGTAAGAAAGGCTAAGTCATTTGGTGATGATTTTCAACTCTATTTGGTTGAAGGGTCAAGGAATGATGTTGAATTTCAATATCAATATTGCCTCAATGTTGAGGAAGATCCAAAGACTTATAGTGAAGCAATGGCTTCAAGGGATGTAGCATTCTGGAAAGAAGCTATCCAAAGTGAGATGGATTCCATCTTGCAAAATAATACCTGGAAATTGGTTGACTTACCTCCTGGATGTAAGCCATTAGGATGTAAGATGATCTTTAGGAGAAAGATGAAAGTGGATGGTACTGTTGACAAGTACAAAGCCAGATTGGTTATCCAAGGCTTTAGGCAAAAGGAGGGTATTGATTTTTTCGATACATATGCTCCTGTTGCTAGGATATCCACTATTAGACTGTTGTTAGCACTTGCTGCTATCCAAAATCTAGTGATTCACCAAATGGATGTGAAAACTGCATTCTTAAATGGTGAATTGGATGAAGAGATATACATGAAACAACCTGAAGGGTTTGTTATGCCAGGAAATGAAAATAAGGTGTGTAAACTGATGAAATCTCTTTATGGCTTGAAACAAGCGCCTAAACAATGGCATCAAAAATTTGATGAGGTTGTGTTGTCTAGTGGTTTTGTTCTAAACCAAGCAGATAAATGTCTATACAGCAAGTTTGATACTCATGGCAAAGGAGTTATAATTTGTTTGTATGTAGACGACATGTTGATCTTTGGTACCGACCAAGATCAAGTTGATGGAACTAAGGCATTTTTGTCTTCTAAGTTTGATATGAAAGATATGGGGGAGGCGGATGTGATCTTAGGAATAAAGATCAAACGTGGAAACAATGGCATCTCCATATCTCAATCACATTATATTGAGAAGATATTGGAGAAATTTAATTTTAAAGATTGTTCTCCGGTAAGTACTCTCATTGATCCTAACCTGAAGCTATTACCTAATAAAGGTGTAGCAGTGTCTCAACTTGAATACTCAAGGGCGATAGGATCACTCATGTATGCAATGATTAGTACTAGGCCTGATATAGCTTATGCTGTTGCTAAACTTAGTAGGTTTACAAGTAATCCCAGTTCTCATCATTGGCAAGCTATGAATAGAGTATTCAAGTACTTAAAGGGAACCATTGACTATGGTTTGACATATACTGGATTTCCTTCGGTTATTGAAGGTTACTCTGATGCAAGTTGGATAACCAATATGGAAGATTATTCATCCACAAGTGGTTGGGTATTCCTCCTTGGAGGAGGTGCTATCTCTTGGGCATCCAAGAAACAGACTTGCATTACAAATTCAACAATGGAATCTGAGTTTGTAGCTTTAGCAGCAGCTGGTAAAGAAGCTGAGTGGCTAAGAAATCTGATCTATGAGATTCCATTGTGGCCCAAACCTATACCTCCCATGTCTATCAGGTGCGATAGTCAGGCTACTTTGGCTAAGGCATATAGTCAAGTGTATAATGGGAAGTCTAGACACTTGGGTGTTAGACACAACATGGTTCGTGAGTTAATCATGCATGGTGTGATATCAGTGGAGTTTGTGAGAACTCAGTATAATTTGGCCGATCATTTAACCAAAGGGTTAAGTAGAGATCTCGTGAAAAGGTCGGCTGTGGGATTAGGATTAAACTCCATTTGAAATCTCTTACGTTAAGATACCCAATTCCCATCTAATATGACATTAGATGCTGAATTCAATGTGGAAAGCTTAACATGTAGAGATTGGAACACATCATCGAAAGTATCCCAAAAGGTATGTGTTCGGTTTTGTAAGTTAAGGAGGTTGAAGTATAACTTCTTAATGGTTCTTTTGAAAAATTGCATTTGCAGGTGCAAGAAAGAAAAGAACTACCTATATAAGCATGAAGTTTAGCCGCTTCAAGAAGCTGGGTGTAACACCCTAAATATTTAATTAATTTATTTAATTAAGTATTTAGGCATTTATTTAATTTACTGGGTATAATTTAATTAATTAGAATTATATTAATATGTGTAGGAAGTATTAGAAGGGGAGGTGCCAAACTAAATGGACTTGGGCTTAAGTGAGAAGCCCAAGCCCATGACTCTTGTCATATGCGAAGTGGACAAGTGCTTAGGGGTTAGGGTTTGTGGTGACCAATTGCGAAAATTTGAGACAAGAGAGAAAACAAGGGAGAGGCGCGCCGTAGAGAGGGAGAGGGAGAAGAGAAGAGTCGCAAGCTTCAAGGAGAAAAGAGGAGGCGTGATCCGGTTGCCGTGGTTCCGTTCGTGATCATCTCTAGAGATCCTATTCTTCTAATTCGAGGTAAGGGGAGCCCTATCGATTTCTATAATAATTCCTATGATAGATCCTAAGTAGTGATAGCCTAGATGTTACTATGATTGTTATGATGTTTACGAAATCATGTTCTTGATGTTGCTATATGCGTGATCTATGTTGTGCTTGGAATTGTTGTTGAATTCGAATGGATAGTGTATAATTTTGATGATTTCTATGTGTATCCATGATGGTTGTGATGTATGTTGTAATTGAGTCAAGTGTCTATTTGGAAAAAAAATGATGTTTGTGCTGAATTTGGGTAAAAATCTGGTGCTGGAAGTGTTCTGGGCGCCAGGCGCCTGTGCTGGGCGCCAAGGGCGCCAGGGTGTGTTGCTGTGCGTGTGTGACTGGAGCGCTGGGCGCTGGGCGCTGAGCGCCCGTGCGCGTGTGTGTGTGCGTAGCGCTGGGTGCCAGCGCTGGGCGCTGAGCGCCCGTGTGCGTGTGTTGTGTGTTGCGCCAAGGCGCTGGGCGCCAGGCGCTGGGCGCTGAGCGCCCGGGTGTGTGCGTGCGTGCGTTGCATTTTTGCTAGGCGCTGGGCGCCAGATGCCTGGGCGCTGGGTGCCCATGGCGCCAGTTTTCAGGATGTCCCAAAATATTTTCGAAAACTGTTTTCGCTATATCTTTTGACTCAGACATCCGTTTTGAACGATTCAAAAAGCGTTGTGAAGCATTTTCAGTTGTCCATCTGCGTGTCCCACTTTTAAAAATAAAAACTTATTATTTCTGAAGGTTGCTGGGGCGCCCCAGGTGGCTGTTCCCGGTGATCGTTGCTGTGACAATAAAAAGATGTTTTGGGTGTCTTTAAAAATTCCCTTTTGCGTACGGCCGGTGGTTTTAACGAAGTAATGTCAAAAATGATGATTTTGACGATGATGCCCCTAGTGGCTAGTTAAATGACTGTTTTGCCCTTAGTGGCTAATATTAATTATAATGACGTGTAAATGACTGTTTTGCCCTTAGTGGCTAATATTATTTATAATGACGTGTAAATGACTGTTTTGCCCTTAGTGGCTAATATTCTTTATAATGACGAGTAAATGACGGTTTTGCCCTTAGTGGCCAATATTATTGATAATGAGGTGTAAATGACGATGATGCCCTTAGTGGCTAGTTAAATGACTGTTTTGCCCTTAGTGGCTATTATTATTTATAATGAAGTGTAAATGACGATGATGCCCTTGGTGGCTAGTAAATGACGTTTTTGCCCTCAGTGGCTACTGTTTGAGTTGATGATATTTATGTATAAGTGACGATGAAACCCAGTGACGTTTAAGGCCCGAAAGGCTAAGTGATGTTAAGGTCTAAAAGGCCAAGTGACGTTGTGTGTAAATTGTGAATTGACAGGTGCTGTGCTTCTTATGAGCAAACCGGTAAGTGACGGGTCACATAGTTGACTATGATTTGGGTATTTGTGTATTTGTGTGTTTGTGAGTGGTGCATGTCATAGTGTCTCATGCCCCATATGCATAAACCCAGTGACGTTTTTGAGGCCCATGTGGCTAAGTGACGATGAGGCCTTAAGGGCTAAGCGACGTTTGTGAAAAGGTACCTCATGCATATGCCCGCGAGTGGGTTGCATTTCATATGCCTACATGACATAGTGATGAGTTATTGTGGTGATGTGATCTATGATTGTGATGTGATTCATTTAGAGCTGTGACTTGACTTATTATTTATCATATGATTTATTATATGAATTGAATTGGACTCACCCTTCTGTTTGAATGTTACCCCCATGCGGTAACGTGCAGGTGATTGCGAGTGAAGGGCTAGGTACCTTCACTAATTCGAGTCGAGTCGTCACGCTCTGATACGTAGCACTCAGGGGGTGGGGCGAACTCTATATCATGAATGTTTTTGGTTGTTAAGTTTTATTGACAATTCTGTTTTATTTTATTATTCCGCTGCTTAGATGATTTTATTGACGTTGAGTTTTATTGCGATGATAACTGTGGTTATGAGATTCGCCTATTTGTGATGTGCTACGTAATACCTGGTTAATATGTGTTGAGCTGTTTTATTGAGAAGTGTGGTTTTTATTGAAGTATGTGTAATATCCCTTGTGCGAAACAAAATTTTGAAAACTCTGATATTTTCCAACTAAATTAATGGGTAGAAAAGGGGTGTTACACTGGGACTTGGCTTTGCTTTGCTTATGAAGGATAGGGACACAGGCTAGTAAACTAGTGTCGAGCAAGAGTAATGTTTTAAACTATTGTGCAGATTATCTTCATGTATTCATTATGAATAGAAATGGTTCAATCCTTAGAGACACCCTGATATTCGAATATTTGAAACGTGTAATTTGCTAAGATGAAATTCAATCGTCACGATATTTCATCTATGCAGTAGTTTGTTGTATGTTATGACTTTGGTGATTTGATCGGTAATTACACTAAAATGGGGGAGGTTTGTTGGACATTTTAGTGTAATTGATCCCTTTATTATGTTAAAATAAGAGTGCACGCTTGTTTTAATGTAATAACGAGATGTTCGGTTTAGGCAAATTTTGGAAATTACATGGAAGTGACTTTCTGGTCGTTGGCGCGTGGAACGCGCGCGGAGCGCGCGTGGAGCGTGAACTGTGCGCCACTTACGCGCGAATTGGCAGAATGTTCTGCCCAGTTGCGCGTGGAGCGCGAACTGTGCGCTTCTTGCGCGCCACTTGACCGAAAATGCTGTTTTCCACTTTAAAACTTCCATGAACCACCCATAACCTTTTCTTCTTGATGAAAAACGATTATTCTGGTTCAAAAAGTCAAGAACAAGAGAAAAAACTCTCAATACCAAAAACGAAAAGCTCTTGAATACAATCTTCTGATTTTATCCGATTGAATAATTTTGGTTGAACCCCGAAATTTGATTCAATCTGAAAGTGTTATACACGACTTCAGATTTATCCAAGTATCATTTTGTTAATCTCGATTTTAAGAAAGTTAACCAACAACATCCACGTCTCCTTTATTATGTAAACATAGTAGCATGTTTGTGTCATTTAAACTTAACTAAAGCAAAATGGGTGCAACTTTACAAATAAATAAAGTTAGTGAGTATTTTACAATTTTACAAATAAATACACTACAAAAAAACTGGTCATTAGCGAGGGAAATTTCCCTCGCAAAATGACCTAAATCTGTCGCTAATGGTCATTTGCGAGGGAATTAGCGACGGAATGGTTCCCTCGCTAATTCCCTCCTCGCTACTGGGATTAGTGAGGGAATTTTAATCCCTCGCCAATTAGCGAGGAAATTTTCCCTCGCTAATTCCCTCGCTAAGTCTGACTGTTTCTGTTTTTTTTTAAATCTGTTTTTTTTAATATTATTTTAATTATTATTATTACTATTATTATTATTAATATTATTGTTATTATTATTATTATTATTAATATTATGTGTGGATGGTAGCGAGAGAAGGAAAAGAGTAAGGGAGAGAGAGAGAGAGAGAGAGGAGTGAGAATGGTGGCAGCGTGGTGGTGGCGTGGTGGTGGTGGTGGTGAAGGTGGCGTGGTGGTGATGTGTGGATGGTAGAGAGAGAAGGAAAAGAGTAAGGGAGAAAGAGAGAGAGAGAGAGAGAGAGGAGTGAGAGTGGTGGCGGGTGTGGTGGTGGTGTGAGTGAGAAGAAGAGGAGAGAAGAAGAGTGAGGGAAGAGGAAGGGTGGCGTGGTGGTGGTGTGGGTGAGAAGAAGAGTAAGGGAAGAGGAAGGGTGAAGAGGAGAGAAGAAGAGTGAGGGTGTTGTGAGTGAGAAAGAAGAGTGAGGGTGTAAACGGATTTAAGAAAAAAAAAGTAAAAAAAATTTGCGAGGGAATTAGCGACGGAACTGTCCGTCGCTAATTACTGCACATTTACCAATCCCTGCACTGAGTCCCATCATCTGAAAACTGGCAGAAATTAGCGAGGGACTGAAATTCGGTCGCTAATTTTCCCGCCTAAGCCATTAACGAGGGAATTTCCGTCGCTAATTCTCAAAAATACGACATCCCCTATTCCCTCGCAAATTCTGTCGCTAATCCCAATTTTTGCGAGGGACCATTAGTCCATCGCTAATTTCCGTCGCTAATGGCTTCTTTTCTTGTAGTGATAAAGTTAGTGAGTATTTAACAGTTTTGGCCAGGAATCGCCTCTCTTGAGATGGCAAACAATTAACTTGTAGTCGTAGGTAACCACGGATAAAATCTACAATGACATGTGATGGGTAGTTAAATGGGTACTCACAAGTTAAATAAACGGATAATTGCATGCGGTTAATGAAATTACTTACAAAAGTTTGAGTATCTTTTGTCCCCTTTCATCAACTAATATAAGCCAAGACATATTTAACAAAACAAATGTCTAGTTTTCTTATAGCATAACGGTTTTGGAACTTGATTAACCTTAGATTTCATTAGATCAACGTTAAATTAAAACAAGCCTAATGATCGCACAATTAATCCAAGTGTTTTCCATTTGTAGCATCATATGTACGTGAGTCCGACTTAGAGTACTAAACACTAGTTTAGTAATTGTTACTAAATGAGCATAATAGTCATTTCTCCATCAACAAAACTCGGTAACCACACCAAAATTATATTGTGGCAAACATGTACTAACTAGTGTTTTCATTTACCCGCTCACTAACCACACAAACACTAAATTGTGGCTAATATGTACTAACTATTGGATTGTTATATAATGGTCACCAAAAAATTTAGTAACTATTACTAAAGAATTCCTTAGTACCATAAGTCGTTGCCCATATGTACCGTATGCCGTTGGAAACTAAATTTATCATGTATATGGAAAAGTTCAAATTAACCAGCCACTAGTTGTCGTTGCCAATTGTAAATTACTAACAAATACATAAGACTATGTCAGCTAGTGGGAACATATATATTGAATCAGTGTGTCGTAGTGAAGGAGAATGAGTAGTATATATTATACTTGTAGTTGTAAAGAATGATTCATCTAAAGTCAAACTAATAATATTAAAATATCATATACTGCTTTGACGGATTAAGGTCTTTATACGCATTATGCTAGTATTTAATATCTTAGAGCAGTTCAATGTCACTAGCTACTTATAAATAGACATTGTTTGCATTGTGAAAGTATCTCATCCCTGCATAAACATATATACAAGATATAATAATTCCTAAAGATTGTTACTCTAGAAAACATGAAGACTACTTACTTGATTGTTATTACAACCTTCTTGGCCTTGGCATCTGCAGCCTTTGCATTTGATCCCAGCCCTTTGCAAGACTTTTGCGTGGCTATCAATGACACCAAGAACAGTGGTATGCATAATAATATATTTTTTATACATTTCATTACCTTTATGCTATGTATCCATCATATATAACATGTGTGTAAATGACTTGTCTCTAATGAGTTTAATTTGATTACAGTGTTTGTGAATGGAAAATTCTGCAAGGATCCAAAACTTGTTACAGCCAATGATTTCTTTTTCTCGGTGAAGGAAGGAAACACATCAAATCCACTTGGTTCCAAAGTGACTCCTGTTGCCGTGAATGAGATATTAGGACTAAACACTCTTGGTATCTCCCTTGCTCGTGTTGACTTTGCACCTAGGGGTCTGAATCCTCCACACACTCACCCTAGAGCCACTGAGATCCTCACAGTGTTGGAGGGTACTCTCTATGTTGGTTTTGTTACTTCAAATCCAGAAAACAGACTCATCACCAAAGTTCTAAATAAAGGAGATGTCTTTGTGTTTCCAATTGGTCTCATTCACTTTCAACTCAATGTGGGTTATGAAAAAGCGGTTGCTATTGTTGGACTTAGTAGCCAGAATCCAGGAGTTATCACTATTGCTAATGCTGTCTTTGGATCTAATCCACCCATCTCTTCAGAAGTTCTCACTAAGGCTTTTCAAGTTGACAAGAAAGTAGTGGACAATCTACAGAAACAATTTTGGTGGGACAACAACTAGAATTTGTATTAAGTAACTAACCAGATGAACTTCTAAATCGTATTTGCTTTGTTTGTTATGTTTAAGATTTTTTTCTAGTTCGATTATAATGAATTAGAAGTACACCAATGAATTCAAGGCTATGTTTACCTTGCTCTTATATTCATGTTTCTATTATTAATTTGAATAAAATATATTTTGATTTCTATATAAATTGTCTTTATGGAGGTGCATATAGAGTTTTACTTGTTTTTGAGAATTTGTCTCAATGACAGACCAAGCCCGTTAAGTGTTTGTGTGTGGACTTTAGATAATCAAAACAATTTGATGTTTAAAATAAATTTAAAATAAGTTGTTTCAAAAAAATAATTTAATCTTTTTTCCTCAAATACCACAAAAATGTATTTAGAAAATTACTTAAAACGATAAAAGTTTGATCGACTACTATAAAACGTTTTTTTTACACAAAAAATTTAGTGCATTTCATTCATGATAATAGTCTCAATACAGGTTGGCCTGAAATCAAAATGTGGGAGCTAGTATAGAATCTTGAACCCCATAGCTTTTGCTTCTTGAGGGAGAGGAATTCCACAGAACGTCATTGTTTTAACTTTGATAAACGCTCGTTTGTGGTCTCTGATACACATCCCAATACCGTACTTCCCTTATTGATTGAAAATGGTCGCATCCACATTGCACTTCAATTCCCTTTCTCCTGGTTTGATCCAATGTTGCTCTTGAGTAACACCTTGTTGGTGCATTGATCGGTTCGGGCCATGCTTGCTCTTCGCCACTTCCCAGTCCCACAAAAAATCCGTCACTCTTCTCATTGTTGGCCTTGTTTCCATGATGGATTTCTCCCAAACCATGTCATTTCGAGCTTTCCAAATCACCCACAAAACCATGGCGCGCACTCACTTTGCTGTGAAGTGAACATCGCTTCTAGTGAAATAAAAAGGCATTCCGCAAAAGATGAGGATGACATTCTAGCTTGTTGGATACTACTTTGCAACCCACTGTGTGCCCATAAATCAGATGCTTTTGGATAATAAAAAATAAGTAATTCAATTTAAATGTCTCAATTTAATACAACATCCACCCTAGTTAGTTGGCATTTTTACACGCTTGTGATATAGTAATTCAAATAGGTCTTCTTTGAAAATATGGAAAATTGAGAATTTAGAAAAAAGAAGGAAAAAACAGTTATTTTATAAGTTTTTGTGGGAGTGGATGAAAAGATTTGGTTTACTACAAAGACAAAACTCCTTTAGAAAGTGTCATAAGGCCGGAGGCAATATGTTTTGAGTAATTTTATTGACTTTGATTTAATTTTTTTTTACTATTTTAAAATTCTCACTTTTCTGTAAATTTTAGAGGATTTAAATAGGAGAATTCTAAGACACCCTTGAACTTTTGTTGAGTATCGAAATCCTATAAGCAAAATTAGTTGAAAAATTAAATTTGTTTTAAAATAATTAAATATAAAAAATGAGATATCATCAAGTGATTGGATGTTGGATACTCTAGGGTATCAGAGTATTCACTCATATAACTAAATTTATTTGTTAATTTTCTACGAGATACTAAGTTATTTTGGGTGCCATTGCTACCAGTTTTATGAGGCTGAAAGCCAAAGGAATCTACATAAATTGAGTTACAACCGTTCCAAATCCTTGAGTTCAAGATGTACATGGATTCTTCTAGACCAAATTATCAAAGCCAACTCAAGATGGAAGATTTTAATTTATCCAATGTTGCCAAGGGAGGTTTTGAGGGAGTGGTCCTTCATATATACTGGTTAAGTTCTTTGTAGCGCTACTATTCGTTTTGGCAAATCTCTTGTTGTATATTTGCTTCATGCTTGTGGATGAGATTTTGAAGACATGTTAAGTAGGAAGAATTGAAATGGTCCAGATTTTTACTTATAATATTAAGTACTTTAAAGACCTAGTACAAAAGTCTTAGTTAATAATTTTTTGATTAGTATGACGCTTAATCAATTAATTAATCTTTAACAACTGCAGGCTACCTATTCTTCTTGTTAATTAAACGTGTATGATTAAATCAACTCACTGATTTTGTCATAATGGTTAGTCAGGAGGCTCGGAAATAATTGAACATCATTGCATCAAGCTTGTCAATGTTTAAGGTTGAATTAATCTGAATTTTCTATTGAAATAAGTTACCAAATATTTTAAAGTTTTACTACTTGAAGATAGTATTTTTGAAAATAATAATAATAATATAATGAAAGACAACATACAACTTCAAGGGGTTGGTCTAGTGGAGCATGATAGAATTTGTATTCTAGAGGACTCGAGTTCTAATCCCCACTGATCCCTTGGGGTGAGGTAAATATAATTCTCTTCGTAATTGCTCAAAAAACCCGAAGGTTTTCCATGTCTTGGACAAGGGCATCACCCCCTCACTCTAAAACTTTATTAATAAAAAAAACAACATACGTTAGGGATGGCAAAAAAAAATACCCCCAACATACAGTGGGGGTATAGGGTATCCTAGTGGGGGTACAAAAAGTAAAACCCATATGGAACCCATCAATCCCACGTCTAAGAGCTTTAATTTTTCTACCCCTACATTTGCGTTTTTTTCCATTTTTATTCTTGCAAAACTGACCATTTCCGAATTTGTGTTAAACATAAATCCGTAGTGTATTTTTTCATTCCGAATTTATGTATTAATACATAAATCTGGAATGTAATTCTAATTTTAAGGATATCTTTTAATAGCGCTTATTTGAGTAAGTACTATTAAATGTTAGGTTCCAGATTTATGTTTTGGAATGATAATTCTGTCACGTTTAGACTCTTTAATAGCGCTTAATCAAACAAGCGATACTAAAAGAGATCCCTAAAATGTAATATACATTTCGGATTTATGTATTAATACATAATTCTGCAATATATTATTTATTTTCGTATTTATCTTAAATACATATATCCGGAATTATGTTTTAATACAAAAAATCTAGAAGTGGTGAGTTTTTTTTAAGGGTAAAAACAGTGGCGAATCCAGGACCGTGGGCTAGGGGTGAAAAATTTTCAAACACACATCGCTAAAAGAGTAATAAGAACTTAACAGATTCACAACTTGTGTTGCACTAGACCAACACAAATTAAATAGCACTAACAAGTTCCTAAATACAAATTAAATAGCACTATGAGAATCAATATATTCAGAAAATAAAGAACAGATTCAAATCAAATAGACTAATATAATCAAAATAAATTAAAGAATAGAAAGGAAAAAGAAGAAAGAAGACACACACACACACACACACACACACACACACACACACAGGAAAGAGGAAGTCACGGGAGTGATTGTACTGATATGAGAGAGAAAATCCTTTTTAAAATAAAATATGTGAGTGTAATGTGTTTTTTTTAGATAAGCAAAAAATTCATTGAAGGGAGCACAAGGGGTGCCCAACCCTTACAATGGAGATATAGGAAAGGGGGGGGGGGTCCTCCTTAAAACCTCACTGAGCCAAAACCCAATGGGAAAAAGACCCAGGAAGGAAAAAGAGTACCTAATGTGTGAATGTGACGCATTAGAGTAGTGCAAAACTAGGGACTTGGATGCGAAACTAGGGACTTTGGTGCAAAAATATTTCTCAGGGCGTGCAAAAACATTTTTTCCTATGGTATCGATGCTAATTTTATTTTTTCAGGGGTTCCCTTAAATCCCTTAGAGAACGTGTAGGTTCATCATTGGGTAAAAATAGAATAAAACGCAAACGTGGAGATTTGAGGTATAGGAGTGGGGATAGAAAAATTAAGGCAAAATATTTTCAGGCAACGAATATGTCCCTTAACCTTTTTTTTTTGTAACGATTGGGTCCCTTTTGTTTTAAAAACGTTGTAGAGTTACATTTTTTGTAATTTCCGTATGACTTCGTTACAAAAAATCTTATGTGGTTTTTACCATGCTTAAGTGAGAGTACACTTGTGAGATTCTTCATTTTCTTCGTGAAAGGGATTCTTCAACTTCTTCAATTAGAAGATGGAGAGATCTATGAACGGAGGTTTTTCTTCATCATCTTCGTGAAGGATTTATAGAAACGTTTTGACTTGTATGTTGAATCATCTCCATCTTCGTTTGAATCGTTTTTGAGTCGTATGGTTTCTTTTTTCTTCATAAAAACGAAACCCAGATTTGCTGTGAACGAAAACCAGATTTACTGTGAACGATTCTAAGATTCTGGGTTTGAATCGTATGTTGAATCATCTCCATTTTTGATTTGTTTTTATGGCTAAATCAATTGCTGCGAAATCCCTAAATCAATTGATGTGAAATCCCTAAATCAATTGTTTCGTTTTTCGTTCATATTTCGTTCTTCTTGTTCATATTTTGATTTGTTTTTATCCCCCAGATTTCAGATTCGTTTTCAGAACGAAGGAGAAGATGAACAAACCCAAAACTAAAAGAAGGAGAAGATGAACAGTAGACACACAAACTGACCATCACACGCACGCTGCCGCTGTCCGTCCGGTCGACCGGCTCAGCCATTTAGGAAAAATATGAATAACACGAGGTAGAAGATGATGAATATTTTGAATTTTTTTAGTTTTGAATAAAAAATTAATTTTTAATTAAAATTCTAGGTGGACCTGCCACATTACCACCACCGTTTAGCCACAACAACATCCACGTCAGTACCGTCAGCCACTTAAGTTTTTTTAATAGAGTTAAACGGAAATTATAAAAAGGATAACAGTGCAACGATTTTAAAACATAAAAGACCTATTCATTACCTGAGAATAACTTAAGCGTCCCGGGAGATATTTTGTCAAAAATTAAAGGCCCACATCTGTTCGAAGTGTTTGTGGTTTTGTTGCATCATATGGATGCCATAGGGAAACTAAATTTATCCTGAATATGGAACAGTTCAATTTACCAATACCATCATCATATATGTTCACTAAATATCCTTGCCAATTATAAATTATAAATTAATAACAAATATAAAAGACAATGTCAGCAGTGGGAACATACAGCGTGTTTGTGTAGGGAAGGAGAATTAATTAGTAGTATATGTAGTTGTTAAAGAATGATTCATGATCTAATATGTCTTACTAATATTAAAATATTATATACTACTTTGATTTATTAAGATTTACTGGGTCTTTATACGCAATGTGCAAGCAAAAATCATAGAGCGGTTCAATGTGAACATGCTTATAAATAGACATTGTTTGCATTGTGAAAGTATCTCACTCCTACACAAGATATATACAAGAAAAATACATAAGATCAGAATTCCTAAAAAGTGCTAGTAAAGAAAACATGAAGACTACTTACTTGATTGTTATTACAACCTTCTTAGCCTTGGCATCTTGTGTCTTTGCCTTTGATCCCAGCCCTTTGCAAGACTTTTGTGTGGCTATCAATGACACCAAGAACAGTGGTATGTATAATAATATATTTTTTTATACATTTCATTACCTTTATGGCTTTATGCTATGTATCCATCATATATAATATGTGTGTAAATGATTTGTCTCTAATGAGTTTAATTATTTGATTACAGTGTTTGTGAATGGAAAATTCTGCAAGGATCCAAAGCTTGTTACAGCCAATGATTTCTTTTTCTCAGTGAAAGAAGGAAATACATCAAATTCACTTGGTTCTAAAGTGAGTCCTGTTTCAGTTAATGAGATATTTGGACTAAACACTCTCGGTATCTCCCTTGCTCGCGTTGACTTTGCACCTAGAGGTCTAAATCCTCCACACACTCACCCTAGAGCAACTGAGATCCTTATAGTGTTGGAGGGTACTCTCTATGTTGGTTTTGTTACGTCAAACCCAGACAACAGACTCATCACCAAAGTTCTCCACAAAGGAGATGTATTTGTGTTCCCAATTGGTCTCATTCACTTCCAACTCAATCTGGGTTATGAAAAAGCTGTTGCCATTGCTGGACTTAGCAGCCAAAATCCAGGAGTTATCACTATTGCTAAAGCTGTGTTTGGATCTAATCCACCTATCTCTGCAGAAGTTCTCACCAAGGCTTTTCAAGTGGACGACAATGTAGTTAACTACCTTCAGAAACAGTTCTGGTTGGACAACAACTAGAATTTGTATCAAGTAATTAAGCATATGAACTTCTAAATATTATTTGTTTTGTTTGTTATGTTTAAAAAAAATTTCTAGTTCGATTATAATGAATTATAAGTACACCAATGAATAAAATGCAAGGCCATGTTTACCTTGCTCTTATATGTTCATGTTTCTATTATTTGAATAAAATATATTTTGATTTCTAACGAGAATTTGTTTCAGTGACAGACCAAGCCTGTTAAGTGTTTTTGTGTGGGCTTTAGATAATCAAAGTGACTTAATATATAATATAAACATCAAGACTATTAGAAAATTACTTAAATCGGTTACCGTCTTGATTGAATACTATAAAAAGAAATTATAATGAAAAAGTATTTAAAAATCTCAATTTAATACACCTTGGCATTTTTACAAGCTTTTGGTAATTCAAATAGGTCTTTTCTTTTACCAGACAAATAGGTCTTCTTTGAAAACATGGGAAATTGAGAGTTTAAGAAAAAAAATATAGTTATTTCATAAGATTTGTAGGAGTATGTAAAAAGGTTTGGTTTACTACGTAGACTAGACTTCTCTAGAAAGTATCCTAAAGTCGGAAGCAATATGTGATCACTAATTTTTTTGACTTTGATATAATTATTTTTAGGTAAAAACGCACTTTCATTTCTTTATGTTTATCATAAATTTTAATTTAGTCCTATAAGATTTTCTTCTCTGGTCATTTTGGTCTTTTATGTTTCAAACTTTTAACAAAATTAATCTTTTTTGAACTTTTCATCCAAACCCGTTAATAGAAGCTGAGTTGGCCGTTACAGCTGTGATGTGGCTTTCGGTGTTAGCTTGTACGTGGGAGAGGTATGAATGACATGGATTTACCTAATTTTACACTTAAAATTTAAATCATCTTACCCATTCCATCATCTTCTTTCTTAAAATCAAACCCTAAATTCACATTTCCAAAACTACCACCATCTCTAGTCACCGTCCACCGCCAGCAATGCCATGGGCCCATCACAGTCCTTCCTCATCTCTTTCTTGCTCAAGGATCTCCATCTTTCTTTTTCACCGCAACACATCTCAAAGAAGTTATGGGGATGTGGGTATTTTGTGATAAGATTTCTGGTTGACTCATGGTTATATTTAGCCATTGATATGCAAATCTGAGTTTCCACAAAACACCAAGTGTTTCATTTGGGTCCTATAAATTTTGTTAGTTTCATTTTAGTCCTTTGAGTTTATTAAAATTTTCACTTTTGATATGGTTAAAAGAACAAGGTTTAAAGGTATATGTATGTCGTCCCTGCAAATATCTCCAAAATCCAGTTTCGTCCCGAAAAAAAAAATTAAAAAGCCCTTGCAAAAACAAAACGCTTCTAGTTTAGTCTCTCTATTAACTTTCCATCTTCAAAACGAGGAAAGTTAATAGAGGGACTAAACTAGAAGCGTTTTGATTTTGCAAGGCTTTTTTTAAATTTTTTCTAGTTGTTCCTTTTGGTGGCTCCTTCTGCTAACCTCCACTCTCTCGCCACGAAATTTCTCCATTCTTTTTGTTCGTTCTCCTTCCCCTTACACTTAAATTAAATCTACAAGTCTATGACACACATTTATCATGAGTTGTTTCTAGATCTAGAAATTTGAAATGGTGTTGAAAATTGATTTAGTTTTCACTGTGAATGAGGAAGTTAGGATTTAGTTTTGCGGAAAAAATATGATAGATTACGGTGTTAAGGAAGAAGATGATAGATGGGTTAAATGGGTTTAGTTTAAATTGTAAATGTTGTTAAAAATGGGTTTAGTTTTATTTTAGTTGAAAATTGAAATGGTGTTTAAATTAGGGTTTAGTTTGAGGAAGAAGAAGATGATTTTAATTGTAAAGGACAAAACTGAAATTTAAAATAAACTTAAATGTAGGCCAATAGTCATCAATTTAACGGACACATCAGTTTCCGCTAACTCGGATGCATGGAAAAGACGAAACCGACATTTAAAATAAACTTAAAGGACTTAAATGGCAAAACTGACATTTAAAATAAACTTAAAGGACCAAAAGTGTAACTCCAAGTTTGGGTGCAAGTGGTTAATGCACTCCATCTTAATGGGTGGACTCGGCTAGTACCCGGGTTCGTTCCCCGGTAATATTTAGGGCTCCTTTCCCTTGGATACCGGAGGGGGTTAAAGACCCCTAGACCAAAATAAGGACAAAAAGTGCATTTTTGCCCTATTTTTACTGTTTTAAAATTCCCACTTTTCAATAAATTTTAGATAATTAAAATAGCCAAGGATGGATACAGGTTATGCTAATTTGCCCCCCACTAAGGTCAACAATATTTAGCCTAAATATACTAAATAAAATTGTTTTGCCCTATAAAAAATAGATGTTGCTCCTATGAAACAGTTTTTACAAAAAAGTACATGTAAATAGTTATAAGAGATATAAGAGAGAATAAATTGAGAGAATAAATTTACATATATTTTCTCTCTTTATTCTTATAATTTTGACTTCTCTTCTAACAGTGAACACACAAATCGAGGCCATACACATTAGATTTCGAGATTATGTTTCTTCTATCACGAAACTAGGTATTTTGTTAAAATTTATAGTTATTTTTTATATAAAAATATTACGGACCAATTTTTTGCCTCCGCTAACAAAAATTCATGGATCTATCACCGAAAATAACTAAATATATTTGTAACTTTTCTATAAAACTAACTTGTTTTAGGTGCCCTTCCTACCAGTTTCACTATTAAAAAATTGTTTTAAGAGAGGTATTTTTGAGACGGACAATTATTCATTAGTGAGGGATTTAGCTACTAAAATAGAAATCACATCAACTTTTGCTGGATACATGTTTGCAACGAAGTTAGTGAGGGAAAATATCCATCTTTAAAATTTTCGTAATTGTCGTGACCGTGATCCCGACGTAGACGGCACAAAAATTGATTATTTTAGGGAGTCACCACCCAATTTATTTAATAGGGAAATTAAGAAAAACCTACATTCAATTTATGGTCTGCGTAACCTAGGTTGGATTCGGGGGTCGGTTTTGCAAAGGGAAGGGCGAAAACCTAATTTCACTACACCCCTAATACATCTGTCCTAAGACAGTTACCCTAAATCTGATTGTGCAAGTATTAATAAATTACTTAATTATTTGTCTTACCCCAAAAATAAAATAGAATAATATTTAGTAAAAAAAATAACAAATTATTTACAAAGAAATAAAATAAGAACTAACTTAGAAACATTTAATTTTGACTTGACGGGGAAGCCTCGCTCCTACGTATCCTCAGGTGCAATGAGGAACTCAAAAGTCACGTAGTTATTTCTTGAAAATTGTTGTTGGTTGGTTGATTTTATTTTTGAAGGGGTTGAAGATCAAAGCCGTACAGCTAAAGTCTCTTAAACCGGAATTGACAAGATGTACATCTCAGTCAAACCCACTTTTATAATTTTTATGAAAATAGGTGTTAAAAGAAAAGAAAAACTGATTATTTATTAGGAAAAATTAATTTGGCTTGACGGGGAAGCCCCGCTCCTACGTATCTCCGTGTGCGGAGAAACAAAGGCTACGTAGTTCTTCTAGAAAATATTTGTTTGTTGATTGGTTTTAATTTTTGAAAGGGGTTTAAGATCAAATTTGTACAGCTAAAGTCTCTTAAACCGGGATTGACAAGATGTACATCTCAGTCAAACCCAATTTTGTTGTTCTCGTAGGCTTTTTTGAAAGAAATTGTATTCTTGAAAGAAATAAATAAAAAAAATGAAAAGGGGGTGTAACAGTAAAATGAGGGTGTAATTAACAGAGAAAGGTGTTGTATTACTAAAAGGGGGTGGGAAGAGTAAGCCCAGTTCATTTTTTAGGTGAGCTGGTCCGTGTAAAAGAAAAAAACAAGTGGGCTTCTGGGGGCGTTGTAGTGATGAAACAGAGGGGGTGTGAGAAGCTATGGCAGTCCACATTTCGTTTTTGGGCTGTCAGGCTGTTGGCCTTCGAAATAAAAGGAAACGGGTATAAAAGGAAATTAGGGTTTTACAATAGACCTAACTTTCATTCGTTCACTCTCAGCGCCGCTTCGCTACCATGAATGAGAGAGAGAGAGAGAGAGAGAGAGAGAAATTTTCCTTCTTCACCCTGAGAGAGAGAGAGAGAGAAAGCTCGCGAGAATGGGAGGGAGAGAGAGAGAGAGAGAGAAAAGGACTTCGGGTAAGAGAAAATAGGGTGGGGGGGTGGGGTGCGAACACGATGGCCCCGTCGCCACGGCGGAGGAGTTCGGAACGGTGATGGCCACCGTACGGTGGCCGAAGCTTTTGGGGTGGTTTCCTATCACGTTTTCGGTGGCCGGCGAGGGAGGGGGATGTTGCGACGGAGGTGGTTCACGTCGGAAAAAAATCACGCGCATAGGGAGCCAGTCATAGGGCTGATCGACGGCGGCGCTTGGGAGGAGGACCACCATCCGTGGTGGTCGGAGTTCGAAGGTGTGCGCTATTATTACTATTATTATTTATACCAAAATCTGTTTCTATTCTCTTCCTATTCCGATTTCAATCCTGCATTTTTTTTCCTATTTGATTTTTTAGAGGAAAAACAAACTATATCTGTACCCTAACCCTTTTTAGATCTAAAACCCTAATTCATTTTACTCCGAAACCCCTTTTTCATATTTAATCCGAGACATAATTTTCTTTTGTTCTGAAATCCTAATTTCTTTGCTAAGGCCCTAGTTTTTATTTTTTATTTCGTTTTTCATGATAAATAAAAAAAATAACTAAAACTGAACCTAATTTATTTTTAAAACGGAACCTAATTTTTATTCATCATTCATTTCCTAATGAAAATAAACACACAGAAATATAGAAAAACCAACCTAAATCTCCAGCTTCTGAAAAAGACTCCCTTTTGCTCGCAAAAAATAGGATAGCTGCTACCTGCTCCTCTGCTCTCCTGAATACCCTTCTGAACTAAATGTAGTGGTGATTAGTGTTTCGGTGTGAACCCCCTAATTTTTTAGTAATGGATTTTCGGATTTCTCTGTCTCTGTCCCTTAATTTGGTTTTCGGATTAGCATTTTATAGTCATTTTTTGGAATTCGAAAATTATTTTTTTTGGTCCTCTATTATTACTGATTAATGCATTGTCTTTGGGACAGCTAATGCTTTGTGTGTAGCTGACTCAGGGCCTGTGTGTAGCTGACTTAGCCTTGAATTGTTTCCATTTCAGGATCTTGGGCAGCTGGTGAAAGCTTGCTCTACAGGCTTAGGAGAAGGAGCGGAGGCGCACGACTACTGGCAGGGATTAGGGTTTTTTTTGGGCCTTTCTCCTTTTTTTTTCTGACAGTTAGGAGTAAATTTTTTTGGGGCCCATTTGAGGCCTGCTTTTTATTTGTAACTCTGGCATATGTTTGGGCCAAGTGTAACTAGACATTTTATAAATAAATTTTTTTCACACACCTCCTATTTTATTATTACTATTATTATTACTAAACAAAGGGAATTAAAATAAACGCAACAAACATATCGGACTAAACGCGAGAAAATGCTAAAAACACCGATGCGATGAATACGCGTACAACCTAAATATTTGCCAAAGGGAAAAGTAAATAAATAAATAAAAAATATACCGATTAAAATTGGGTGTTTAAAGTTGCCCCTCTGTGCTTACTTTCTTACGAGATAATACATAAAACTATGTTTTTTTGTATTATCAAAGTAAGGAATTAGCACAGATATGAACATCAATTTTAATTGGTGAAATATGCACAATTATCTTTTGACTGTTAAAGTTAAGTACAAACAATGCCGGAGATGAATTGATAGCACCAAGTTTCAAGACAATGCCAGGGCGAGACTGATAGCATGAAAATTAAAGACAATGCCAGGGCGAGACCGATAGCACAAAACTAAAGACAATTCCAGGGCGAGACCGACAGCATGAAAATTAAAGACAATGCCAGGGCGAGACCGATAGCATGAAAATTAAACACAATGCCAGGGCGAGACCGATAGCATGAAAATTAAAGACAATGCCAGGGCGAGACCGATAGCACAAAATTAAAGACAGTGCCAGGGCGAGATCGATAGCAGGAAAATTAATGACAATGCCAGGGCGAGACCGATAGCATGAAAATTAAAGACAATGCCAGGGCGAGACCGATAGCAGAAAATTAAAGACAATGCCAGGGCGAGACCGATAGTATGAAAATTAAAGACAATGCCAGGGCGAGACCGATTGCACAAAATTAAAGACAATGCCAGGGCGAGACCGATAGCATGAAAATTAAAGACAATGTCAGGGCGAGACCGATAGCACAAAATTAAAGACAATGTCAGGGCGAGACCGATAGCATGAAAATTAAAGACAATGCCAGGGCGAGACCGGTAGCATGAAAATTAAAGACAATGCCAGGGCGAGACTGGTAGCAAAAAATTTAAAAACAATGCCAGGGCGAGACCGATAGCCCAAAATTAAAGACAATGCTAGGGCGAGACCGATAGCTTGGGAGGAGGAGGACCACCATCCGTGGTGGTCGGAGTTTGAAGGTGTGCCCTATTATTACTATTATTTATACAAAAATCTGTTTCTATTCTCTTCCTATTCCGATTTCAGTCCTGCATTTTTTTTTACCTATTTCATTTTTTAGAGAAAAAAAACTATATCTGTACCCTAACCCTTTTTAGATCTAAAACCCTAATTCATTTTACTCCGAAATACCTTTTTCATATTTAATCTGAGACATAATTTTCTTTTTATCTGAAATCCTAATTTCTTTGCTAAGGCCCTAGTTTTTATTTTTTATTTCGTTTTTCATGATAAATAAATAAAATAACTAAAACTGAACCTAATTTATTTTTAAAACCGAACCTAATTTTTATTCATCATTCATCTCCTAATGAAAATAAACACACAGAAATATAGAAAAACCAACCTAAATCTCCAGCTTCTGAAAAAGACTCCCTTTTGCTCGCAAAAAATAGGATAGCTGCTACTGCTCCTCTGCTCTCCTGAATACCCTTCTGAACTAAATGTAGTGGTGATTAGAGTTTCGGTGTGAACCCCCTAATTTTTTAGTAATGGATTTTCGGATTTCTCTGTCTTTCTCCCTGTAATACCCTAATTTTGTCCGATCATAATTGAGAGATTTTTTTTTTATGTCATGTATTATTTTCTTGTTTTTATTGCTATGGGTTTTAATCACCAAAAATATTTTATTTAGAAGTGAAGAAATAAAAATAAGCCAAGAAGGAAGTGGGGGGGGGGGGTCTATTAAAAATAAGGTGTTGTCATGGAAACCCAACCCAGCAAAAATGGGTAGCCCAATTCGCATGACCCAACCCAACACAAAAAAAAACCACTAACCCACAACCCATAACCCATAACCCAACTCATCACAAAACCCTAATTCCCCTCCTCCTAACCCTAATTCGACTTCCCCCTTTACCCTAAAAGCCATCCACATTCACTCTCCCCCTTAACCCAAAAAATCATCCACATTCATCCCCAAAAATCCTCCTCCATATTCGACCCCACCCCCCTATTATCCCATGGTCAAACCCCACCTTTCTCCCTTCCACACTCCACCTCTCCTCTTTTCTCTCAATACCACTTCCCCACACTTCCCACTTCCCCATTTTTCCCTTCCCAATACACTCAACCTCACTCTTTCCCTTTCTCTTTCCTCCCTCACCTACGGCTCTCCCCCCCTCTCTCACACCCACATTTTATTTTTTTTCCCCTTCACCAAACCTCTTCCACTTCAATCACTTCACACACTTCACTCCTCTTCCACTCTCTCTCTCTCACACTCAACCCTAAAACAACACCACACTCAACCTTCACTTCATCCTCTCTTTCTCTCCCTCACCCACGACTCTCTCCTCTCCCCTCCTCTCACACACTCATTTTCTTTTCTCTTCACACACTCATCCATTCCTCTCCCTATCACACACTTCACACATGGCACTCCCTTCCTTCCTCTCACCTTCTCCATGCCCATACCTTCAACCATCACCTCTCCCCTCATCTCTCATGTTTTTTTTTTATTTTTCCCTTCAACAACTCTCCCCAAACCCCCATATCATGTCAGAAAATCACTGTGCAAGTTGATGAAGAAGGAAAACGAAGGCAACATTTTTGTATAAATAGGGGTCACACCTTAGGAGAGGGGGGACGGATTTACTCTTAGAAAAAAAGGGGAAAAATCTTCTGAAAAAAAACTAGGGTTTCAAAGAGAGAAAAAATTTTTAGAGTTTCTTTTAGAAAAATTTTCTTCCCCTTCTTTTCTTCCTTCTTAGATTTTTTTTAGTTTAAAGTTTTGTTGTATTGAGAGATCCGAAGAAGAAAGCTTGGATTGGTTCAAGGTACAAAAATGTAATAATTCATAGTATTGTTGCTTTTTTGTAATTTTTAGTTATTGTAATTTTGTTCATATTATCATTGCCTTTTTTATTTTAATTATTGTTGTTCACGTTTTTTTTAAAAAAAAAATATTAGTTGCTGTTTTTAATTATTGTTGTCACTTTTTGCCTTTTTTTAGTTTTTTTAGTTGCTGTGCTAAAAAAAATATATTAGTTGTCACATTAAAAAAAATAATATATTAGTTTAGAGGCTGTTTTTATATTATATTTTTGCTATTTGTTATTTATTTTGTTGTTTGTTATATTGTTTTTAAATTTTCGGATTAAAAAAAAAGTGATAAAAAAATATGTTGTTTTTTTTAAAAAAATGGTTACTAATTTTCGGAGTAAAAAAGGTAAAAAAAAAATGTTGTTTTTTTTATAAATAATTACTAATTTTCGGATTAAAAAAGTGATAAAAAAAATGTCGTTTTTTTAATAAACAATTACTAATTTTCGGATTAAAAAAAAAGTGAAAAAAAAAATGTGTTCCTTTTTTTTTATTTTCGGATTAAAAATAAACCTTTTTAAAAAAAAAATATTTTCTTAAAAGAAATGGTTACTAATGGCACTACCCTTTTTTTTTTAAAAGAAAAAATAACAAATGACCATTCTTCCAAATAAAAAACAAACAAGGTACCCTTTTATTAAATAGTAACTAGGACAATCAAAAAACAAAAGAATTTTTCTTCATATCACTTGTTTAGTCTAGTTTTTTTTTTAAAAAAAAAAGCGCTTCAAGAATCACGTGTTCTAGAGTCGAATAAAAAAAAATAATAAAAATAAACCAATCAATCGTTTTTTTTTTTAGCGTCAAAACGCTATTTGCACCCCCGGCATCCATTTTTTTTAAAAGCGCCAAAACGCTATTTGCACCCCCGGCATCCTTTTTTTAAAAGCGCCAAAACGCTATTTGCACCCCCGGTGACCCTTTTTTTTTCTAGCGTCAAAACGCTATTCACACCTCCCTTTCAATACAACTCCTCTATTATTTGCACCCCCCCCTTTTTTCACCTACTCCGCTTTTATTCACAACGTGATGCTTCCGAACCGTTTTTTTTCCTTTCTTTCGAAAAATCGAATTCGCGCAAAAAAAATAGGTTGTCTATAGCGGTCACTCTGGGCCTCGCTTGTTTGAACGCTATAAATACCTTCTTTTCCGAATAAGCCATTAATGACGACCACTCTGGATTTATCTGTTTGGTCACCATGAACGGCCTCTAGTTTTCCCAAACTTTTCAAAAAAAAATAAAAAAAAATATCAACAAATATTTTCTACCCAAGAACTACGTAGCTTTGATTTCTCCATCGCACCCGGAGATACGTAGGAGCGGGGGCCCACTCCCGTCGAGCGCAAAAAACTAAAATTTTTATTAAGTCTTCTTTTCCGTTTTTTTTGCAAATAACAAAAAAGGGTAAATTAAAATGTTTTCTTTAAACTAGTTTTTTTTCTACACATTTAATTAAAAGGTAACCTTTTTAGGATGTTGCGGGGTGCTAGCACCTTCCCCGCACTTAATCGACCCCCGAACCCAAAAACAAAGGTTTTTTCAATGTTTTCCTAAAAATAAATATTGATGGCGGCTCCATTGTTCAAAAACAACGAAGGATCCCTCCTCCGGATTTTTCGGTCGCTACACTCCCTTAAGTTGGTTTTCGGATTAGCATTTTATAGTCATTTTTTGGAATCCGAAAATTAATTTTTTTGATCCTCTATTATTACTGATTAATGCATTGTCTTTGGGACAGATAATGCTTTGTGTGTAGCTGACTCAGGGCCTGTGTGTAGCTGACTTAGCCTTGAATTGTTTCCATTTCAGGATCTTGGGCAGCTGGTGAAAGCTTACTCTGCATGCTTAGGAGCAGGAGCGGAGGCGCACGGTTGCAGGCAGGGATTAGGGTTTTTTTTGGGGCTTTCTCCTTTTTTTTTCTGACAGTTAGGAGTAAATTTTTTTGGGGCCCATTTGAGCCTGTTTTTTTTTTGTAACTTTGGCATATGTTTGGGCCAAGTGTAACTAGACATTTTGTAAATAAAATTTTTTCACACACCTCCTATTTTATTATTACTATTATTATTACTAAACAAAGGGAATTAAAATAAACGCAACAAACATATCGGACTAAACGCGAGAAAATGCTAAAAACACCAATGCGATGAATACGCGTACAACCTAAATATTTGCCAAAGGGAAAAGTAAATAAATAAATAAAAAAATATACCGGTTAAAATTGGGTGTTCACAGTAACAAAATACCCCAAAGTAACTGTTAGAGACGAATTTTTGAGAGAGAACACATTCCTCACTAAAGTAAGTTGTCACTAGATCCCTCACTAATATCAGTTCCTCATTAAATCCATCACAAAAACATTTTCAACAAAAATTTCCCGCGTTGGTTATCCTCCCTCCAACTCTTCTAGAAATCTGAAGTGAACCTCAGATCTCTATCCGAAACAATACTCTTAGGAACTCCATGAAGCTTCACAATCTCCCGGATATAAATCTCTGCCAACTTCGACACCGGATACGTGATGCTGATAGGAACAAAATGAGACGATTTCGTTAACCTGTCAACAATCACCCAAATTGCATCAAACCCTTTCGCAGTATTAGGCAATCCCGTTACAAAATCCATCGAGATACCATCCCATTTCCACTCTGGAATTTCCAACGGTTGCATCAACCTAGCAGGCTTCTGATGCTCGACCTTTGACTTCTGGCAAGTCAAACATGCATAAACGAACTGCGCCACATCTCGCTTCATACCAGGCCACCAAAACAACTTTTTCAGGTCTTGATACATCTTTGTAGCTCCCGGATGAATACTTAACTTACTTCTATGACTCTCTTCCAGAATTGCTTTCTTCATCTCCGTGTCATCAGGAACACAAATCCTACCACGGAACCTCAACACATCTTGGGAATCCAATCTGAAATCCTCATTCTTCGATTGATCACCCTCAACCATCAAGTCTACCAGCTTAACATCTGATTTCTGGGCTTCTCTGATGCTGTCCAGAAACTCATTACCAATCTTCAACATTCCTAACTTAACGCTCTGAGGTGTCACTTCACAAACCAGACTCATATATCTGAACTCCTCAATCAGCTCTATCTCCTTAACCATCATTGCCGACATATGCAAAGTCTTCCGGCTCAAAGCATCAGCCACGACATTAGCTTTGCCTAGATGATAGTTCAAACCGAAATCATAGTCCTTCAACAACTCCAACCATCGACGCTGCCTCATATTCAGCTCCTTCTGGTCAAACAAATATTTCAAACTCTTATGATCACTGGACACCTCAAATCTGGAACCATACAAATAGTGCCTCCAAATCTTCAACACAAAGACTACTGCAGCCAACTCTAAATCATGCGTGGGATAATTCTTCTCATGAACCCTTAACTGCCTCGACGCATACGCGATAACCTTCCCATCTTGCATAAGCACACCACCTAAACCCATTTTTGACACATCACAATACACCAGAAACGACCCTTCCGGATTGGGCAACGTCAAGACAGGAGACGTTGTCAACCTCTTCTTCAATTCCACGAAACTTTCTTCACATCGGGCGTCCCAAACAAAAGCCTTTCCTTTGCAGGTTAACTGAGTTAACGGAAGTGCTAACTTAGAAAAACCTTCAATGAACCTTCTATAATAGCCGGCCAACCCCAAAAAGCTTCTAATTTCAGTTGCCGACTTCAGAGCCTCCCAATTCAACACTGCTTCTACTTTCGACGGATCCACTGCAATACCATTACCAGAAATGACATGACCGAGAAAACTCACTTCTGACAACCAGAATTCACACTTAGACAACTTTGCATACAGCCTCTTCTCTCTCAGGATCTCCAATACTAATCTCAAATGCTCTGCAAGCTCTTCCTCCGACTTCGAATAAATCAGGATGTCGTCAATGAACACAACCACGAACCGATCCAAGTAAGTATGGAATATACGATTCATGTACTCCATAAATACACCCGGCGCGTTAGTGACACCGAACGGCATCACCGAATACTCATAATGCCCATACCGCGTCCTGAAAGTAGTCTTCTGAACATCTCCATCCTTCACCTTGATCTGATGATAACCTGATCTCAAATCAATCTTGCTGAACACTCGAGCACCAACTAACTGATCCATCAAATCGTCTATCCTCGGCAGCGGATACTTGTTCTTAATGGTCACCTTATTCAGCTGCCTATAATCAACACACAACCTCATGCTTCCATCCTTCTTCTTCACCAGCAACACAGGAGCTCCCCACGGCGATACACTCGGCCTAACAAACTTCTTCTCAAGCAGATCTTCAAGTTGCTTCTTCAACTCAGACAATTCTGATGCAGACATCCTGTACGGTGCCATAGACACAGGCCTCGTACTGGGTACAAGATCAATAGAAAACTCCACTTCCCTCTCAGGCGGCACACTTGGAATCTCATCAGGGAAAACATCAGGGAATTCGCGCACCACCTGCAACCCTTCAATGATAGCTTGATTCTCAACAGACAGCGATGCCATCAGCGAGAATAACTGAACTCCTTCCTTCATCAACTTCCGCAGCTGACTAGCGGATAACAGACCAGACTCCCCCTCTTCAAAACTCACCGACTTGCGACGACAATTAATATGAACATGGTTATGCTCTAACCAGTTCATTCCCAAGATTACATCCAATCCGCTCAACGGCAAGCAAACAAAATCCACAACAAAGTCTCTGTCGAAGATCGACAAGGGACACTGAAAACACACTAGAGAGGTAGTTACCGACCCATTAGCTAGAGTGTCGACAACCATCTCTCCATTCATAGCAGACAATACAAGACCCAACTTCTTACAACAATCCGCAGCAATAAAGCAATGAGTAGCACCAGTATCAACAATAGACTTTAAAGGAGTACCATTAATGAAGCACGTACCTCTAATGAGTCCATCATCTTCAGTAGGCTCTTCACCTGCTAAAGCGAACACTTTTCCACTGGACCTCTCCTTCTTCGGCTTCGGACACTATGTACTGATATGCCCTCCTTCACCACAGTTGTAGCAGACCACTACCTTGCTCTCACATTCGGCCACCACATGGCCGTCCTTCCCGCACTTGAAACACCTCTTCACGTCGCTTCTGCACATGACACTCTTGTGGCCAGGCTTGCCACACTTAAAACACACAATGCTAGCAGGGGCATCTCCCCCACTAGTCCTCTTGTCAGCACCAGCTCTCTGCTTACCCTTGCCCGCAGGGACCTCATACGGCTTACTACGGCCTTGAAACTTGCTCCTTTTATCGTTCACAATCTTGTAGTGAGCATTACTATCCTCCTCAAAAATTCTGCAACTATCAATCAAGTCAGCAAAGACACAGATCTTCTGATATCCGATTGCTTTCTTGATCTCGGGCCTCAAACCATTCTCGAACTTGATACACTTGGAAAACTCAGCAGTAGCTCCAGTGTAATGCGGATAGAACTTTGCTAGCTCCACGAACTTAGCGGCATACTCCGATACGGACATACTCCCTTGTTTCAGCTCTAGAAACTCAATCTCTTTCTTCCCTCGGACATCTTCCGGATAATACTTACGGTTAAACTCTCTGCTGAACACTTCCCAGGTAATCTCTTCATTAGCAGTCTCCAACCTCTGCCTCGCCTCTAACCACCAATCATCAGCTTCCTCAGCTAGCATATGCGTACCATAGCAGACCTTCTGTGCTGGAGTACAATCCATCACTCGAAAGATCCTCTCCATTTCTTTCAACCAAGCCAAAGCACCATCGGGATCATACCTGCCCTTGAACGTGGGCGGATTCTCTCTCTGAAATGTCGCCAGACTGCGAGTCCCAGCATTCTCACCGGCATTCTGCTGATTCTCCACAGCCTGCGCCATAGCAGCTAGAGCAGCAGCAATTGCAGCATCGTTCCTCCCAGCCATTTCAACTCACTTGCTACAAAACAAACAACAGTTAGATATAATTGACAACACACCATTGTCAATTGACACTACGACTGGACAACTTGGCCGGACAGACCGAACTTTTGCTCTGATACCACTAATGTAACACCCCTTTTCTACCCGGTAATTATTTAATAAAATCAGAGTTACAAAAGAAAAAAAATTCATTATTCCATACTTCGAAAAGAGATGTCACACATTCATCGATAAACAAAACCTCACGTACGATATATAACACTTTGTCAAAAATACATCACCACGCAGCGGAATAGAAATAAGTTTCAAAACATAAAATCATAACATCCTGAATGAACTTCAAATAAATAAAATGCAACAGCCAAAGTCTAACGTTCATCCCCCCCTTGAGTGTTACATATCAAAGCAAAGGACACCGACTCAGACTAGCGAAGGTAGCTAAGCCTTCACTCGCGATCACCTGCACGTTACCGCATAGGGGTAACATTCAAACAGAAGGGCTGAGATATCTTCAATATAATAGCGTAAATGATAGGAAATATGCTAGAATATGACAACTATATCTACCCTTCCACTACACACATCGAATTATAAACACACGTCAAATTGTAAACACCACAATCAGTCACCAATATCATGATAATGCATGAATGCAACCCACACCAACGGGCATATGCATGTGGTACCAAATCACCGAAAGTTTTTGCATGTAAATAGAGGCGTCACCAAAATTGAGAGCTTTCACACCCGGCTCACCAATTTAGAAAAATTGATCTTTCACACCCAGCTCCAAGACCAAAGGCCTTCACCGAAATAAATGCGTATGCTGTATGCGACACCATGAATGCACACAGACAATCATCAAAAATTAGTCACAATGTGACACACCAAAAATCAATCACCGAATAACACCAAAATTGGGCTTTCACACCTAGCCCAACGACACTGAACTACCCGAAACTACGGAACACCAAGATTTGGAGCCTTCACACCTAGCTCAAACAACACCAATACTTGAGCCTTCACACCTAGCTCAAACAGCACCAAGACACCGGGATGACAACAATTTTCCAAAACATTTGAGACGCGATGATTTTTACCTACACCGGAGACAACGACCATTTTCCAAAATACTTGGGACGACGACAATTTTCCAAAATATTCGAGACGCGACAATTTTTCTTTTCCAAAACAGCAACATTTAACGGCTAAGCCAACGGCTAACAATTTCCAGAAAATAGATCACTTTGCCTCAAATTAGAATATTCAGCTAGGCCTCTGAATAAGCTTTCCAAAACATTTTGAAACGTCTCAATCGGACTTCCGAGTCAAAAGATATCTCAAAAACAAAACAGAGGAAAACTGAGACACATCCTGAAAACGGCGCCCAGGAGCAGGGCGCCTAGCAGGCAACACGCAGAAACTGGCCAACAAACAGAAATTGGCGCCCTTGGCGCCCAAGAAGGCCAGAACAGCACAAAAACGCAACATGGCACAGGATATGGCGCCATTGGCGCCCAGACATAGTAAGACACCAACAACAACTATTCTGGCGCCCATGGCGCCCCTGCGCCAAGACACAGCAACACACACACGCACACTGGCACACGGCGCCCACACACAGGGCTCCAGAAACAGCAACACAGTGCCCAGCAATGGCGCCCAGCACCAGGGCTCCAAAAACAGCAACTAGGACAATGGCGCCCATGGCGCCCTAGGGGTCAATATTTTCGTTATTTCACCAATTTAAATCACCAATTCTTAACCACCAATGTCAATTATCATGAATTGTCAACCACAACCTCAAACAACAATTAATCGAACACTTAGCATGCAATTCGTGATAACAACAATGAACACCAATTTTTAGAATTACAACAATCACCAACAAGCCAATATTTCAATCAACATAGTCATGATTCAACTACCATCAAACCAACATCAAAATCAAACAATAACCTCAGCAAGTCATGATTCAACTACCCACATAACCCCATCATGAAACCCTATTATAGAGAAGAACCCCACCCTTACCTTATAGTAGGAGAACACTAATCCTCTTGATCAAGTCACCAACAATAACCTCAGCAACACAGCTCCTCTCTTCTCCTTGAACTCGCGAAATCCTCCTCTTCTTCTCTCTTGGATGTGCGCCGAATCCTCTTCTCCTCTCCTCTCTTCTATTCGCGACTCCTCTCTCTCTTTTTCTCAAACAAATGCGCAATGAGCCAAAACCCTAGCCTAGGCGCTTCACCAATGCGCCTAGCTAGTGGGCTTTTGGATCACGAGCTTTTCTCCACAGCTTAGCCCAATTCCTAATCAACACACCCTAAGTTAATTAAAACACCATTTTAATATTTTAATACGACTACACCAATAACATACCTAAATATTTAATTGAAATTAATAATTAAATATTTGGGCGTTACAGTGGTGTGGTGGTGGTGGTGAAGGGTATTGGGGTAGAGCAAGAAGATAGAGTGAGAGAAGAGTGTGAGGAGGTGGTGGTGGTGTGGTGGTGGAAGAGTGAAGAGAGAAGAAGAGTGTGAGAGGAGGTGGTGGTGTGGTGGTGGAAGAGTGAAGAGAGAAGAAGAGTGTGAGGAGAGAAGAAGAGAGAAGAGTGTGAGGAGAGTAGGAGAGAAGAGTGTGTGAAAGGATAAATAAGCTGAAAAGTCAAAAAATTAGCGAGGGAATTAACAAGGGACTGACAATTCTGTCGCTAAACACCTGCACGAAGTCCTAATCTGAAAACTGTCAGAAATTAGCGAGGGACTGAAAAATCCGTCGCTAATTAGCGAGAGACCTAAAAATCCGTCGCTAATGACAGAATTAGCTAGGGACTAAAAATTCCCTCGCTAATAAGCTTTTTTTTTGTAGTGATATTGGTAAGACTAATGATAATATCATATCAGAAACAAATATAGAAAAGTCATTACTATAGTATGAAGGGATGGAGCACAAAACACTTGGCTAAACTTTTAATTACAAGAAAGCAATAGCCAATCAGAATTTTTTGCAATATAGCTAGCTTCAACATGTACAATTTAACAGAATTCTAGAGAGGAAAGTAGAGAGTGAAACTGAATCTCTTTCATTATGATTCACTGAATAATATTTTGTTTCAGAATGGCTTTTTAATGAGCCACTTATCCTACACTCAGCAAGCTTAACATGTGCACTGCTAGTAACTAAATCTAACTGACTTTAAATTAGTTCAAACATCTAGAAGCTAGGGAAATTACAAATATAGACAATACAAGCCGTAATCAGCTATATATTGTGCAGTGCTTATTACTTTCTGATTGAGCCAAGTCAAGCTAGTAACCACCAAAGTCCTATATATATTCTCTGCACTAGCAAGATAACCCAGTCAATAAAAATGTGGTAGCCTTATTAGCAGCATTGGTTGAGACATTAGGCGTTAAAAATGTGGGAAGACTGTACAACGGTGTAGCTTTGATGACTTCTACTGGAATGGATAATGAAAGAGCTTATGGCATGCTGCAAAGTCAAACCAGAAGTAATGAAAATGAAGAATGTTGCACATGAGCAAATAGAAAACTCATTCCTAGTTGCATAAAACTAACCACTCAATTAAAGGGAAAAAAGAAGAAAATGCTATCAGCATTTAGGGTAATCTCAATAATCTCATTGTAGCCATCATTATCATCACCATCAGTATTGCTAACAGAAGACAAATAACTTGATAGTGTAAAGACAAATAACTTGAGGGTATTAACAACTTCAAAGAAGTAAACAAACTAATACAAAATAGCATTTGTTAGATAATTAAATCAAGCTATGAATTAAAAAGAAACAAGTTACAGCATCACTGCCTCAAATGAAAGGATGCAGAATATTCTGGAAATTTAAAGCCAACAAGGAGATTAGCTTAGACGCTAAGGAAAGATGATTACTTGAATATTATTGCTCATTCTCTAAGACATAAACTTAGAATTTCTTTTTCATATCACAACAATGTAAGAAGAAATTTTTAATAACTAACTTATATATCCTCAAAGAGTATAATATTTTCACTTACAAAAGCAACCACGAGATAGTTATTAAACGGAAGAAAGCAACCACGAAATAATAGCTTTAAAATAACAGATCTGGAAATAATGGCTTCAAATAACAGATCTGATAGTTATTAAACGGAAGAAAGCAACCACGAAATGATAGCTTTAAAATAACAGATCTGGAAATAATTGCTTCAAATAACAGATTTGATAGTTATCAAAAAGTGTGTTACTTTTAAAATAGTAATGAATTTAATTTATTTATTTATTTATTTGTAAAAATGAATTTAATTTATTACTACTGCACTTGATTATAAAATATTAATGATATTGGGGTTATGGGCTGGACCCAACCCAGTAGCGGATCTACTTGTATTTCCTACGATACCGATGCTAATTTTATTTTTTCTTGAAATACAAGTAGATCCGCCATTGGGTTGGGTCCAACCCATGGGCCTTAAAAAAATTGTTACCTATCAATTATGATGAGAAAATGACAGATTTGTTTCTCGTTCATGGAAATTTGAGTGATAGAGTTAGATCTCTCAAATCCAACCCAGATCTGAGAGAGATAATGGAGATCCGAGTGGTAGAGAGCTAGATCTCTTAGATCCGATGTACATCTAAGAGAAATAATGGAGATCCGAGTGGTAGAGAGTTAGATCTCTCAAATCCAACCCAGACCTGAGAAAAATGGAACCTGTGTGTATATTTTTTGAGAGTTAGATCTCTCAAAACCCAACCCAGATCTCAACTAACAACTAGATATCATGGAAACTAGAAAAATCAATGAAAGAAAGATGAAGAAATTACCCCAAAAGCATGATGAGTGGTGGCCATTGCAAGCTAGGAAGAAAGGAGGAGGAAACAATGTTTTAAAACTTGGACCAGTGTTCGATTCGGTAAAGGTACCGGGTCACTGGGTCAAGGGTCGGGCCGAGGGATCGACAGTTGAACCGCTGACCATAACTCGGTCCTAATTAAAAAATTTCCTAATTTTTAGGACCTATAAATTTCATACCTATAAAACTTAAATTCCTAAAATTACACACCATGCCTAAAAAAGTCCAAAAAAAAAAATCACCATAAATTTAATAATCCCACAATGCCATCAACATACATATAATTCCTTGAACATACATATAATTCCTGGAACAAACAAGACATGAGTATCTTTGGCCCCATTCGGGGTGGTTTTCTGTTTTGAAATTTTCAAAAACCAAAACCGGTTTCTGTTTTTTGAGTTTTAAAAATATCAAAAACCAACACACGAGTATCTATTCTTTTAGCAAACAACAACAACATACAACCATCTTACAAAATAATACACATCCAAATAAGTTCTAATCTAAACATCATCATTATATGATGGATTGAAAACATCAGCATCATATATGTCATCTTCATCAATAGGGTTGTGGGGTGGGGTTTCGGGTCTCTCTCTCTTTAGAATAGGGTTTTGAAAGGAAACTGAAAAACACAAATGAAATGAATAAAATGACTTCTCATTTCTTTCTCACAGAGTCAGGGGTTTCTATTTTAGTTTTTTAAAAATAAATAAATAAATGTGTAAAACGACATCGTTTTGGCGTTCATTATTTTAAAAAATAAAACATGCAAAAACCTGTCCGGGTTTCTCAAACCCACCGGGTCGCCGAGTTTCCCAAAACACGACCGAGTCAGGGCGGTTCGCACCGAGCTGCTCCATTTCTGATCCATAGGCTAATTCGATTCGGTTAACCCACCGGTTCCCGGTTCGCCCAGTCTGACCGGCCAGGCCGAACCGGTTTTTAAAACACTGGGAGGAAGTCGTCTATCAAAAACTCACTTAGCTCACAATCTCTCTATAAGTGAATGGAAAGGAGGAGAAATGAAATTAAAGAAGAAGGAAATGGGGGAGGGGCTACGGTTTTTGGGACAAGCGGAGAGATGTTGAGAAACTTGAATGAAAAGAATTAGAGAGTGAACAAATTGAATGAGGAAAGTGGTGGAGAAGAAGGTGGAGAAGCAAACAACCTTACAAGTTTAGAGAAACCTTAGAAGTGTGTGCACATGAAGCTAAACTTAGATCAAAATAATTCTAACTTGTTTTCTTCAAAACTCCACACACCCCAACACTCATTCACTTGTTCACTTGAAGCAAATATATAGAGGGTGAGAGTGGCCGAGGGGTTAGAATGAGGAGGAAAACATATTTTAGTTATTGCTGAATGCCATTGGTCAAAAAAAAAGTTATTGCTGAATGCCACTCAAAAAGTGTTACTTTTAAAATAGTAGTGAATTTAATTTATTTATTTATTTGAAAAAATGATTTTAGTTTATTACTATCGCACTTTATTATAAAATATTAATCATATTGGGGTTATGGGCCGGACCCAACCCAGTGGCGGATCTACTTGTATTTCAGGCGGATCTACTTGTATTTCAAGGGTTCAAGCGAACCTCCTAAAAAAATAAAATTAGCATTGATATCTAGAATTTTTTTTTTTGCACACCCTCAAAAATATCTTGTGCACCTAAGTCCCTAAGACTCATTCACTTGAAGCAAATATATAGAGGGTGAGAGTGGCCGAGGGGTTAGAATGAAGAGGAAAACATATTTTAGTTATTGCTGAATGCCATTGGTCAAAAAAAAGTTATTACTGAATGCCACTCAAAAAGTGTGTTACTTTTAAAATAGTAATGAATTTATTTATTTATTTATTTATTTATTTATTTGAAAAAATGAATTTAATTTATTACGATTTCTCTTTATTATAAAATATTAATCATATTGGAGTTTTGGGCTGGACCCAACCCAGTGGCGGATCTACTTGTATTTCAGGGGTTCAAGCAAACCTCCTAAAAAAATAAAATTAGCATTGATATCTAGAACTTTTTTTTGCACACATTGGAAAATATCTTTTGCACCTAAGTCCCTAATTTTGCAACAAAGTCCCTAGTTTTAATTGATCAAAAAAAACACCACTCTAATACACCACGCTCACACTCTCACATTTTATTTAAAAAACTTTTTCTCTCTCCTTGAATCTGTTCTTGTTCTTATTATCCTAACTTTAATTTTGTTAATGCTATTTAATTGATAATTTGTGCTAGTGCTATTTAATTAGTTTGTGTTAGTGCTATCTAATTTAGAGTCAGGTAGAGTTACTCCACCTAATATCTTTTTATAGGCATTAAATTTATCTATCCAACCGTTGAATAGTTTTATTACTACTGCACTTGAATTATAAAATATTAATGATATTGGGGTTCTGGGTTGGACCCAACCCAGTGGCGGATCTACTTGTATTTCAGGGGTTCAAGCGAACCCCCTGGAAAAATAAAATTAGCATTGATATCCTAGGAAAAAAAAATTTGCACACCATGAAAAATATCTTTTGCACCTAAGTCATTAGTTTTACACCACTCTAATACACTACAATCACTCACACTCTCACATATTTTATTTTAAAATTTTTTTATCTCTCCTTAAATCAATTCTTGTTCTTATTATCCTAATTTTAATTCCGTTAATGTTATTTAATTGGTAATTTGTGATAGTGCCATTTAATTAGTTTGTATTTTGTGTTAGTGCTATCTAATTTAGAGTTAGGTAGAAATACTCCACTTAATATCTTTTTATAGACTTTAAATATATCCATCCAACCGTTTAATAGTTTTATATTATCTTTATGATCATGCATACCAAAAATTATAGGAAATTGGATATATGTAGTTATTTTTCAAAAAAAAAATGTACTCCCTCCGGACCTAGTTATAAGCAAAAATAACTATTTTCAGACATATTAAAGATAGTGGTTTTGTGCATTTAATTTCCTTGAATTCATGGAAAAAACAAATAGATTTACTAAACTATCCCTAATTAATAGTCATATTATCACAACATTAATGAGCTACTTTAAGGGTAGTTGTGGAAAAATAACATTAAATATGGATGAGTTAGTTGACATTTGCTTATATTTGAGTCCACCAAAACTAAGCGCTTTTTTGCTTATAATTAGGTCTGGAGGGAGTAGCTTTTTTGGTATACATCGAGTATCATCTGCGCGCGACTGTAGAGACTAATTAATCCCTCGAGCCTGGTAGAACCACAATGGGCAGCAAAGCTCTCTCTCAAAAGATTATGTGGTGCTATTTGTTTGGAAAATGATTTTTTTTTTGGTAAACCAAGGTATCCTCCACGGCGACTGTGGAAACTAATCCTTCGAGGTATCTGAGTTCCATTTAAGGGGTTGACCTCTCCCAACAAATGTTTTTCCATACGCACCGACCAGGGATCGAACCCGGGACCAAATGGTTAAGGGACACAAGTATCTACCACTTGTGCCAATGAGATGTCTTATGTTAGTAATATGAGCATGTGAGCATGAAGAAAATGTGGTTTAGTGTTTTTTAAAAAAGCCAAATTGCAACCCTTGAATGATAAGGCTTGATGGTGTACAATGTGAATGAATCCAACTATGCTGAGCTGAAACCATACTCCATTGAGCTGAATCCAATTCCCACGAGGGAAACCAAGTCCTGCCATCCTGCACTCTTTAATAATTTTGAGCCTTTGTGCTTTGTCATTATGTCCATTTGGGAAGCTCCAGTAATTATATTCTGCAAGACAAACAATTACTAAATATGCACATGACTAAAGAAGCACAAAATTGTGGAAACAAAACTTATGCAGCCTATATACTTTTAAATGCCTTTTATTTCTCTTTCTCTCTTGGAAACCACGTGATATTTTAAATACTTTGATCAACTTCTTCAATATCAGACAAAAGGCTACAAAACCCCCTCAGCAATTTCCACAAAATACAGTTCAAAAAAATAATATTCCACAAAATTAGATAATTGTAAAGTCAAATTATGATTATTTTGCTCCTTTCTATGTAACATGTCTAACTGAACATCCTAATGTCTATACCAGGTGTCAAAAACCAACATTTATGCTGATATAACATATTAAATCAATGCACCCATGATGTAGCTCAGCACAACCTTGTCAACAACAAAGTCACAAACCTGCGAAGGCCGTTATATGCATCTACATCTACATCTACATGGTAATACATAAGTATACTTACTACTTCCAGACGGGTGGAAGCTTCTTGGTCTTCTAATGATGCCATCAATCATCCTCAAGTGCAATTTGGAAGTATAAGTATATATAAATGCCTTGCATGTAACTGAATCAAACTCTTTTTTTTTTTTGGAAATAAACTGAATTAATCAATTCAATCAAATAATGTATTACACTTTCTCTATTAATCAGTCAAAAGGATTATTAATATACACAAACTATACAACCTAGTTCTTCTCTCTAAGAAAAAGTAATACAATATATTCAGCCATCATACACTATATCTTCCTTGGTCATTTGCTCCAACAGGATACATTTTGGCAGTTTTCTCTATCACCAAGGTATTCAACTTGGCAATTCTTGCTTGCATATTCTTTTTCTCTAGCATTGCAACCTGGTAGACTGCATGATTATTAAGACAGGTAAGTAACTATAAGGTAAAGATAAAATAAGACTCCTTTGATGATGTTAAGATCTTTACCTTTAATGCCTCATCTTTTTCATTGTACAATGACTTACGTCTATCACAGTCACTTGTTTTTTTCTTTTCAGCTTTTAAGCACTCCTTCAAGCCATCTTTTTCATTGTACTATAAAAATTGCCACTATAATTGCGACTAAAAACTCTATGTTTTTGTGGCAATAAAATGTCCCTTTACCAGCATTTCTTTAAATGGTCGAGAAACATTTTACCGACGCTGGATACGCCGACCATGCATTAATTGTTGGTAAAACTTTTAGCGCCCATCTTTATTGCCGCTAAAAGCACTAATTATAGTCGCTGAAAGCCCTTTTTGTTGCCTTAAGAAGAGTTTTGATGGTTGTGGATCCCCAAACCAAGGGTTTGACTGATAGGCTGAAAAATACCAGGTCCAAAAGAATCACTAAGAAGCCTGGTTGGTTTAAAGGGTTCAAATAAAAATACTGGAGGTGCAACTAGTAATTTTGTCTTAATACTCTTTTATGTTAGTTTGCTTGTAAGGCCCATGGCCCATGTTATGATTCAGCAGCTGAGAACCCTAGCTATTTAAGTGTATTGTCTTCCTCAAAAGAGGCAAAGAAATATCTATGCAGTTTTATTGTTTATCTTCTTCCTTGCAGCCCTATTTCTGATTTTTCTTAGCTTAGCTTAGTCTATCATTTGGTGCTTTCATTCCCTACTCTATGCCTCCTAAAGCCACACAGCCTTCATCAAAGGACTTGGATGATGCCATCCAAGCCACCCACAACCACATTGACTCACAGCTTGGGCCAATACGAACTCAGCTGGAAAACCAGCAACAAATCAATGACAGCAGACATATATCCCTCACAGCACAACTTTCAGAGGTGCTGAACCAACTATCAACAATGGGGGTCCAACCACACAGATCTGATGGTTCAACTGGAGGATCCACTCAAGGTAACCCATCTTCCCCTACTGCTCCTCCTGGTTATGAGCATATTATTGTTAGCACATCTACAACCCCACCTATGAACACAGCACCTCCCACCACCCCCACCACCATTGTTCACACAACAAGACCCCAAATACACACACCCACACACCCAGTGCCCCAACCATACCCACAACACCAGATACCAATATTTCAAGACATACCAAACTACCCATTTTACCCATACTTTATGCCACAACACGCCCCAAACCCCCCAGGTCCAGTTTTCCCATCTTACCCCTACAATACAACACCCAACCAACAACACCCCTTCCACAACCCACAAACTCCTTTCAGAACCCCTAAACTAGAGCTTTCGATTTTTGAGGGTGCTGAACCATTAGAATGGTTATTTCAAGCTGAACAATATTTTAGTTTTTACCAAATACCACCAGAAAATCGTTTGTCTATGGTCGCTTTCTACATGAAGGGTGATGCCTTAGCTTGGTATAAATGGATGCATAATAATAATCAATTGTTTGACTGGTTATCCTTTACCAAAGCTCTAGAACTTCGATTTGGCCCATCCACATATGAAAATCATCAAGCTGAGTTATTCAAACTACGCCAAAATGGGTCTGTTGCAGAATACCAGGCTCAATTTGAAAAGTTGGGCAACCGTGTTCTGGGTCTTCCCGCAGATGCTATACTAAATTGTTTCATTTTGGGGTTAAATGCTGAGATCCGAAACGAAATTGCTATTCAACGACCGGTTTCCATATCCCAAGCCACTGGCCTAGTTAAACTCATAGAAACAAAAATTAAAGATGCAAAACCCAAATACCCTAAGCCCTTCCAACACCACCCAAACACCTCACGCCCCACCTTGAAACCCCCCGCCCAAACACCCCAAACACACCACCCAAATCTCACAACCCAAAACCCAAGACAGCCACCCAACCCAAGTAAACTACCCGTCAAAAAGTTGACTCGAGCTCAAATGCAAGAGCGCCGTGCCCAGGGATTATGTTTCAATTGTGATGAAAAATTCTTTGCTGGCCACAAATGTACCACAAGTCGTTTTTTGCTTTTGCTGGTTGAGGATGACCCAGGAGAAACTACAGGGTGCGACGAAACACACAACACCTCAGAGGAGGAATACATGACTATTGATCAAGACAACACATACTTCCAACTATCACCTCAAGCACTCACAGGGCAGTTCTCTCCCCAAACACTCAAATTTCAAGGTAAAATTGGGGGACTGACAGTTATGGTTCTAGTGGATACAGGTAGCACTCACAATATTCTCCAACCAAGAATCGCTAACCACCTAGACCTCCCTACCTCAGCTACCCAACAATTCGCAGTCATGGTCGGCAACGGCTCTCACCTACATTGCCAAGGCGTTTGCCACAATGTCCCCATTAATTTACAAAACCATACATTCTGCTTACCATTCTATCTGCTCCAAATAGAGGGTGCTGATGTGGTCCTTGGTATGGAATGGCTCCGCACACTTGGGCCAATCCAGGCGGACTTCTCCATTCCATCAATCACATTCTCACACAATGCCCAGCTCATCACTCTCAAGGGAGACCCTAAATCCAGCCCGACCCAATCAACATACCACCAAATCTGTCACCTAATCCACACTGATGCAATTGCCTCCCTACACCTCCTCAGTTTTGAAACCCTTCCCCACCTACCCAAAGAACCTTCCCACCCAAAAGCCACGGTCGAGACTATCTCCCAAACCCTCCCAACGGAAGTCTCTTCAATCCTTCTAGAATACCCTACAGTTTTCCAAGAACCCCACGGACTGCCCCCATCTAGACCCCATGATCATCACATACCCCTATTGCCCAACACACCTCCCATAAATGTCAAACCCTATAGGTACCCTCACTCTCAAAAGGAAGCAATGACCAACATCATACACGACATGTTAAAAGAGGGGACCATTGTTCCAAGTAATAGCCCCTACTCCTCCCCGGTGTTATTGGTTCGAAAGAAAGATGGCACTTGGCGTTTTTGTGTTGACTACCGGGCCCTAAATGCTGTCACTATTATGGATAGATTTCCCATCCCAACCATTGATGGGCTCCTAGATGAGTTGGGTTCAGCCACTGTATTCACCAAGATAGACTTACGCTCAGGCTATCATCAGATTCGGGTTGCACTTGAAGATACTCATAAAACTGCTTTCAGAACATTCGATGGACACTACGAATTCCTAGTTATGCCATTTGGACTAACAAACGCTCCCCCAACCTTCCAATCGGCTATGAACGATTTATTGAGGCCTTTCCTCTGACGGTTTGTTTTAGTTTTCTTTGATGACATCTTGATTTACAGTAACTGTTTATCTGATCACTTACTTCACTTGCGGCGCATATTAGAATTATTACATACACACAATTTTGTTGCAAAATTATCTAAGTGTGTGTTTGCAGTTGATACTGTTCATTACCTAGGCCATGTTATTTCTGTTAAGGGGGTTGCCCCTGATCCTGAAAAAGTGCAAGCTATTCTAGACTGGCCGGAGCCACGTTCACTCATGGCTCTCAGAGGGTTCTTAGGCCTCACCGGATTCTATCGGCGATTTGTCTGCCACTACGCCTCTCTCGCCGCTCCTCTCACCGAATTGTTACGTTCCACTAATTTCAGTTGGAGTACATCAGCCAGCATGGCATTTACATTATTGAAAAATAAAATTACACAAGTCCCTGTGTTGGTCCTTCCAGATTTCTCCAAGGTCTTCGTGGTAGAAACTGATGCTTCCGCCATCGCGATTGGTGCTGTGTTATCCCAAGATGGACATCCCCTGGCTTTCTTCAGCAAAAAAATGTGCCCACGAATGCAGGCAGCTTCTGTTTATGTCCGTGAAATGTATGCAGTCACTGAGGCAGTAAAGAAATGGCGTCAATATCTTATAGGGAGACATTTCCACATTTTCACAGATCAAAAGAGTCTAAAAAATCTTCTAGTTCAAACAATACAGACTCCAGAACAACAGAAATGGGCATCTAAATTACAAGGTTTCAGTTTCGAGATTTTTTACAAACCTGGCAAAGCAAATCAAGCTGCTGATGCTTTAAGCCAAAAATATTCAGAGGTAGGCCTCCTTCTCTCGGCAGTCTCTTCCCCAGTGCCAACTCTTCTGTCTCACCTCAAGGAGTATTATGCATCAAACGAAAAAGGAAAGGAGTTAGTTTTGAAGAGTCAGTCAGATCCAGCAATGCAACAACTCTACAGCTTCAAAAATGGTCTACTTTATTTTAAGGAGAGACTCTTTGTACCTGACGAAGACGAACTGCGCCCAGCACTCCTTCGAGAATATCACACCACCCCCCATTGCAGGTCACTCGGGCGTGAAACCAACACTGGCGCGTCTATCTGCATCTTTCACTTGGCCAGGGATCTATAGGGATGTCAAGCACTTCATCCAGCACTGCTCAACCTGCCAGCACAACAAGTACCTGCCTCAGAAAAAGAAAGGGTTACTACAGGCCTTACCAACACCAGATCAGGTATGGGAAGATCTAACAATGGATTTTATAACTCATTTACCTGCTTCCTTTGGACACACAGTGATATGGGTCGTCTGTGACCGCTTAATAAAGTACATCCACCTGATCGGGCTCCCAGCAAAGTACACTGCTTCAGACTTGGCCACTCGCTTCTCAGTCGAGATCTGCCGTTTGCACGGGATTCCCAAAACCATCATCTCGGACAGAGATCCCCTCTTCTTAAGCTCCTTCTGGAAAGAACTTTTTCGAGTCCAAGGGACGACGCTCAAGTACAGTACAGCCTGCCACCCAGAAACTGACGGTCAAACTGAAGTGGTAAATCGCTGCCTCGAGGCATATTTGAGGTGCTTCGCAGGGGACCACCCACGTCAATGGTTCAAGTTTCTCCATCTTGCAGAATATTGGCACAACTCATCGGTTCACTCCAGCATTCAGATGACACCATTCCAAGCCCTGTACGGTCGTCCTCCCCCAGCCATTCCAGACTATGTCAGATGCTCAACCAACATAAACAGCTTGGAGTCCACCCTGCAACAACATCAAGAAGTGTTAAGTACTTTGAAGGAAAACTTAAAAAGAAGCAGACAATGCATGATCACTCAAGCTAACAAAAAAAGGGTTGACTATACCTTTGCAACAGGAGATCTGGTCTTGTTGAAACTACAACCGTACAGGCAACAAACTGTAACTCGCAGAACATCTCAGAAACTGGCCAAACGATATTTTGGTCCCTTCACCGTGACCCGGCGCATCGGTACTGTGGCTTATGAGCTTGATCTGCCACCCTCAACCAGGATCCACCCAGTGTTTCACGTCTCTCTACTACGCCCTTACTATGGTGGAGACCCAAGTTCCCACTTCACACCTCTCCCTTCGGATTTGGGCGCTTTAGATTTAGAAAGTGCAAGAGAAATACAAGGCTCTAAGCTGACAAAAAAGAGAAGAGATGAGTGTGCAGAGGAAGGGGAGAACATAGAAAACATGGAAAAAAATAAGTCAGAGGAGAATGGAGAGAATGGGTCGAATTCTGAACCAAGGGGAGTATTTAAGAAGGGTGCAATTGAAACTGATGTAAGTACAGCACTTATCCCACTAAAGCATGCGAACTCTTCTTCCAAGGCTACATTAGAACCGTTGGATGCGAACTCTTATCCCACGCCTCGAATCACGGAACCAGCAGCAAACACGCCACCAGCTGGCGCATTGAAAACGGACAACACTGTGTCCCACGCAGGGCGCCCTCAGCCACACGATTACAACGCTCCACGCGTCCTTCCATCCAAGCCGTTGAAAGCTACCTCGGATCCCTCCTTGGAAACTGAAGCGCTTTTTCCTCTGCCCAAGACAGCTGCCGCGCAGAACAACACGCTTCACGCGCCCAACGGTCCTTCCAACGCGTCATCACAGCCGTTGGATGCCTCTTCAGATTCCCCATGGGTAACTGCGCAATCCTCTCCTCTGCCCAAGGTACACGTTTCACAGAGCACGCCTGTCTCCTCGCAAACAGCGCCACGCGCCCACTTGTCCGCTGGAACCACGCCTGCCTCCACACAAACAGCGCCACGTGCCAACCTCTCTGTAGGATTTGCGCCACCGTTCGATGAGGATGCAGCGCCAACGGATGGATTTACGCCACGTGTCAACGGATGGATTTACGCCACGTGTCAACGCAAACCTTGAGGACAAGGTGTCTGCTGGGCCGGATAGTAGTGATAGGCTGAAAAATACCAGGCCCAAAAGAATCACTAAGAAGCCTGGTTGGCTTAAAGGGTTCAAATAAAAATACTGGAGGTGCAACTAGTAATTCTGTCTTAATACTCTTTTATGTTAGTTTGCTTGTAAGGCCCATGGCCCATGTTATGATTTAGCAGCTGAGAACCCTAGCTATTTAAGTGTACTGTCTTCCTCAAAAGAGGCAAGAAATATCTATGCAGTTTTATTGTTTATCTTCTTCCTTGCAGCCCTATTTCTGATTTTTTTTAGCTTAGCTTAGTCTATCATTGACAATCACAAATTTTGTAGATCATGTAACCCATATGGGTACTGTAAAATCTTTTGATGCACCCGAGTCAGTGGGAGATTATATTGTAATTTTGTAGCAACATTGAGATTTTGAATAAACTGTTGTTGTTCTCGTTACTACTGATGGTGTTGTCATACATATTGTTATCAATTTTATTGATTATATTATGGCATTCTATTTAGGACATTGAGATTATTGTTGTATATCTTAGTGAGCATTTTGAGTGAATGCATGGGCTATTTTATTTGGAATTGCATTAATGTGTATATTTAGTATGCATTTCCAGAATCCACATCACCTATTGTTATTAGGTCACCAAGATGATAATTAGTATTTATAATATATGATTTCAATACTCCTATCTGGTATGATCTAGAGGTGTTCACAGTCCAGCTTGGTTTGATTTTGAGCTTAAAAACAATCTGATCCACATGATAAAAATACAAGCGGTTTGATTTGGTACGATTGGCTTCTTAAAAAAAAATCTGAACCAAACCAATGCGGTTTGAAATGGTTCGATTGGTTCAATTTTTGGCGAGACAAAACATAATTTAAAATAAAGTAAAAATTAACTAATTTAATCTTAAATCTAAATATTACTACTTTTTTATCTAAGCAAAAGAAACTATTACAACCACCTTATGGCCATAAACCCGTGATTTCACATTATTACCATCAATAGGTTGATAATGCCTGTGAATTTATACTTTAAACTAAAACATAACATATTCACTAACACTAATAAATTAAATAGTAAATTAGTATAAAATAATTTTAAAAAAATTATACTACAGCAACTTTATTTATAAATGTTGAAATATAGTATAAAACTAACATACTTGTGGTTCTGTTTGGTTTGGTTCGGTTGGTAGAATAAAAACTATGGGTCGAACCAAAGGCGCGTTTGACTATAACATATTCACTAACACTAATAATCCTAATTGTGTCGTTATTTAATAATGTTATAGGGATTATTTTATAGAGATAATAGATGTGGAATTCCTTGAGTGGGCTTACTATAATAGGTTAGTAGGCCCATATTTGTATTGAACAAGTGAGAGGCCCCTACTTCTAGCTATAGGGTTTTTGTTGTCTGACCTATTGTGATTGTACATCTTTGTGGAATAGAAAGTAGTTTTTCTCTACTCACACATTGGAACAAGAATCAATCCTTCTCTGATGGATTCATTTTCCTATTCAGATAATTCTAATTTTACAGTATATATTTAATATGAAAATTGATGTTGTTGATTTACATGTTCCAATTTTAGGGTTAGAAAAATTATTAAGATTTCTATTTTGTTTTCACGGAAGTATCACATCAAATAGAGATATGTCTACCCTAAGTAATCTTTTAAGGCTTGGCCAGTCCTCACCTTACAATATTTTGCGGAGATGAGTTAGAGCCTAAGCCCAAGTTTATGAGTCTCTATAAAATCACGACTGTTCAACATTAGTCTCTATAAAAGATTTTTCCTGAAACTAAAGTTAAAAATGATTGTGATCATATAGGGACTAAAAAGATATTTACCCTAATTGAAATGGCTTGGTTCAACAAAATTGGCTGGTATTGAGAAATTCATGAATGTAATATATATTCATCACTAATTCACTACTGATGGAATAGAAATTCACTTAGAGGAATTCCCTATCTATAGTTTTGATTTTGTTTTTAGAAAAATGTCAAATTTGCACTCTTGAATCTGAGAAGCTAGTTTCCATCAGTGTTTGTCCCTCATGATTTTTATTAAAAATCACAAATAATAAGTGAAAAAATTTCTGAAGGACTAAAATCCAATCAGGTACTGGTACATAAAAGTGATTATGAAAGTACTCTCATATTCACTAAGCTACTAACTGAACCAGGAAGAGAACCATTGAACAAATTATGCTTCAAACTTAAAACAGTTAAGGTTGGGAAAGAATCTAACCAATCAGGAACATGAACAGAAAACATGTTTTTTTATACGAATAAAACCATGTTTTCTATCCCAGTTAAGCTACTATATCTATATTTCAATGACCTTGTTAATTGACTGAGTTAGGAAAAATCTTTTATAGAGACTAAATATTTGTAGATTTTGCATAACACTTTATGTAAAATCTACAAATATCTGAAATGTTTAGCTGTGATTTGATCAAATAATAGCAAAATGCCTGAATATAAAACAACTCTCAAGGTGACCAAATATATGACACATTGAAAAGAATCTCACAAATAATTATGGTGAAAAAGACCCAATTTTTTTTATCAATGAAAAAGACCCAATTTAATGATAAGCCAAATATTTAGGTAAATACTTATTTTCAAGTATAAAAAATAATCTTGCCGTAAGCATTGACATCTAAATCATTCACCAACAGAACAGATCAACAGTGTCAGTTTGTTCCAAAAAGCTCAACTAAAAGAAGACACTGAAAATAATCTTGCTGAGGTTGCAAATGAAGAATCATCATAGAATGACATTATATTAATATTTGAAAGTGGTGAAGCATTCAATTTAATCTTCTTTGACAGGAAGAGAGAGATAGTATCAGACCCATACTTCTTTTTACCAAGTGATACCATTATAAAAGCAAAAAACTTAAAATTTATAGGGACCAAGAGTTGATAGAATTTCTTTAAGGGACTAAAACAAGTAATTCCAAATTTTATAGAGACTAAAAACATATTTAACCCTATAAAATATGACAAAATGTCTATAAATTATTTTTTCTATAAATTCATGGTAATTAATCTAATATTAATTAAGATATGAGAAAATTACATTCAGCTCCCTAATTTTGATTAAATGACATACATGCTCTCTTTATTTTGAAATTAACACTCACTTGCCTTAATTACTTGTTGAGAAAATTTCACTCACCACCCCACAACCGTAACATCCTCAAAATAATTAACCGAATTATTTGGATGTTAACCCAAGTGAATTAATTTAGTACTTAATTGGTAAGATTATTGAGTGCTAAAATTAACTATTGGCTGTGACAGGATCGTTAACCGAATAATACGGGTCAAGGGCATTTTAGAATCGAAATAAGAGATTAAGGATAATATGGTAATTTGACCACGTTACCACTTATATATTAAATAAATATATATATGTGTGTGAGTGAAAGAAAAGAATTAATAAAAGAAAGAAATAAAGAAAGAAGAGGACCAGAGAGAAAAGAAGGGAGAAGAGAAAGAATGGGCAAGGAGGAAGAAGAGGAAAAAGGGAGGATTTAGGCTCATCAAAACGACTTCCTTCCAACACGAAAAACGTTCAGCATTACTTCCTCTTCGATTTGGTACCAACATCATCATCATCAACTCACTCTACACAACTTCACCATTTTCGAATTTGGAGAAGTTCAAGTGTTCTAGAGGTTAGGGAAGTTCATCATCATCTTGAGTTTCTTTCTTCAACAAGTGTTCTAGAGGTTAGGGAAGTTCAAGTAAGTGATTGGGTGCAAGCTTGGAGTGAAGGAATCAAGAATTGGATGACTTAGGGTTTGAAAATCAAATTGGGGTTATGGATGAATAGTGATTTGGAGGTTGAAGATGATGAATAGTGTTTGATGATTCAAGAGTGATTAGGAGTGAACCCGAAGCGTATTGAGTGCGAACGAAGTTCAATTTCGCGGAGTTGAAGTTGGTTGGTGATTAGGGTTCGAATGGGGGATTTCGAAGAATTCGGCATTTCGGTTAAAAAGATGTCTTGGTGATTGAGCGGAAAGGTCGGAAGCAGATTTGGGATTCGTCGGAACGTGGAAGTTTATGCAGGGATTGTTCGTGTGGGTATGTGGAGATTTGGAAGTCTCGGTGATTTCGGTTTGGTCTCGGCTCTCGCTTCAAGGGTGAGTTTTACTCACGCTTAGGATTATTTCGTTTTACAATAATTTTTACGTTGATTGTTGACGAGAGATTTTGAGTCAAAACCGCTATTTGGAAAATATGTCGTTTTTGATAAAATTCGTTTCGATTGAATTTGTTATTGATTTGATTGATTGTGTGGTATTGATTGGGTCTGTTTTATTGGTTATTAAATCTGTTTTCAATCGGAACGAGAATCGGAATTGAGCGGAATAGCGAATTTAGCGAAAAACCGAACAAACTGCAGAATTCTACAGATGGTCGCCTCGCGACCCGACCAATCGCCTCGCGACCAGATCCAATTTTGCAACGAAAAATTCCTTTGTCGCTTCTCGCGTCGCGACGGTTTGCATTTCGCGTCGCGACGGTTTGCAGATTTTCAACAGTTTTTCACTGATTTTGTTTTCGCGATAACTTTTGATCCGGGAACCCGATTGAGGTGTTCTAAGATGTGTTTGAAAGCTTATTCAGAGGCCTAACTGAATATACAATAAAAAGGGAAAAATGAACTGTTTTTGATATTGTAAATTGCTTTGGAAAGGTGACGAACTAGAGTGCGAGAGCAAACTTAGATAGAGTTTCGAAACCAAGTTTGATAATCGAATTGGTATTGCTTCGTGTTCTTGCCTTCGATTATTCGACTAAAGTGTAAAGTACGATGATAGGATTAAAAATCGAATTGGTATTGCTTCGTGTTCTTGCCTTCGGTTTTAGACAATATATATATATATATATATATATATATATATATATATATATATATATATATATATATATATATATCTGTGTGTGTGTGTGTGTGTGTGTGATAACCGGTTTAATAATCGAATTGGTATTGCTTCGTGTTCTTGCCTTCGGTTTTAGACTAAATATATATGGCATACATGTTTAATAATCGAATTGGTATTGCTTCGTGTTCTTGCCTTCGGTTTTAGACAACATATATATAAGGTACACATGTTTAATAGTCGAATTGGTATTGCTTTATGTTCTTGCCTTCGGCATTAAACAATATATATATATATATATATATATATATATATATATATATATATATATATATATATATATATATATATATAGTACACAGGTGTAATAATCGGATTGGTATTGCTTCGTGTTCTTGCCTCCGGTTTATTATGTCTGGGGTAAAACCCATGTTAGGATACTAGGAAGGGGCAACTATATCCCCTCACCCTAGGCCCTTATACCCTAAGCCCGAATGATTCATAATTGGACCGAGAGTGTTAGTAGGGGTCTCGGTAGAACTCACTGAGATTGTATCTCATTGTTTATATGTTGTTGTTTTACAGAGAAACAGAGAAAGAAAGGACCTCAGAGGCACGAGTAGGTTGAGCTCGGACCGGTTGCTGATGACTTAGCATTATGTTTAAGTTCAAATTTTCCTTCTGTTGTCTATGTATTATGACACCATGTCATTAGTGTTATGTTTATCTTTCATTCCGCTTTCTTGTATGACTCTGACTACCATAGTTGCTGACAGTTTATGGTCTGAGCACCGTATGGTCTTATTTGGGTATAAGACGGTTATGTTATATTTCAGCAAAAATTTTATAGTGGTATTCAGTGTCTGAGCAGGAAATATTATCTTTGATGTGTTATTGATGTGCACTTGGGTATTTTTAACAAATAAAAATACTGGGGTGTTACACCAACTTTGTTTAAAAGATACAAACACCTCCTCTATTTTCTCTATTCTTACATAAATGCTAGTGCTTAATAAACACATCTATTGTTGAAGTAGCATTTGGAAAAAAAAAATACTATTTACTACTCAAAAAATGCTAGTGCTTAATAAACACATCTATTTGTCATCCACTTGTCAAATCCGCTATCTGCTGGTGGATGGAATTTGACAAACCGAGTCTTAATGTGAGTTGTAATCGGTGAATAGTTGAGTTTGAGCTTATATATATCGTGTATATAAATCATGTATTTATTGCCTTTTGGTTACATTACTGTATCATCATCACCCATAAAGATCACTCGAACTGCCAATGAAGGTTGGCTCAGTTGGTAAGGAGTTGGCTCATTTTCCACAAGGTCACGATGTACAAATTGCAACTATGTGACTCAGACTATATAACTTCAATTTTTAATATATTTCTTTTTTAATTTAAGTATAATTTCATCATAAATATCACTGTTGCTAGCTAATGTGTCTTTTGGAGATAGAACTTAAATTTGTATATTTATTTAATAATTTGTTTGTAATTTCTTCTTTCAAGAAATGTGGGTTAAAAACATGATTTACGCACTAGTGCAAAAAAGGGATTTAAAGTCAGGCAAAAAGGGGATTTAAAGTCAGGCGCCCGCTTGACTTTTATTAAGTCGACTTTGTATGTCAGGAGTTTTAAAGTCAAGCGATAGCCTGACTTCGTAAGTTTGATTTAAAGTCAAGCATTTATTTCGCCTGACTTCGTCAGTCTGATTTAAAGTCAAGCATTTATTTCGCCTAACTTCGTAAGTCTGTTTTAAAGTCAAGCATTTATTATCGTCTGACTTCGTAAGTCTGATTTAAAGTCAAGCATTTATTCTTGCCTGGCTTCGTATGTATGATTTAAAGTCAAGCATTTATTATTTGCCTGACTTCGTAAGTATGATTTAAAGTCAAGCTTTAGTTTCGCCTGACTTTAAAAGTTCATTTTTTAAAAAAAAAATTATTTGGTAGCCAGCTAATCTAAATAATGACTGCTAATCTAACCAAAAACTAGCCAGCTAATCTAAATTACGTTTTTTAAAAAAAATTCAAACAACTTATATATTACAATACAGTCAAGCATTTATAGCAGAAACTTGTTTACTAACTGAAATGCACTCTGTAGCACTATTACAATACATCAACTTATATATTGCTGTTAAAACTGATAAAGGCAGAAACTCAACTAACTGAAACTTAACAAATTTAACTAACTAAGCCAGCTAACTAACATGCCTTAAAACTGATTATAGTTCCTGAATTTCTCCCACCAGTGCCTCCCACTGTCTCGGCGAGTTGAGCCGTGGTCACGACTCATAGTAGAATCCAGAAAGTAAGCAACTATAATTGCCACAGTTGCTGGGGATGAGAAAATGGCTTGCACTATGTTGTTGAACTGCAAATTGGGAACCATATATAATGAATGGACTCATAAGAATATTATTCAGTTGAATAAGAAAGAAAAATGAAGGGAGTACTCATTGATAGATAAAAATTCAGCAGTTACATACCAGAGTCTGGATTTGGCTACCATGGCTGATGTCACTCTGTAGCACTATTACAATACATCAACTTATATATTGCTGTTAAAACTGATAAAGGCAGAAACTCAACTAACTGAAACTTAACAAATTTAACTAACTAAGCCAGCTAACTAACATGCCTTAAAACTGATTATAGTTCCTGAATTTCACCCACCAGTGCCTCCCACTGTCTCGGCGAGTTGAGCCGTGGTCACGACTCATAGTAGAATCCAGAAAGTAAGCAACTATAATTGCCACAGTTGCTGGGGATGAGAAAATGGCTTGCACTATGTTGTTGAACTGCAAATTGGGAACCATATATAATGAATGGACTCATAAGAATATTATTCAGTTGAATAAGAAAGAAAAATGAAGGGAGTACTCATTGATAGATAGAAATTCAGCAGTTACATACCAGAGTCTGGATTTGGCTGCCATGGCTGATGTTACCCTACTTAGAGAGGGTAGGCAACCTCTTGGAAAAATATATTCCTTTATAAAATCAGAACTGCGCCTATACTCATCATATCGCTCATCCGGTATTTATGTGAACTATAGATGATAAGCCATTTTCAATAGTTAGTAGCTGCAATTTAAATACCAATAAGAACGTAATTGTAGTAACTTCATACAAGCATGCCACCTAGAAATTTTACAATCTAGAAATTACATAAAAATCATACCTATACATACCAGTATAAAAAAAGGATAAAATTTTAATGAACATTCTATCTAATACCTGGAGAACAAGAAGGCCATCATCTGCCAATGCTGATTCACAACACCCAAAGAATTCTTCCATGAATTCGTGGCCAACAGCTTCTAACATTTCACTGAAATATGGTTATACAGGTTATGTAATATGTTGGAATTACCTGTATGTGTATACACGTGTCCTTAAAATCAAAATGAAAAAAAGCTCACCAAGATATAATCCTATCACATTTGTATGTCTTTGGCAATTGGCGATAGTCACACAGAAGAAATTTGATATTGTCCTGAAACCATGCAATTAGCATGAATTCTTACAAAATGAGAAGTACCGGCATAATCGCAATAACACATAACAAGTTTGTTTGTTAATACCTGAAGCCCAGCTTCTTTAACTCTTTGTTCTGCAAGCTTCAGTTGCTCCTTAGACAAAGTGATACTAATGTATTTGCAGCCTGTTTGTTTGACAACTTCAATGGCTAAACTTCCCCATCCGCATCCAATCTCAAGAATTTCATGTTTCTTCTCTATTCTAGCCTTCATTTGTATAAGGAAAAATTATATTAGATATTTGTTCCTCCATGATACTGAAATGAACACAAACAAGAGCTTAGTTGAATAACAGTGAATATACACACTGAAATTAACAAATACTGAAGTAAGTAAATTACCATGTAATAATTGATAAATGATCCTCCTTTCTGTATAAACCTAGCAACTGAAAATGCCATGTCCTCAGCCGGTCTATGAGGAACCGGGCCTCCGAATCCAGTAAACCTGCAAGGTTGAAAAAGGAATACAGGCAATAAACAGAGTCAGGTAATTTCTCTACCTTGTTTTTTTTCTTTTTCTGATGAAATTTAAAAAGTAACAAGGCACCAAAAATGAGCTACAAATTTTATTATACCAGCCAGTCCAAGCTTCTGTCCACATCATTGGTTTGTAGGCCTTATTTGGAGAGAAAGAATCACAATAGAAGCCATTGCAAGTATTAATCTGCAAAATTTTACACTAGAGTTAGAAGCTGGAATATGACTCTGAAGGAAAAGTCAACACAATAATATCTGGAAAAAATTGGATTTTCATGAAAATACAATATCTTTTAGTATACATAACAATATTTATCTCTCCATCACTAACAATGGAAATTGACAAGTACCAGAATTTGAATGTCAACCACATGCTGTCAGAATTTTCAGTTTTCCAGAATTTTCAGCCAGTCGATTTATTTCTGATTTAAGTGACACATTCTCAGCATTTAAGGATTCGACTTTTCGTGCCAGTTCTTCAGCTTCTGCCTGAACAGCGGCAATATGAGCTTTAGTCACAGGCTTGCAACAAATGTGCATGTGTGCAATATGAATTAGGCCCTATGTATTCCATGATCTCTCTTGACCTGAGTTCAATCTTACCAAAGAGAGTGCCCATAATAGGAGTCTATTCCATATGGACTAACGAAACGTATTTTCACAATCTGTTTTTGTATCTGAAGTGCTAGAGACTAAAGACATGCTTGATTATACTTTTGAAAGACAGTTTTCTGTTTTAAATGTTAGTGCAGAACAAAAAAAATTCTTCCTTAATTTTTTAATAACAAAAAGAAAGCCAATCAAAATTTCTTAAGTAGTCTGTCTAAAAAAAGCCAATCAACCCAGATACTCTTGTCTGCACATTTTCATTAAAAATAAAAAGAATGAAATAAGAAAATAAAAAAACAATGGAATTATAATAAAACAATGGAATTTACAAGACAATGACACAATGTTCTATTTACCTTCTGCAAACTACTAATGAACTGTTGGGCATTTGCCAGTTCTGCTGCAGCTACAATTTCTGACTCTGTCGCATCTCCTCCTTTTCCACTTTCTCCAACCAGTGCAATTGTCTGATTTTTATCAATACAATCATTGCATTAGGTAATCCTTTCGGAAAAACAATTAGAGCAGTGAGTAATCTACTGGCTAAGACATGAAATTAGAAAACTACCTTGCCGCGAGTTCTGGTGCGGTGGTGCGATTTTCGGCACGGCGGAGCTCCGGTGGAGAGTTCTCCGAACTTGAAATTTCTTGAGGGGTTTTCATGCGGATGCTTAGGGGATACCAAATATCAAACTCGTTTTCTGATTGGACGTCTATGGTGGTCGGAAAATGAGGGGGAAGGTGGCGGTCAAGGGTTTGTGGAAACGGTGAGAACGACATGGAGATCTGAGAGTGAAGAGGGTTCTTCGTGTTAGAGATCCATATCTTGTGTAGTCTCTGCTGGAGAAGAAGGAACCAGTGACAGAGTCGTTTTTTGTAGATCTACTATTCCCAGTTGTAGATCCAATTTCAGATCCAGACGTGAGGAAGAGGAAAGGAGTGAGCGTGAGAGGACTGTGCGAAGAGATAGGAGGGTGCGAAGTGGAACGGAGTCATGAGCGTGAGAGAGTGAGGAAGGTGACGGTGAGGGAATGACGGTGAGAGATAGTAAAAAACAAATGCTATGGATATATTACCATTATTTATTCATAGCTAAATAAAAGTCATATGAAAGTTTACACTAACCTAACTTCCATATTATTATTCTTTTAGTATGCACCCTCTTCAATAATAATAACACCCTCATTAGTAGATATTTTATCTGGTCCGAGATCCACCATATTATATTATATTACATGAATACAAGATATACACACATTAGAATGTTAGACACATTAGAATCTTACATACATCTACACATACATTACATACAATATTGGAACCAACTTAGGGCTACAACAAGCTTTCACGTTGAATCAAAATAGAGAGGGTTTAACCTAGATTTCATGCTATTTTTTTCAAATTCCTACCCCACTTAGCGAGACAGTTCCGTCGCAAATCCCATAATTTCTATCGCTAACTGAAGCAGGAACGACATTCCACCACTCCCTCGCTAATTCTATCACTAACAACTGTTTTAGCGACCGAATTTTTTACCCTCGCTAATGTATGTCACTAATAAGTCTTTTTTGGTAGTGACTGTTGCCTGAGTGGCCAATGGAGGGCCGACCTATAGTGCTCTAAAGTTTGGTTACCACGGTGGCAAACTCAGTGTGTTGATTAATGCGAAATTTGTTCATAAGCACGAGCGAATATTCGTCATTCATCAAAAGCATTGGGACACTCTCTAAGTAGTCAGTTAACGATCCGAAAAAAAATTATACAAAACACATAGATCAACCACAACAATATTATACACAAATAAACTAGCTCATGCATCCTCCAAAATAAAATAAAAGTTTTCATACAATGCATAAATCAACCACGCGTATCAATTACATATTTTCATTACACACATACATTACATATTTTCATCATACATATACATACATCATTTACATTACATACATATATACATACATTATATTACATCCTTTCATTACACACATACATTACATACATTACATATTTTCATACAATGCATAAATCCTTGCGGCGTATCAATTACATATTTTCATTACACACATACATTACATATTTACATTATACATATAGATACATCATTTACATTACATACATATATACATACATTATATTACATCTTTTCATTACACACATACATTACATCATATATAGCTTACATACAGACTTTACATTACATTTAATTACAACTAATTTATTATGTAGTAAAAAACAAATGCTATGGATATATTACCATTATTTATTCATAGCTAAATAAAAGTCATATGTAAGTTTACACTAACCTAACTTCCATATTATTATTAGGGGTGTTTGCGGTGCTGCTTGGTTCGGTTTTGAGCAAAAAAGTGGACCAAACTGCAGGGTCTAAATAAATGCGGTTTGGTTTGGTTCGGTTGACTTTAAAAAAAACCAAACCAAACCATTGCGGTTTGGATTGGTGTGGTTGGTGCGGTTTTTAGCGAGACGAAATCTGCCAATTAAAATCTGCCAATTAAAAACAGTTACTGTGCGTCTGTGCAGTAAAATCTCAATAAAATCTGCCCAGTAAAATCTCAATACAGGTCTCCATACAGCCAGAAATTTAAATTTAAAACTGCCCAGAAAATCTCAATATAATACAAGTCTTCAAACAGATCTTCAGAAACTGCCCAGAAAATTTAAATTCAACACAGGTCTTCAAACATCAAACTTAATATAAGTCTCCATGCAACCAATATCAGACTACAAGAAATTTAAATCCCTACAACAAAAACAGACTGCAGATTCAGTACAACAATAGTTTGCAGATTCAGTACAATGAAAACAGTTTGCAGATTCAGTGAGAGAGAAAACGAACGAAAACGACAGTACAACAACGACGACAGTACAACAACAACAGTTTGAAAATGGCGCTTCTGGTACAACAACAACGAAAACGAACGAACCAGGAAGAGAGAAATCGAACGAACCTGTGAGAGTGAACAACAACGAAATCGAACGTTCAGTGAGAGAGATTCAGTTCAGTGATTGCGTGATGCTGAGACACAAAATCGAACGTGCGTGATGCTGAGACGCGGTGAGAGAGATTCGAATCGTGATGCGAGAGAGATGCGAATCGTGATTGCGTGATGCTTCAGTTCAGTGAGAGAGATGAGAGACCGTCAGTGAGAGACATGAGAGATGCGTGAGCGTGATGCGAGAGAGTGAGAGACCGTCTGATCTGAGTGAGAGAGATGAGAGACGGTGTAAGGCGTGAAAGCCAGAAAGGGGGCTGATTTTAGGGTTTCATTATAACTTTGGTTGGAACAAAAAAAAACTGTGATACTTATACAATTATACGGTTTGGTTCGATTCGGTTCGGTTACTGTAATTAGAACCTCAAACCGAACCGAACCGCGCGGTTCAGCAGAAAAAAAAAACCAAACTAAACCAATAGAAAGCGGTTTTTTGCGGTTTTCGGTTTGGTTTGGTTCGGTTTGCGGTTTTCTATCGGTTTGGTTCGGTTTTGAACACCCCTAATTATTATTCTTTTAGTATGCACCCTCTTCAATGATAATAACACCCTCATTAGTAGATATTTTATCTGGTCCGAGATCCACCATATTATATTACATTACATGCATACAAGATATACACACATTAGAATGTTAGACACATTAGAATCTTACATACATCCACACATACATTACATACAATATTGGAACCAACTTAGGGCTACAACAAGCTTTCACGTTGAATCAAAATAGAGAGGGTTTTAACCTAGATTTCATGCTATTTTTTTCAAATTCCTACCCCACTTAGCGAGACAGTTCCGTCGCAAATCCCATTATTTCTATCGCTAACTGAAGTAGGAACGACATTCCACCATTTCCTCGCTAATTCTGTCACTAACAACTGTTTTAGCGACCGAATTTTTTACCCTCGCTAATGTCTGTCACTAATAAGTCTTTTTTGGTAGTGACTGTTGCCTGAGTGGCCAATGGAGGGCCGACCTATAGTGCTCTAAAGTTTGGTTACCACGGTGGCAAACTCAGTGTGTTGATTAATGCGAAATTTGTTCATAAGCACGAGCGAATATTCGTCATTCATCAAAAGCATTGGGACACTCTCTAAGTAGTCAGTTAACGATCCGGAAAAAAAAATTATACAAAACACATAGATCAACCACAACAATATTATACACAAATAAACTAGCTCATGCATCCTCCAAAATAAAATAAAAGTTTTCATACAATGCATAAATCAACCACGCGTATCAATTACATATTTTCATTACACACATACATTACATATTTTCATCATACATATACATACATCATTTACATTACATACATATATACATACATTATATTACATCCTTTCTTTACACACATACATTACATACATTACATATTTTCATACAATGCATAAATCCTTGCGGCGTATCAATTACATATTTTCATTACACACATACATTACATATTTTCATTATACATATAGATACATCATTTACATTACATACATATATACATACATTATATTACATCTTTTCATTACACACATACATTACATCATACATAGCTTACATACAGACTTTACATTACATTTAATTACAACTAATTTATTATGTAGTAAAAAACAAATGCTATGGATATATTACCATTATTTATTCATAGCTAAATAAAAGTCATATGTAAGTTTACACTAACCTAACTTCCGATATTATTATTAGGGGTGTTTGCGGTGCTGTTTGGTTCGGTTTTGAGCAAAAAAGTGGACCAAACCGCAAGGTCTAAATAAATGCGGTTTGGTTTGGTTGACTTTAAAAAAAAAACAAACCAAACCATTGCGGTTTGGATTGGTGCGATTGTGCGGTTTTTAGCGAGACGAAATCTGCCAATTAAAAACAGTTACTGTGCGTCTGTGCAGTAAAATCTGCCCAGTAAAATCTCAATACAGGTCTCCATACAGCCAGAAATTTAAATTTAAAACTGCCCAGAAAATCTCAATATAATACAAGTCTTCAAACAGATCTTCAAAAACTGCCCAGAAACTGCCCAGAAAATTTAAATTCAACACAGGTCTTCAAACTTCAAACTTAATATAAGTCTCCATACAGCCAATATAAAATAGTTACTGTGCAGTAAACTAAAACAAAAATCAGACTACAAGAAGTTTAAATCCCTACAACAAAAATAGACTGCAGATTCAGTACAACAATAGTTTGCAGATTCAGTACAACGAAAACAGTTTGCAGATTCAGTGAGAGAGAAAACGAACGAAAACGACAGTACAACAACGACGACAGTACAACAACAACAGTTCGAAAATTGCGCTTCTGGTACAACAACAACGAAAACGAACAAACCAAGAAGAGAGAAATCGAACGAACCTGTGAGAGTGAACAACAACGAAATCGAACGTTCAGTGAGAGAGATTCAGTTCAGTGATTGCGTGATGCTGAGACACGAAATCGAACGTGCGTGATGCTGAGACGCGGTGAGAGAGATTCGAATCGTGATGCGATAGAGATGCGAATCGTGATTGCGTGATGCTTCAGTTCAGTGAGAGAGATGAGAGACCGTCAGTGAGAGACATGAGAGATGCGTGAGCGTGATGCGAGAGAGTGAGAGACCGTCTGATCTGAGTGAGAGAGATGAGAGACGGTGTAAGGCGTGAAAGCCAGAAAGGGGGCTGATTTTAGGGTTTCATTATAACTTTGGTTGGAACAAAAAAAAACTGTGATACTTATACAATTATACGGTTTGGTTCGGTTCGGTTCGGTTACTGTAATTAGAACCTCAAACCGAACCGAACCGCGCGGTTCAACAGAAAAAAAAAAACCAAACTAAACCAATAGAAAGCAGTTTTTTGCGGTTTTCGGTTTGGTTTGGTTCGGTTTGCGGTTTTCTATCGGTTTGGTTCGGTTTTGAACACCCCTAATTATTATTCTTTGAGTATGCACCCTCTTCAATGATAATAACACCCTCATTAGTAGATATTTTATCTGGTCCGAGATCCACCATATTATATTACATTACATGCATACAAGATATACACACATTAGAATGTTAGACACATTAGAATCTTACATACATCCACACATACATTACATACAATATTGGAACCAACTTAGGGCTACAACAAGCTTTCACGTTGAATCAAAATAGAGAGGGTTTAACCTAGATTTAATGCTATTTTTTTCAAATTCCTACCCCACTTAGCGAGACAGTTCCGTCGCAAATCCCATAACTTCTATCGCTAAATGAAGCAGGAACGACATTCCACCATTCCCTCGCTAATTTTGTCACTAACAACTGTTTTAGCGACCGAATTTTTTACCCTCGCTAATGTCTGTCACTAATAAGTCTTTTTTGGTAGGGACTGTTGGCTGAGTGGCCAATGGAGGGCCGACCTATAGTGCTCTAAAGTTTGGTTACCACGGTGGCAAACTCAGTGTGTTGATCAATGCGAAATTTGTTCATAAGCACGAGCGAATATTCGTCATTCATCAAAAGCATTTGGACACTCTCTATTGGGCCTGCGCCTATCACATATATTACATACTTTCATTACACACATACATTGCATACATACATTACATTACATATATTTATACATACATTATATTACATCCTTTCATTACACACAAACATACATAATTACATTACATTTCATTACATCTAATTTATTATCTAGTATAAAACAAATGTTATGGATATATTACCGTTATTTACTCATAGCCAAACAAAAGTCGTATTAAAGTTTACACTAATCCGACTTCCATATTATTATTCTTTTAGTATGCACTCTTTTCAATGTTAGTAACACCCTCATTAGTAGATTTTTATCTGGTCCGAGATCCACCATATTATATTGCATTACATGCATACAATACATACACACATTACAATGTTACATAAATTATATTACATACATACATACATTACATACAATATTGGAACCAATTTAGGGCTACAACAAGCTTCCACGTTGAAGCAAAATAGAGAGGGTTTAACCTAGAATTTCGTGCTATTTTTTCAAATTCCCACCCCTACTTAGCGGGGGTACTGTTCTGTTGCTAATCCTTTAATTTTCGTCGCTAACTGAAGTAGGAACGACATTTCATCATTCCCTCATTAATACCGTTGTTAACAACTATTTTAGCGACTGAATTTGTTTCCATCGCTAATGTCTGTTGCTAATTACTTTTTTTGTTTTTAGTGACCATTGGCCGAGTGGGCCATGGAGGGTCGAACTCTTGAACCAACACTGACTCTTAAGCCTTCCTATTTCATGCTAGCTAGCCTAATAGCTTATCTATGTTGTATTTGGATAAGAAGACAATATTAGCTCATTAATAGGGCTCTTATTTCGTTGATGTAATATTTTAGGAACTTATTGGGTTAGATGTAGTGAATCCAATAAATAGTAAAACTAGTTCAAATATAACACAATGAAGTTAACCAAATAAAACATAATAAAAAATATATAAGTTCTTGCTTTTAATGTGACATCAAGAGGGCTTTTGGCGCAAGTTGTGAATAGTTATATGAGGATGATTTAAGTGTAATGACTTGTTGGATTTCTCAAAGCTTTGATTATTGAAAGTAGTACATCTTGTGCTAAGTGCCTATTTCAAAATAAAGTAGGAAGACGACTTGGGTACAATATTTTCTAGTCTCTATATTTTGATGATAAATTACAAGAGGATGATTTACTTTTTTTTTTGACAAAGTGGATGATTTACTTATTATACCTTGTTGCTCCCAATTATATTTTTAACATTTATTGATGATTGATAGTTAATTATTTTTAATTGTAAAAAGATAGTTAATTATTTTTAATTTATGTTTTCTCTCTTTAAAAATGATAAAATTAATCAATACAAACTTACTTTCTAGGGGAGTTACATGGATTTTGAATTTCTCATTGCATTGAAGGATATTTCGAAGCAGTCACTAACTTCCACTAGGTGAAAATTAATTTTTTATAATGTTTGTAAAACTATAAAACAAAGAAGATATAAATAAAAAATACATAAATTATTCATGTCATAAAAATACTATTATCATAATGGTTCAAATTTATTATCATCAAGTTACACACAAAATGTTGAAGTGTTTATTTTGATCAAAAAAATATTAAGTGTTTAATTATTTTTCTCTATATATTTCACCATTTATTATTTTATATTTTCAAACAAAGGACCTTATCAAAAGGAATGAAAAATCAGATTCTTTAGTATAACAAGTCAATGCTGACTAGAAATTAATAAATCCGCACAATGGACGTTAATTAAATTACCCTTAGGGATATTAAAATACCAAAAATATCTAATACTTTAACTAAAGGGATGAACTTGACTAGTACTCAATTTTAATTCCGATAATGAAACAAACTGATGTCAAAAATTACTCACCTCTCAAAAACCTCTAGACCCAAAAAGAAAGATATTTCCACCAAGATATCATCAAGTTACACCAAAAAGTTGTCTAACTTCAATGTTCGAGGAATTTCCTCAACATATTTCATTTTTTATTTTGTATTCTCGAGAAAACCTTACCTTATAAAAAATATATGTGCACAAATCTTATTCTTGAGTGAAAAAAGAAATATATTGATAACACAAAAGGACCTTATCTATAATGAATTAATTCATAGATATTTTCAATATTTAATTACCTTTTATTATTTCATTATGTTATTACTTATATTTCTTTCTTTTCTTAAGATCTTCTTTATATTTAAAGTGTAATAACTTAATATATTTATTCAAAACATACTCTTTTTAAATATTCTAAACATTAAATATAAACAAATTCTCACAAAAATTAGACATTACCCCAAGATACTTTTCAGTTAAATACAAAAATATTTGATATTTTAAATAAAAATATTTAATAAAACAAAAAATTATGAACTCATAGCCCAAAAAAATGTCTATGTATTTAGTCCAAATTTTAGACTAAGTAAATAGATTTATTTGCTTCTGGCATATATTTGAGTCTATAGTGAGTATGACATTTTCTAGATGAGACCATTTAATAAGAGATATTAAATGCTTTTTGACTCCTATAGGTACCCTGATATCATCATTTGTCTCCACATAAAGTAAAATTGGGAGGAGTGAATGCCATTATATACACAAGGACATTGACAATATGGCATACCAATAAAGCACTCGACACCAAAAAGAGAACCGATGGATTTTAAATGTGGAATATGTGAAAAAGCTAGGTTATTTACATGGTGTTGTATGTGAAGTTATAAGGCTATTTCCTCCTATACCTTTTGAAAGAAAAGAAGCAATAAAAAGTGATATGCTTCCAAGTGGTCATATAATGTTGAAACTAATACAATGATATTATTTTCATTATATGCAATGGGGAGATTTGAAGAAATATGGGGAAAAGATTGCTTGGAGTTCAAGCAAGAAAGATGGATTTCTGAAAGAGGAGGTATTGTTTATGTACCTTCTTATAAGTTTATTAGTTTTAATGCTGGGCCTTGGACATGTTTGGGAAAGGAATTGTCTTTTATTCAAATGAAGATGGTGGCAGCTTCTATTTTGTGGAATTATCATGTGCATGTTTTTGATGGTTATGTTCGTTCCTACACCTAGTCATTCAATTGTACTTTAATAGGGAGCTTTAATTAGAATTATTTAGTTATAGTATTTTAATTAGTTGGGTTTAATTAGAATAATTTAGTTAGTATTTTATATAATGTTATTTTATATGGACTTTTAACCATTAAGCCTTTTACTTTATCGACCCATTAGTAGTTACTATATATATAGTGTCTTTGAGACAATTTAGAGCACCAAAAATCAATGAGAAGTCTTTTAATTTTTAATTAGCTTAGTTTTATTTTGTCTTCTTCATTGTTAGAACCCTAGTTTCCTTATTCTAGTAGAAAACTTCCTAACATACTTCTTATGAATGATGGTCTCAAAGTTAGGATAATAAAAAGGGGAATTTAATTTGATGGATTACAATTTCAAATTCTGATCGGTGTAACACGACATGTTAAAATTATGGCATTGCCGTGCATGTTTCTATCAAATAATTAAATAATATATAGAATGTCATGTAAGATTTTTTTTGTTAATGTTATTTGTGTATCACATAGCTAGGTTACGTAGGCAAGAGTGAAAAAGGTCATTCATCATACTTTGTGTTCTAGACTGGACCAAGAGGCTCATCCAGCAATTACACATGGATAAGCCCAATCCTTTTGATCTATATCCACAATAAATCAGCCCACTTGTGGCTCTCACGCTTGGATGGCTCAGATTCATCCAATCGATCCAATGACTCAAATCATGCACGAATCTCTATAAATACTGGCTCACATTGCCATAAATAGGTACATTCTCATTCCTAGATATTACTACTCTCTTATTCCCTATACTGACTTGGGGGTCAGAGTGGCATCGCAGGTGCCCCCTCCTGGATTCATTCAACACTCCGCTCAAGATTGCAAGAGACCTACCAACAGCAGTCACCGCAGTGCTGCTAGGTACTGAACATTGGCGACCACAGTGGGAGCTGTCTAGCTTTCACCTCATTTCAATCTCTTGAGAGTTTTCTCTTGCATTCTGATGGCACCCTAAGGCAGACCCCGGGTCCGAAGCATTTCCGTGTCTCTTCACCCATGTGTCGCGTCGCGCCTCTTCAAGGTTGCGTCGCGTCGTGCCTCTTCCATCCTGTGTCGTGTCGCGCCTCTTCCAGCCTGTAAAGACCCCCTTCCTAGTCCTCCCATGCAAATCAATATACCAGTGCATAATTGGGAGGCCGACACTAGGCAGGCTGGGAGCAGTAACCTCAACTGTACATCTGAAGATGAAGTTCTACTCCTTGGACAACAGGATTGTAACCCTGCAAGCTGACTTGGGAGCAGTCCGCAAATGCTACTACCCGAGCATGAAGAATTTACAAGAGGCTGAGGGAGTTAGAGAACCATACAAGAAGATAGGCAAGGAAACTGAGCTGAACCTGGCCGACCTAGGTACTCAGTACGGCCTAGACAGTGAGGAAGATGGAAGCAATGACATCCTAGCCAGGAAGCTGAAGAAGCGCACCAAGATGCCTAAAGCAGATGATGAACCTAACCCCAGTCCGCAGCTCACTCGAGACAAATTTCCCGCACACGATATATTCACTAAGTCAAGACTTGAGAGGCTGCGGCGGAGTTACGAGGCTCCGGCTCAACACTCCCATTAAGAGCATATAAACAGCTGAAACTCTATTAATTCCCACAAAAATCCAAGGAGAGGATTTGCGCAGAGTCACAAGTTGCGCAGCATAGCAGTCTCGGGCGAGAAGCGCTGCGCGCAGTAACGAGTTGCGCGGCAGAGCAGTCACTAAGAAAACATAGAAGGGTGCAAAGAGGAATATCTCAGGTGCGAAACCAAAGGGGCGCCTCACGAGAGCACCACCTCGGGCCTCGGATGCCCACTCTCTTCCAAGGACGCGCAGACAGATATCAATAGTGTTAAAGCGAGGCGCGAGACGTCACAAAGAAAACATAACGCTAACTACCGTAAACCAGGCCGATCTTTTATAAATTCTCATTGTTATATGCAGCAAAGCAAATCAAGCCCCGAGGTAATAGTAAGGGGCATGACGCCTAAGCCTAGCGGTAGAAAGGGGCGGCATGAGATCGACGCTACGATCGTTTGCGCTTTCCTATAAACTGAGGTATGAGCCAGCTGGCTCGCTTCGTTGAGGCGAATTTGAACGTGTCGCAACCCCCGTTGGACGAGTTCTATCCGGGCCGAGTCCTGGTAAACTGTGCCAAGGGTATACTTTTAAGCTGACCTTGCTGGTCACAACCCCGTTGGACGAGTTATATCCGTGCCGAGTCCTAGTAAACTGTGCCAAGGGTATACTTTAAGCTGACCTTGGTGGTCACAACCCCGTTGGACGAGTTCTATCCAGGCCAAGTCCTGGTAAACTGTGCCAAGGGTATACTTTAGGCTGACCTTGGTGGTCACAACCCCGTTGGACGAGTTATATCCAGGCTGAGTCCTGGTAAACTGTGCCAAGGGTATACTTTAAGCTGACCTTGGTGGTCACAACTCCGTTGGACGAGTTCTATCCAGGCCGAGTTCTGGTAAACTGTGCCAAGAGTATACTTTAAGCTGGCGTTGGTGGTCACAACCCCGTTGGAAAAGTTCTATCCAGGTCGAGTCCTGGGAAACTCTGCCAAGGGTGTACTTCATTACAAACAGTTCGAGCAAACGTCGATAACTTAGAACGAAAAGCGAGCCAAACCTGGCGACTATCTACTCGAAAAACAATCCTAAATCCAACGAAAAATCACAACGATGCGAAAATCAAGCAGTCGTGAGACCATGAGGTCATAGACACCAGACGCGCTGCGAGGCACTGAGAGGAACAAGGGCGAGATCTCACTATGTCATACCTAGGCGAAATGCTACCTATTCTGTAGACCATAACTTCGTCCGTGGTTATCCGATTAAGGTGCGCGAGCATGCGTTAGAAAGCTAAGAATCAGAGCTACAATTATTCTTTTAATCTCGAAACTCAATTCTGATGTCTTGAAGGTTGAAACTGCGAGATACGTTCCAGGAAGAAATGCACTTGTCTCCTACTCACATTTTTGTCTCTTTTGGATGAAGGACGGTATCCGTAAAGAAAGCTTATTCCAAAGAGAAATCGGGATCAACAATCCCCGCGACTTGGTCGATTTCCTCCAAAGATCGCAGAAGCACATGGACTATGAAGAGGACGAGCTGGCTTTCAAGGCCATTGAAGAACCATGGCTGGACTATGAAGTGGAGGGGACACCTCATGAGTCCCGAGAAGAAGAAGAAGACGAGACTCCCGACTCTGAGTAGGGAGCCAATCACCAGGACATGGACCTAGAGCTAGGCCTAGTTGAGAAAATAAGCACCCATGCAAAATTTAAAAGCTCAATATGAATGACTAACTGAGATTCATTTTGCAATTATCGTCTTTAGCTCTAGTTCATTATTGTTAGCATTTGTTCCAAAAATTTCTTTAAGAGTAAGAAGGAGAAAGGGTCTAACCCCATTGTTAAGCATTGAGCAAGGCGAGTTTGAGCCCCAACACAGCCTGCAGGGAGGGGCTGCCTGGCCTGCAGTAGCGACGTAGCCTGCAGAGAGGGACTGTCTGGCTTGCAGTGGCGGCACAGCCTGCAGGGAGAGACTGCCTAGCCTACAAGGGCAACCTGAATAACAGCTTCAAGCCAATATCATCACCCCAAGAAGATGGTTTTGCAAATACATCCTTTAGATGCACGATCGCACGAAGTGGCTGGACGCTAACATGTACTTTGAATCTGGGTAAAGGAATCTAGTGTGCCATGATGCACCTAAACAAACAAAGACTATCAGTAAAGAGGGTGGCAGGAGGGAGACACCACGATCGTTTGCGTTTTTCCTATGTACCGAGGCAGGAATCTCATGACTCTCTCAATTGAGCTGACATTGGTGGTCACAACCTCGTTGGACGAGTTCTATCCAGGCCGAGTCCTGGTAAACTGTGCCAAGGGGATACTTTAAGCTGACTTTGGTGGCCACAACCATGTTGGACGAGTTCTATCCAGGCCGAGTCCTGGTAAATTGTGCCAAGGGTATACTTTAAGCTGACATTGGTGGTCACAACCCCGTTGGACGAGTTCTATCCGGGCCGAGTCCTGGTAAACTGTGCCAAGTGTATACTTTAAGCTGACCGTGGTGGTCACAACCCCGTTGGACGAGATCTATCCATGCCGAGTCCTGGTAAACTGTGCCAAGGGTATACTTTAAGTTGACCTTGGTGGTCACAAACCCGTTGGACGAGTTCAATCCAGGCCGAGTACCGGTAAACTGTGCCAAGGGTGTACTTCATTACAAACAATCCAAGCAAACGTCGGTAACTTAGCACGAAAAGCAAGCCACACCTGGCGACTATCTACTCGAAAAAAAATCCTAAGTCCAACGAAAAGGCACACCGGCGCGAAAATCAAGCAGGCGTGAAACGAGGAGCGCTGCGCGGAGTTACGAGTTGCGCAGCGCAGCAGTCTTGCACAAGGAGCGCTGCGCAGAGTTGCGAGTTGCGCAGCGCAGCAGTCTTGCACAAGGAGCGTTGCGCAGAAACCTACCAACAGCAGTCACCGCAGTGCCGCTTGGCACAGACACCAGGCGCGTTGACGGGGGCTGAGAAGGACAAGGGTGAGATCTTACTATGTCATACCTAGGCAAGATGCTGTCTATTGTGAACACCATAACTCCGTCCGTATTTATCCGATTAAGGCGTGCGAGCATGCGTTGGAAAGCTAAAAAGCAGAGCTACAATTCTTCCATTGATCTCGAAACCCATTTTCGATTTCTTGAAGGTTGAAACTACAAGATACGTTCCAGGACGAAATGCACCTGTCTCCTACCCACAAACATGCTGAACGGATACGGAAGATAGATGCTGGGGGAACGAGATTTGTTGGTCTCGGGCGATGCGGCAACATTCTTGTGTCTCGGGTCCCAGACGCCTACGAAGGCATGAAGATTGCTGAAAGACGTTGCAAAATCTCATGTCTCAAGTCTAAAGTTTCAAGAGAAAAACAAAGCGAGGCGCCTTAGACGCCTCAGACTCATTAAGTCCCTCCGACGGACCACCAATCTCATAGCCAGCCTCCCTCAAAGCATGAATGGGATCTCGATATGGCCCATGAACTCGAGCTGTCTTCTTCATCCTCGACATCGAACACAGCCTACAGGACAAGGGGGCAGGAAGTCAAGACAAGTGTTATAAAACGGAAAAGTAACTCGTTGATGAACCCCCCTCTCCCGAGGACGTCGTTGATGGCAGTAAGAAAGGCATGACACACTCACACAAAGATCCTCTCATAAACAAGATTCATCAACAATCACAACTCTACTACTCAAACAAATAACAAGATTCATCAACAATGATCAACAATCACAACTTAACAAGATGGTGGCAGCTTCTATTTTGTGGAATTATCGTGTGCATGTTGTTGATGGTTATGTTCCTACACCTAGTCATTCAATTGTACTTTGATTGGGAGCTTTAATTAGTTATAGTATTTTAATTAGTTGGGTTTAATTAAAATATTTTAGTTAGTAGGACTTTTATATAATGTTATTTTAAATGGACTTTTAACCCTTAGGCCTCTTACTTTATCAGCCATGGCCATTAGTAGTTACTATATATATATAGTCTCTTTGAGACAATTTAGGGCACCAAAAATCAATGAGATGTCTTTTAATTTTTCATTAGCTTAGTTTTATTTTGTCTTCTTCATAGTTAGAACCCTAGTTTCCTTATTCTAGTAGAAAACTTCCTAACATACTTCTTATGAATGATGGTCTCAAAGTTAGTATAATAAAAAGGGGAATTTAATTTGATGGATTACAATTTCAAATTCTGATCGGTGTAACAGGACATGTTAAATTAATTATGGCATTGTCGTGCATGTTTCTATCAAATAATTAAATAATATATAGATTGTCATGTAAGATTTTTTTTGTTAATGTGATTTGTGTATCACATAGCTAGGTTACGTAGGCAAGAGTGAAAAAGGTCATTCATCATACTAGGCCTGGACAGATGTTGCAGCCCGGCCGAAACCCGCAAAAACAGAGGCAATAATCACAGTCGCGGGTGGGTCTGGTCGGTTTTCGGGTAATAAAACTGAAGAAACAGGTTACCACTGGGTTTACCTGGGCGGGCTCGGAGCTGGAAATCAAAACCACTGCTACCAGCACCCGCCCGATGGAAACTAAAGAAACTATGGAAACTGAATAAAAAGCAACAGCGCGTCATTTTGGTAGTCAAGTTTGAACAAAAAAACTGAAGGTTAAAGTTAAAAAAAACAAAAGTAGTCTTGTTCCAACAAAAAAGAAATAATAAGGTCACACCACGTGTTGGAAACTGTGAAATAGCAACAACAATTTCACTCATATCGTCCCACACATAGGCACATACACGTCATTTCACAATACTATTTTATTATTTTTATATCTTTTTGGCTTATCTCTTTTAATATCACAATACTATTTTAATATCACAATACTATTTCACAATAATAAGGTCACACCACGTGTTGGAAACTGTGAAATAGCAACAACAATTTCACTCATATCGTCCCACACATAGGCACATACACGTCATTTCACAATACTATTTTATTATTTTTATATCTTTTTGGCTTATCTCTACTTTTGCTTTTCCGCTGCACACACTCTTCTTTTTTCACTGACACACACAACCAAGGCCCGAGGTCACCTACTTCGGTCTTCTTCTTCCTCTCAACTACGTACTACTTCACCATATTTATTCTTCAAAGCTTCAATCTCTTCAGCTTTTTTCACCCGCGCTAACCGAAACCAGTTAACCGCACAACCCGAAACCCGCTACCCGCTATATCCGAGAGCTACACCGGTCGCAAATGGGTTCTATATATGAGCCCGCGGTTTTGGCCGGACCAGAGTTTTTGACCCAAATCCACCCGAACCCGCCCGATGTCCAGGCCTACATCATACTTTGGAATGTCTAATAAAAAAGGTGTATTGGTGAATAAAGAATATATAATCAAAAATTCATAATGCCGTAGTTTTTGTATACTAGTCTCATGTACCCATATATATATATATATATATATATATATATATATATATATATATATATATATATATATATATAATGATAAATTGGTGAATTTTTCAGCACCACCTAATTTATCTAACAACTCACCCACCAATAGAGTTGGATAATTGTCCTACACAGATAACTAGTTAATTGAGAGCTTGACATTTTTTTAGATAGCAGCACTACTACGGGTACTCTAACTCAAATACATATAACTCAAGGTTTAGAAATATATATAGGAAATCGATATTTAGAAAACATGCACCCACATCAAACAATCATTTTTTTTCAACAAGAAGTGGCTTTCAATGAAGAAATGGGCTAAGCCCAACCGGTTACAACAAAGACAAAACAAAAACAAAACACGGTTCGGCCCACATACAAACCAAAACCGAGAGAAAATAAACAAAACAAAAGTCTAAACACATTAAACAATCGAGCAAACAATCCTAAGTACACCTAATAAACCAATTCTAACTCCTAACGATACAGCCAATCGGGTCAACAAACCACTCATATTAAAAGCACAATGGGGACTTTTCCTTCGCCAAAAACCACCTCTAAGAGAATGACGTAATGTGATCAACGACTTCCCCCATAATATGTACCCTCCCAGAATATATAAATATCTATTCTGACAATCCCACAACCTCATAATATGGTGTACCAAATTAACGGTTAACCTTTTCTAAAACACAAAGTGCCCCGTAAACCAGAGAAAGAAGAGTACAAAATGACACCCTAACCAGTCAGCAATAGCATACAACACTTTCCAAGAAAATTGTCATCTGATACTGTTGGAACTTTGTTAGTTGTGAATTGAAAAAGTCTCACATAGGATAGAATAAACACTTTAAGAGTATTTATAAGTGTGGACTTCACACCTTGGGTTGGAGCTTAATGGGTACCCAATTTTGTGAAATGGAGATAACGCACATAAACTGACCACCACACGCGCGTGAGCGCCGCCGTCCGTCCGATCAGCTCGGGCCCGGGCTTGGGCCGTGAGGTGTAATTTCTTTTTTGCAAAAATAATTAATTTATTTTATTTTGGTGCGTTGCTCGTCCAGATTCGTTGAACTGACCAGATACAATGAACTAACCCTTGCGCATCTAATAGAGCCATTGTGGTCATTCTTATCCGTTGACTTGCAGCGCAAGTTCGTCGTTCTTATCTGTTGAGGATTTTTCTCCAACTTACTTGCGCAGCAAGTCCAATTCTCTCCTATAAATAGGACCCTCCCTCACTTCATTCCACACACCACTGGACGATAAATCTCTCCTCCAGTTTTCTCTCCTCTCCCTCGAGAATTCTCTTCTCTTCTACTCCTTAGAGTGGCTTACGAGCCATATTCAAGAGTGGTCTACGAATCATATTTAGAGTGGTTTTTAACCATATTGAAAGTGTATTTCTTGAGCGAAATTTCACTGTGCAGTGATATTTCGTTACAGTTTGACTGGGCTGTTTTATTCTGGGGACGTTGTGGTTGATAGCCTGCCTACACAATTTTGAGCAGTGCCACGAAACGTCTTAATTAAATAGAGCGACCTAGTCCGCGACTCAACCCAGTAATTTTTCGGTAATTGATTTTCTGAAATACTTTCTGAAACTCAAAACCAACAATTTTAAGACGTTTCGTATTTAGCCATGACTACCGATGACATTACTGGCTCTAATTATGTTGTTTCTAACTTCAACAAATTGTTTCATTTTCAAGAATGCAATTAAAACAATGGCAACAAAATAAATTTTTATTAAATATGAAAAATGTTGCCAACATTTAAAAGATGACAATCAAGTGCTCACTGAATCAACTGATCAGAAAGAAAGAGATAAAATAGCTAAAGAAATATTCCTATAAATAGAGAATAAGTTTCTCTATACTATTTATCGATAGAAAGAGAATATTTTCTTTATATAATTTGTCATTGGAAAGAGAATAATTTTCTCTATACGGTCTTATAGAAAGAGAATTATTATCTCTATATCAATGTTAATTCTACGGAAAGAGAATAATCATCTCTATAAGAATGAATTTTCTTAATTTGTATTTTTTGAGAAAAGTTCTGGCTAGGAAAGACTTGGTACTTAAGTGTATCCATTGTGACCCACCTCTCTTTCCTTGAAAATTCATATCTTTTGTTGCCGTTAATGGTTAACGCTAACAATTAATGATATTAAATCATAGAATTGCTTTTTAGCAATAACATTATTTTTGAAGTTATACTTTTTACGATATATTGCAATATATAATATTGATTGCAATATAATTTTCTAGAAAAGCTTTCAAAAATTAAAACGGTAATCAGGCTCAAAGGAACAGCAACTTGAATGGGACCCCCAAATTTCCCATATTCTAAACTTCAACTACCACCTAGAAATGACGTTGCTCCTCCATTTAATTGTTTCAATTGTGAGAGACCAGGTCATATGACACACATGTGTTTGAACAGGCCAAGCTCTGCCCCGCAGGCTACCCTGACAGAATAGTAATTTGTTGCTATAATTTCTGAAATCAACACTGTTGGTAAATGCGAAGGTTGGTGGATGGTTACTGACTATGTTTTGAACATACACCGTTGCTGAAAATAAGAAAAGGATGCGGAGTCTGGTGAAAACTTTCTTTAAACAATGATTTTTTTTACGAAGTGTTTCTTTCGTCTATCGGAAGTTTTCTTTAAACAATGATTTTTTACCCAGTGTTTGACTTTTACACGTGTTTGACTTTGACTTTGTACACTATACTATTCTTTTCGATAAGAGCTAGATAGCAAATTCAAAAGTAATTTTCTTAAATGACTTAAGAAAAAATTGTGTTTTTTGTAGTCAAGCAATAATTTTCAAGACTTCGCATAAATCAGTAAGGAAATCTGAATATTAGTTTTGACTCACTCAGATATATGCAAATAGATAAATATTAATTACCAGAAATGGAAAACGATAGTTTGTCACTTTTATTTATAATTGCTTTGACCACATTGTAGTATACTTTGTGAAAAATAAAAGTGAAGTGTTTGACATATTCAAAGTTTTCCATTACAGATTTTTGAAAATCAATTAATTAAGTAGAAAGGTTAAAAGTTTTTATAGCGATTGAGGAACAGAGTATAATTTCCATTAATTTTACGAAATTATACATGAAACGACTGCACCATATTTTTTCTAAAAATCTTTATTGAATTGGTTTTTGCTATTTTGCTGAATTCTAGCACTTGATCTCTCTTGTGAATTTTTTTGTAAACTGTTGGTTATGTTATGAATAGATTCTCTGAATCTAAAGAAATAAAAATTTTCCTTCGGAGATCTTGAAGAAAAGACAACTCATCTTGTCTTATTTTTGAATTTGGGATTACTTGGCTTATGTCATAATCCCAAAAAGAGTTAAACTCGCCAATAGAGCCTATGAATGTGTATTCATTGGGTATGCAGTAAATAGCAAAACATACAGGTTTTATGACCTTAATGCAAAAGAGATCATAGAGTCAAATGACGTTGACTTCTATGAAAATAAATTCCCTTTTAAATCAAGAAATAGTGGGGGCACCGAACTAGTCAAGTTTTTATGCCTAGGAACGTTGAAAACAACAGATAAAGGGAAATAGAACTTCGAGGAGGTAAGAAAGCACAAGTTGCTAAAGAATATGGAACTTATTATACGGTCCATAAACTAGAGGATGATACATATAACATTCAAGAAGCTTGTCTTCATTGGATGCTGATTTGTGGAAAGAAGCCATAAATGATGAGATGGATTCTCTAGAGTCTAACAAGACATGGCACTTAGTGGACTTGCATCCTGGTTGCAAACCAATTGGTTGTAAATGGACTTTGAAAAAGAAACTAAAACCTGATGACACTGTTGATAAATACAAGGCCCGCCTTGTAGCCAAAGGTTTTAGACAAAGAAAGAATATAGATTTCTTCGACACATATTCACCTGTTACTAAAATTACATCCATAAGGGTACTAATTTCGCTGGCCGCCATTTATAATTTAGAAGTACACCAAACGGATGTAAAAACCGTTTTTTTAAAATGGTGAATTAGAAAAAGAAATCTATATGGAGCAACCTGAAGGTTTTGTAATACATGGGCAAGAACACAAGGTCTTAAGTTGGATAAGTTTCAGTATGGTCTCAAACAAGCTCCCAAACAATGGCATGAGAAGTTTAATAATTTGATTATATCGAATGAGTTTAAAGTGAATGAAAGTGACAAATGCATTTATTACAAAACCGAGAATGACATTTGCACTATCATATGTGTCTATGTAGACGACTTACTCATATTTGGATCAAACATGCATGCTGTAAATAAATTGAAATCACTGTTGTGCAACAACTTTGATATGAAAGACCTCCACTAGTGCAAAATTAGCTTTAAAAAGCACTATTTTGAATCGGTTGTTTGGATAACCGATTCCAAATGTGGACGCGGTGGCAAATTTGCAATTAAATGGAAGTGTGACAGATTTTTTTAGACATTTAGAATCGGTTGTTTAAACAACCGATTCGAAATGTGACAATTTAGACATTTGGAATCGGTTGACTGAATAACCGATTTCGAATAGCTACATTCAGAATCGGTTCTTTAAACAACCGACTCAAAAAGTCTGTTTCATTATTAAAAAATTTCACGATCCCTTCCTTGTTTTTCAGTTTCCCTCTCGCAGGTTTCCCACATCCCTCTCAAACCCTAGCTCATTTTCGGTTTCCCTCATCCCTCTCACACGTACGCCTCCTCCCACTCTCTTTTCAGTTCTCACTCTCAAATTTTCTTCTCTCTCTCTCTCTCTCGAAGTCTCCTCTCACTCTCGCACTCCATCACCGTCCCCACAAAACCCTCTCACCGTTCACCACCAACCACTCACCGTCGCCACCAAAACGCAAAACCCTCTCACCGTTCACCACCAACCACTCACTGTCGCCACTACAAAGATCTGAAGACCCGATCCAGAGAACCAGGGAACCAGAGACCAGACGGCGCAACACGAAGCCGAAGGATCAACGAACACGAAAACCAGATCGACGAACACGAAGCCGAAGGATCAACGAACACGAAGACGAGATCCACGAGAAAGCCACGAAGAACAAACCCACGAAGAACGAGAAAGCCACAAGGCTCGTGCAGGTTCCGTTTATCTCTCTCAAGGGATCAGATCTCAAGAAAATGGTGCATTCATAGTATCTCAAGCCTGAACTTTCTTACAAGCTGAATAATTGCTAATGTAGTTGTTGCCTGGCTAATGCATCAATAATAATTGCAGCATGTTGACACCACGCTTCTAGGCTTATCTCCGGAAGAAGCAAAGAAACATCCTTATATTGCATCTATGGGTGTCTACGTGTTTAGAACCGAGACCCTGCTGGAACTATTATTAAGTTGTGGGAAGAAATGGATACAGCATTGGCATTGAGTTATCTTGAAGGAACAGAGGTGTGACGATTCTTTCCCCACTCTTGTGTTTTATTTGTACTTATTATTTATATGATTTTTGTTTTCTTTTAATGTTCTTTACTAAGGCTGAGGCTAGGGGTGTTCGTGGGTCGGTTTGGATCGGATTTGACCAAATCCGTTGCCCGAACCAATGATAATTATTCGGTTTGGGTTGGTTCGGATTTTACATTTTTTCCTCCAAAATCCGAACCAAACCGAACCGATATTGGATGGGTTGGTTTGGATTGGGCTCACGGGTCATTCACTAAAATATTAATTTTCTAAAATATAAAAAAAAAACACTTTTTTATGATATTCCAACACTTTAAATAGCTAAAAAAATTGAAAATCACACGAAATCAAACTCAAATCCACTAATAGTCTTCCCATTGATAGTATTAAAATTTTACAACTTAATCATAAATTATTAAAGTAAAAATTCTAAGCAAATAAAATCGTGTGCATCTAAAATTACAAAATTGTTATGACATAATATGGGTTGGTTCGGGTTCGCGGATTTGATTTTTAAAATCCGTTGCCCGATCCAAACAACTACGGGTTGGTTTGGATTTGTTCGATTTTGACCCGAACACGAAAAATATCCGAACCAAACATATCGGTTTGGACTAGATCGTGGGTTGGTTTGGATTTTCCCGAACCACTGAACACCCCTAGCTGAGGCTGATTCAGTTCAATTATTATATTACCAAAATAGGGCTCAAATGTTAATACTAAGAAAGAATTCAAGGAAAATTGTGAACATGATTTTAGATTGGATGAAGAAATTGGAATTTACTGCACCAGATGTGGCTTTGTGAAAACAGCTATAGTAGACGTTTGTCCACCCATTGTAAGTCAATTGACGTTTACTGCACTATTTCAATTAAAAGCCATATAATGTTAATTATATTCTCCATATTTGGTTAGATATTGTCTATTGCCTCAGTAAGAATATGATAACTTAGTTCAAATATATTGACAGGTGGAAAGTCCAAGATGGCACAAAGAGGAGAAGCAATGCTGTGGAGAACAAAACTCAGTGCCAAAGGCTAATGGTGATGAAAACAATGATGATATACATGTGCTCTCCACTCATGCTTCCAGTGATGAATCACCAACATCTAAAGAAATTGAAAATGACAATGTTTGGGAATTGATTCCTGAGATTATCAGAGAAAAGATGCATGTACACCAAAAGAAAGGATTTGAGTTTCTTTGGCAAAACATTGTTGGCTCAATGGAACCACAACTCATGAAATCATAATCCAAAAAAAATAGGTGGTTCTGTAATATCTCATGCACCTGGAGCTGGAAAAACTTTTCTCATAATACTTTTCTCATGCACCAAACCTTATATACCATCAAATGCCATCTAAATGCTGCAGAATGAAAGGTAAGAATAAGAGAAATTAAATAAGTAAATCCTAATTAGAGAATGACTAATTCTTTCAAGACTAAACAAGATCCATCGGCTTCTTATTTGTTCTATATTGCTCAAATTTTCTATCAAGTGAAAAAAAATTTCTAAAAGAATTTACTTGTTAAAGTTTTTTCTGAAAGAACTTACTTGTTTCGGTTTGTAGGTTGCTTCCTATGAGTTTACTACCTTAACTTGCATCACAGGTATAATTCTGTTCTCTTTCTCAACATTTTAGTAAGCGTTTTTTACGATTTCGTTTTCTCTTGGTTCTAAATTTTATTGATGGCCATATTAGTTGTTCTGTTCTTTTCTGAATTTTATTGGTTCTGTTCTGAATTTTACGATGGCCATATATGCTTATTTACATGTTTTTGTCATATATGCTTATTTTACATGTTTTTTCTGAATTTGATTGAAACATACCATTTATGTTTTGTTCTGATTGAAACATACCATATATGCTTATTTACATGTTCTGTTCTGAATTTGCTCTGTTCTGTTCTTATTCATCAAAAAGAGTGAAACATACCATATATACATCTGTTTCTCGCACAGCTCAATCAGATTTACATAATATGTTTGTACATTTTCATAATTAGAGAATGTATGCATGACATAGATATTTGAACTTAATGAACAGGTAAAAGTTCCAGTGATAGTTGTTGGTTGTAAGCTTGATTTGAGAGATGAAAATCAGCAGGTGAGCCTAGAACAGGTGATGTCACCAATAATGCAACAGTTCCGAGATATTGAAACTTGCATCGAGTGTTCAGCATCTAGGCATATCCAGGTAACTTTGATTCATATTATTGCAATCAAATTCCTACTTGTTTTGAACACGTATTTTAAAGCTGCCAATATATTATATTTGGATTTTGTTTGATATAGTTGTAATTTAATTTTCTTGTTGAAGGTTCCTGAAGTTTTCTACTATGCACAAAAGGCTGTACTTCATCCAACAGCTCCATTATTTGAAAGGAAAAGGAAGAACAGGAAGCTGAAAAGAGAAAGGAAGAGCGAGAAAGAAGAACAGAAGAGGAGGAAGATTAGTAGCATCTGTTGAATTTCCTTTATTTGTTGAATTTTAGAGATTAGTAGCATCTTAGATCAAATCAGTATTCTCTTCATGATTTGAAGAAAATGTTATGCAATATATTGTGTTTTATTTTGAACATTGATTTGTTTTGTGGTTCATTAATTAAGCATTTCATTGTGATTCACTCAATTTTGGGTTGTTTTTGTATCTAGTAATGGGTGTTGTTGCTGAATCTGTAGAGAACAATAGTAGCATTTGGTGAATGTAACAATTGGTGGGTTGTTTTTATAATTTTTTTTAAAAAAAGGGACATTTTGAATCGGTTATTTAAAGAACCAATTTTAAATGTTTATTTTTTAAGCATTTTGAATCGGTTGTTTAAATAACCGATTTAAAATATCATATTTTGAATCGGTTATTTAACCGATTCAAAATGTCCCTACATTTAGAATCGGCAAATAACTGACTCCAAATGTGCTAAATAACCGATTCAAAAGGCCTTTTTTGCAGTAGTGCTCGGAGAAGCAAGTGTAGTCCTTGGTATTAGGAATACTAGATCCGAGAAAGGAATTTCTTTGATCGATCTCATTATATTGAGAAGATCTTAAAGAAATATAACTACTTTGGTCGTAAACCTTCCTGCTCATCATATGATCCAATTGTCAAACCTTTTAAGAAAATTGGTAACAGTGTTAGACAAACGGAATATGCGAGCATTATTGGCAGCCTAAGGTATGCCACTAATTGTACTAGACCCGACATTGCCTATGTCGTGGGATTGCTGTACAGGTTTACCAGTCGACCTAGTATAGAGCATTGGCACGCTATTGAGAGAGTCATGTGATACCTTAAAAGGACCATGAATCTCGGATCACATTATCAGAGATTTCCAGCTGTACTTGAAGGATACAGTAATGCTGATTGGAATACTCTATAAGATGATTCCAAAGCAACTAGTGACTATATATTTAGTATATATGGTGGTATTGTCTCCTGGAAATCCAAGAAACAAATCAAATTAGTTCAGTCCACTATGGAGTCTGAAATGATAGCGTTGGCAACCGCCAGTGAAGAAGCTAGTTGGTTGAGATGCTTACTAGCAGAGATTCTTATGGGAAAACTGACGCCAATTGTGTTGATCCACTGCGATAGTACCGCGGCTATTGCAAAATAAAGAATTGTTATTACAACGATAAAAGGCGACAAATATGTCGTAGGAACAGCATTGTTAGAGAAATTCTCTCAAAAGGAGCTGTCAGAGTGGATCATGTACGCACTGTAACACTCATTTTCTACCCGGTAGTTATTTGATAAAAATCAGAGTTACAAAAATTTATTTCATATTTCGAAAAGAGATGTCACACATTTCATCGATAGTTCAAAACACCGCATACGATACATCACACCTGTCAAGAAGGGTCGAAGCCCATAACACCAGTTTAAATAACAGCATCGTCAAAAAAATACATCACCACGCAGCGGAAAGAAATAAGTTCTAAAACATAAAGTAATAACGTCCTGAATGGACTCCAAACAAATAAAATCACTACAAGAATTTAAGTTATTACTGGCTAACTCAATCCCCCAGTAATGCTGAAATTCGGCCAGAAATTGCACATTACTGACAGATTTAGTCCGTCAGTAATCAGCCAGAAAAACGGCCGCAGGTAATTGTTACTGGCGGAATTTCAGCCAGTAATGACTGGCGGATTTACTGGCCGAATTTCAACCAGTAATTACTGCAGTAATTACTGGCTGAATATCAGCCACTAAACAACCAAATCCGCCAGTACTGTATTATATATTTATTTAAAAAAAATATTTTTCAAATGGTTTTTTATATTTAAAATTTGTTGATATTTAATTCGTTTTTTATTTAAATTTTTTAAAAATAATTTTTTAATTCATTTATTTAATTCAAAAAATAAAATAATTACTAAATATTTTTTCTAAATGATAAAATTTTCATAAACTTCATGAAATAAAGTACTAATTAAAATATCCATTACAAAATATAAATAGAAATAGTCATTACAAATGCAAATTAAAATATTTAGTAAAAGTACTAGATATCATAGTAGGAGGGTCCAGAGGTGTTGTTGTTGTTGCTGTTGTTGTGGTTGTTGCTGCTGGTGTTGGTGTTGTTGTTGCTGTTGTTGTTGTTGTTGTTGTTGTTGTCATCATCCCCAAACCAAGCTAAAACAGGATCAATGTTGGAGAGAAATGGTGTGAATGAATGAAAAAAAATTTAGACACATTTGAGAGAAATGGTGGAATGAATAACAATTGAAATGAGAGCTTCAGATTTTATAATGGAGGGAAGAAGGAGAAGACGCATTGTGGCAGTTACTGGCGGATTAAGAAGGAGAAGATGCAACGGCTGTCACGAATTTTACTGGCGGATTAAAGTGCATTACTGGCGGAATTGTGGCAGCTGACAGCCCACGAATATTACTGGCGGATTAAAGTGCATTACTGGCGGAAACGGTCAATGCGCAGCTTTTGAGGCTATTTTCTGGCTGAAATTTCCGCCAGTAAATGCAATTACTGGTGGATATATTACTGGCGGAACTTGTGTGTTACTGGCGGAACTGCATTACTGGCGGAACTCGCGTGTTACTGGCGGAACTGCATTACTGGCCATTTTTGACAGTCAATGCGCAGCTTTTGAGGGTATTTTCTGGCTGAAATTTCCGCCAGTAAATGCAATTACTGGCGGATATATTTATTTATAAAATTATTTTAGTTTTTCAATTAATTTCCGCCAGAAATTCCTACTCAATCCGCCAGTAAATATACTGGCTGTTTAAATTCGACAGAAATGTTATGGAATCCGCCAGAAACTTACTGGCAGACTAAATCCGCCAGAAATCGCATAATTCCACCAGAAAACTTATTGGCTGACTGATTCCGCCAGAAATGTCTAGCCAGTAATGCAATCAATTCTTGTAGTGAATATAACAACCAAAGTTTAGCGTTTATCCCCCCCTTGAGTGTTACACATCAAAGCAAGGACACAGACGACACCGACTCAGAATAGCGAAGGTACCTAAGCCTTCACTCGCAATCACCTGCACGTTACCGCATAGGGGTAACATTCAAACAGAAGGGGTGAGATATCTCCAATATAATAGCGTAAAATGATAGTAAATATGCTAGAATATGACAACTATAGCTACCATTCCACTACACACATATAATCATAAACACAAATCAAATTGTAACACCAGAATCAGTCACCAAATGTCATGACAATGCATGAATGCAACCCACACCAACGGGCATATGCATGTGGTACCAAATCACCAAAAATTTGCCTGTAAATAGAGGCGTCACCAAAATTGAGAGCTTTCACATCAGGCTCACCAATTCACCAAAAATTGAGCTTTCACACCAGGCTCACTAGTTTTAGAAAATTTGAGCTTTCACACCTAGCTCCAAGACCAAAGGCCTTCACCAAAATAAATGCACATGCTGTATGCGACGCCATGTATGCACACAGACAATCATCCAAAATAGTCACAAAGTGACACACCAAAAATTATTCACCAATATCACCAAAGTTGAGCTTTCACGCCTAGCCCAATGACACCAAAACACCAAGACTACCCGAAACAACGGAACACCAAAACTTGGAGCCTTCACACCTAGCTCCTACAACACCAAGGTTTGAGCCTTCACACCTAGCTCAAACCGCACCAAGACACCAAGAGGACAACAATTTCCAAAACATTTGAAACACGATGATTTTTCCCAACACCGGAGACAAGCGACAATTTTCCAAAACATTTGGGACCACGACAATTTTTCCAAAGTATTTGAGACATGACAACTTTCTTTTTAAAGCATCGCCATTTAACGACTACACCAACGTTTAACAATTTTTCCAGAAAAATGGACTACTTTGCCTCAAATTAGAATATTCAGCTAGGCCTCTGAATAAGCTTTCCAAAACATTTTGAAACGTCTAAATCGGACTCCCGAGTCAAAAGATATGTCAAAAACAAAACCGGAGAAAAATTGAGAGACATCCTGAAAATGGCGCCCAGGCACTGGGCGCCTAGCAGGGAACACGCTGGAAACTGGCCAGCAACAGAAACAAGCGCCCTTGGCGCCCAGGCAACACAAAAACGCAACAAGACACAGGATTTGGCGCCCATGGCGCCCACAGGCAACACAATGCAGAAACTGGCGCCCAGGGAGGCGCCCAGCAGGCAACACAACAGGATTTGGCGCCCTTGGAGCCTCTGCGCCAAGACACAGCGCGCAACACACCCAGACACAAGCGCCCATTGCGCCCCCTGCGCCAAGACAGGGCACCAGAACACAACACAGGAACAGGCGCCCATGGCGCCCCTGCGCCAACAACGCGCAACACAGCACACACTGGAACACGGCGCCCACACCCAGGGCGCCAAAAATAGCAACACGACCGAACGCAACATGACCCAAACACGGCGCCCATGCACTGGGCGCCAGAAACAGCAACATGACACCAAGCAACATTGGCACACGGTGCCCACACCCAGGGCGCCAAGAACAGCATCACACCAAATTCACCAAAACACCACATATGCACATCATATCACCAATTTAGCTCATCAATTCTCAACCACCAATGTCAATTATCATAATTTGCTAATCACAACACCAAACAAACATTTTATCGAACACCTAACATGCAATTAGGACTAACAACAATGAGCACCAAGTTCTAGAGTCACAACAATCACCAACGATGTCAAATTTCAATTCAACCTATATACAATTCAACTAACATCAAACTACACATCAAAATCAAACCCTAGGCATCATAGGATCTATTCCCACATAACCCCATTATAAGGAAGAACCCCACCCTTACCTTATAGTAGGAGAGCACCAATTCTCTTGATCGAGTCACCAACAAAACCTCAGCAACACAGCTTCCTTCCTCTCCTTGAATTCGCAAAACCCTCTTCCTCTTCTCCCTTGGATATGCGTGTCGTCCCTCTTCTCTCTTCCTCTCTCTATTTCGCAACTTTTCTTTCTTTCTTTCTCCAAGCAATTCGCAATGAGCACCAAACCCTAGCCTAGGCGCTTCTCCTATGCGCCTAGCTAGTGGACTTGGATCACGGGCTTTCCTCCAGCTTAAGCCCGATCACTAACACCATCCCCTAATATTCAATTACACACCCCTTAGTCCAACGTTAATATAATTACACCAACTAAAATAAATAAATAATAATTGAATACCTAAATATTTAATTAAATAATTTTAATTAAATATTTGGGCGTTACACGCACTGATTAGAACTTAGGTAATCCTTTGACGAAAGGATTAGCCAAAAAGAAAGTCCAAAATACATCTCAAAAGATGAGACTACTACCATTAGAACCATGAGTCACTCACGATGGTAACCCGACCTAAAAGACTGAAGATCCCAAGAATTAGGTTCAATGGGTAATAACAAGTTGTGAAGTGATAGGAGATGAACATGCTACTATAAGTAAAGAAGCATGATTCCTGAAGCGATGTAAGGTTGACGTATATAGAAACTCTTAATGAGATCTATACTCTATGTGGAGTGGAGTACCTAGCTACAGGAGTACTCTTGATAGACTCACATTTGTGAATGTGTAAGTGGGGCCGCTTCCTATGGAATTCTTGGAAGAAATTCCTAGAGCGTTCACTAAACTGGGATAGACGTGCAGTGTAACACCCCCTTTACTAATAACTATTATTTAGTTAATTTAAAAATCAGAGTTCGCAAAAACCGTTTTAATGCAACCACGAGAGGGTGCCACATTTAAAACACCAACGTATATATCTCTGAAAATAATATATAAGGTCATGGGGTGCGTAATACATAGCACCACAGTCAATATAAATATAAAAACATCGCGGCGGAATAATCACCAAAATTCACCATATCAAATTACATCCCGAAGATAGAGTTCAACATCAATTAAAATAGACCAGTAAGCTAAAAACGCCCCACCCCGGTGCTACGTATCAGAGCTGACTCGACCCACTGGAGAGAAGGTACTAGATCACCTTCACCCGCTATCACCTGCACGTTGCCGACATGAGAAGCAACATAAAAGCAGTAGGGTGAGTCTCATTTCATAAGTAATAACATATAAGATCAACAATATATAGATCAGGCAACGAATAGCACCATTTCACATTAATAATAGCACACCATCATTTCACATCACTGAGACGCAACACCCACACACACAGCTCTAATAGCACACTGTCACTTTATTCATTCACAGACAACAACGAGGGTATGTGACATGTACGCAATGCGACCCAACTCCTAGACGTATGCATGTGGATCCATCAACACCAAAAACTTGCCTTGAGGGCACTCACCAAGATAGGCCGAAGCCTCTGCTCACCAAAATATGCACATGATAATGTGACGCCATGACCATGCACCATACACACCAACACATGTAAACACACCCCATAATTAACATACTCAACAATTAAACCTTGTGGGCACATCACTAACAAGACCGAAGTCTTCTGCTCGCCAATAATTCATAATAAGGTCGAAACCTTCTGCTCACCCAAAATATCATATTAACTCTCCAATTATATCTCCGCTCACCAGTAATATTATATTAACTCACCAATACTTATTCAGCTCACCAATCATATTATAACAACTCACAAATATTTATTCAGCTCACCAATCATATTATGAGGACTACGCCGCACCGTAAAGACTAAAAACACACCAAGGGCCAAAACTTCACCATAAGGACCAAACAGCACCAAAACTAGGCAATAATATCCTAGACACCGACTAAGGCAGGATTGAGTCACAGGCTTAGACGCGCACCTAGACGCACCTAGACATCACCGGGACAACTCACAAACGACACGGGATAAAATGAAATCGCTCTAGCCAAAACGTTCACAATAAAAAGTTGCTCGGTCAATACAAAATGTGGCTAGGGAAAAAGTGCTCAGAAAATCGAGTTTTCCACAAAAAACCATTTTTTAACAGTCTTGACAGCAACACTGCACAGTGGCAGCAACACTGTCATTGTGCAACACACACATAAACCAAAACTTGCGCACATCTCCCAAATGGTGAGTGCTACAGAAAATCCGCTCGAGCCAAAAACGTTCACAATAAAAAGTTGCTCGGTCAATACAAAATTTGGCTAGGGAAAAAGTGGTTAGAAAATCGAGTTTTTCACAAAAAACCATTTGTCACTGTTCTGCCAGCAACACTGCAGCAGAACAGCAACACAGCAAGCAACACACAGCAACTGTGCAGATTTTTCCTGCAGCAGTGCGCCTACTTCGGCGAATTAATTAAAATAGTAAACGATAACGGATTTCAACAAAAGACCACTCATTGGAAAGCTCTTTGAGTGTAGTTTCAGCCTGTGATTTTCATTTTTCAAAATAAGTATCCAACTGGTACAGTTTTTCAAATTACTGCAGAGAGGTACCAATTCGGACAGAATTTTGTGACCCGACTTTGGAGACTTATAACTTGAGCTACACAACTCCGATTTAAACGAAACCAGTGCCAAAACGACCGGCGTTAAGTCTACTTTCTAACTCAATCAGCCACCAATTTTTTTGAGTCGACCAAACAGTGCCAGTTTACGAAAACACGAAACAGTGTTCAGGAAATACACAACACGACACATCAATTCTTGACCCCGAAACTTGTCACGCTCCCAATTCGGGTTTAAGGCCACGTCATGCCACGCGAATACCAACATAAACTCCAAAATATAAGGCGTCCCGATTTCATCAAACCCCAACATACATAATAATCATCACATATTATAAATTCACACCACAATTAATTTCAGCAACATAACGATTCAATTTAACGATCACCCATAATACCAACCCCTAAATTATTAATCAAATAGGTTATTAGAGATGAAGGAGACCCCCCTAACCTTGATAAATCGAGGAACTAAGCCACGCACAAGCCACAAGAAGAAACGCAGCAGCTCCTCCTCCTCCTCTTTGCGCAAATTGTGGCTTCCTAAAGCCAAGATGAACCAATTCCTCTTCTTTCCCTTGCTGGCTGTCGCGTGCCCTTCTCCCCTCACTCTCTCTGTTCGCGATTCTGCTCCTCCTCTCCTCCCAGCCGCCGCACCTTTCCCTCTTCTCTCTTCACGCCGTTCTCTTCCTCTCTCGGTTCCCCTCTTTCTTTCTCGCTGAATCTCTCTTTTTCTCTTTTCCTTCTCTCCCCTTCGGTTCTCTTCTCTCTTTCTTCTCTCTGTTTCACGGTTTCCTTCCTCTTCTCAAACCCACGCCCTGCTCATCTAACCCGACCCATCTCTCTCTCTTTCACTTCTTTTCTTTATTTTTCTTTTTACCCTAAGCCTACCCCTATTTGCACCACCTTAAATTACTTCTACCACTCCCTCTTTTATTTACTAACCTCTACTCCCTTCTTTAATTAATACACCACCTCTTAATTAATTAATTACCCAATTATTGTTTTAACAAACCCCACCAAACGCCACTTAATTAATTAATTAATTATACACCCAAATTATTTTTGGGGCGTTACAACTCTCCCCCACTAAAAAATATTTTCGCCCTCGAAAATTCAACTACTAGGAACATGGTTATGTTCTAACCAATTCATTCTCAAGATTACGATTAACTCACCCAACGGCAAACAACAAGGATTCACAACAAGTCTCTGTCGAAGGTCGACAAGGGACACAGAGAAACACACCAGGCAACACATTACAGTTACAACAGTTATCACAGCACTTAAACATTCACCGCATGCAACAATAACAAAACAACAAGTAGCATCGATATTAACAGTAGATTCTAGCGGAGTACCCTTAACGGGATACGTACCTCTGATACTACCATCACTCCTCCGCAGACTCAGCACCTGCTAAAACAAACACCCTCCCACTAGACCCCTCCTTCTTTGGCTTGGAGCAATTGGTACTAATATGCCCCACCTCTCCGCAGCTGTAGCAGACGAACTCTTTCTTCTCACACTGGGCAGCTATGTGGCCTCCCTTACCACATTTAAAGCATTTGTTATCTGGACAACCAAAACTCTTATGACCGGGCTTCCCACACTTGTAGCACACAACATTCGCAGGGGCCTCTCCCCCACTTGACTTCTTGCCTGAATCATCAGCTTTCCCTTTGCCCTTACCTCCAGAAACATCGTAGGGCTTCTCACGATACTGAGCACTCCTCTTCTCCTTTACAATCTTGTAAGCAGCATTACTATCCTCCTCGAAAATCCTACACTTATCAACCAATCTTAGCGAAGACCCGAACTTCTTGATATCCAATTGCTTTCTTTATATCAGGACGTAGACCACTCTCGAACTTGACACATTTTGAAAATTCAGAATTGGCATCATTAGCATAATAAGGACAAAATTGGGCCAGCTCCTCAAACTTGGCGGCATAATCAGCCACAGTCTTGTCTCCCTGCTTCAGCTCTAAAAACTCCACTTCTTTCTTGGCTCGCACATCCTCAGGGTAGTACTTTCTCTTGAACTCTCTTGTGAAAACCTCCCAGGTCATTTCCTCACCAGCATCACTTAACCTTCGCAACATTCCCATCCACCAGTCTTCAGCTTCCTCCGTTAACATATGAGTCCCAAACTTCACTTTCTGAGCTGGAGTACACTCCATGACACGAAAGACCCGCTCTATCTCCTTCAGCCATGACAACGCTCCATCCGGGTTGTACCGACCCTTAAAGGTGGGTGGGTTCTCTCTCTGGAATGTAGCCAAATTGCGCGCCCCTGTCATTAACAACACCGGGTATATTACCCATCGCCCCGGCTATAGCCTGCAAGGCAGCAGCAAGTGCAGCATCGTCCCGTCTGGCCATTCTAGCACTGCAACAGAAAACAGAATTCAGACACGAGTAACAAACTCAATGTTACTCAACACGACGACTCAACTACCGGCCGGACAGACCGAACTGCTCTGATACCAACTTGTAACACCCCCTTTACTAATAACTATTATTTAGTTAATTTAAAAATCAGAGTTCGCAAAAACCGTTTTAATGCAACCACGAGAGGGTGCCACATTTAAAACACCAACGTATATATCTCTGAAAATAATATATAAGGTCATGGGGTGCGTAATACATAGCACCACAGTCAATATAAATATAAAAACATCGCGGCGGAATAATCACCAAAATTCACCATATCAAATTACATCCCGAAGATAGAGTTCAACATCAATTAAAATAGACCAGTAAGCTAAAAACGCCCCACCCCGGTGCTACGTATCAGAGCTGACTCGACCCACTGGAGAGAAGGTACTAGATCACCTTCACCCGCTATCACCTGCACGTTGCCGACATGAGAAGCAACATAAAAGCAGTAGGGTGAGTCTCATTTCATAAGTAATAACATATAAGATCAACAATATATAGATCAGGCAACGAATAGCACCACTTCACATTAATAATAGCACACCATCATTTCACATCACTGAGACGCAACACCCACACACACAGCTCTAATAGCACACCGTCACTTTATTCATTCACAGACAACAACGAGGGTATGTGACATGTACGCAATGCGACCCAACTCCTAGACGTATGCATGTGGATCCATCAACACCAAAAACTTGCCTTGAGGGCACTCACCAAGATAGGCCGAAGCCTCTGCTCACCAAAATAGGCCGAAGCCGCTTCTCACCAAAATATGCACATGATAATGTGACGCCATGACCATGCACCATACACACCAACACATGTAAACACACCCCATAATTAACATACTCAACAATTAAACCTTGTGGGCACATCACTAACAAGACCGAAGTCTTCTGCTCGCCAATAATTCATAATAAGGTCGAAACCTTCTGCTCACCCAAAATATCATATTAACTCTCCAATTATATCTCCGCTCACCAGTAATATTATATTAACTCACCAATACTTATTCAGCTCACCAATCATATTATAACAACTCACAAATATTTATTCAGCTCACCAATCATATTATGAGGACTACGCCGCACCGTAAAGACTAAAAACACACCAATGGCCAAAACTTCACCATAAGGACCAAACAGCACCAAAACTAGGCAATAATATCCTAGACACCGACTAAGGCAGGATTGAGTCACAGGCTTAGACGCGCACCTAGACGCACCTAGACATCACCGGGACAACTCACAAACGACACGGGATAAAATGAAATCGCTCTAGCCAAAACGTTCACAATAAAAAGTTGCTCGGTCAATACAAAATGTGGCTAGGGAAAAAGTGCTCAGAAAATCGAGTTTTCCACAAAAAACCATTTTTTAACAGTCTTGACAGCAACACTGCACAATGGCAGCAACACTGTCACTGTGCAACACACACATAAACCAAAACTTGCGCACATCTCCCAAATGGTGAGTGCTACAGAAAATCCGCTCGAGCCAAAACGTTCACAATAAAAAGTTGCTCGGTCAATACAAAATTTGGCTAGGGAAAAAGTGGTTAGAAAATCGAGTTTTTCACAAAAAACCATTTGTCACTGTTCTGCCAGCAACACTGCAGCAGAACAGCAACACAGCAAGCAACACACAGCAACTGTGCAGATTTTTCCTGCAGCAGTGCGTCTACTTCGGCGAATTAATTAAAATAGTAAACGATAACGGATTTCAACAAAAGACCACTCATTGGAAAGCTCTTTGAGTGTAGTTTCAGCCTGTGATTTTCATTTTTCAAAATAAGTATCCAACTGGTACAGTTTTTCAAATTACTGCAGAGAGGTACCAATTCGGACAGAATTTTGTGACCCGACTTTGGAGACTTATAACTTGAGCTACACAACTCCGATTTAAACGAAACCAGTGCCAAAACGACCGGCGTTAAGTCTACTTTCTAACGCAATCAGCCACCAATTTTTTTGAGTCGACCAAACAGTGCCAGTTTACGAAAACACGAAACAGTGTTCAGGAAATACACAACACGATACATCAATTCTTGACCCCGAAACTTGTCACGCTCCCAATTCAGGTTTAAGGCCACGTCATGCCACGCGAATACCAACATAAACTCCAAAATATAAGGCGTCCCGATTTCATCAAACCCCAACATACATAATAATCATCACATATTATAAATTCACACCACAATTAATTTCAGCAACATAACGATTCAATTTAACGATCACCCATAATACCAACCCCTAAATTATTAATCAAATAGGTTATTAGAGATGAAGGAGACCCCCCTAACCTTGATAAATCGAGGAACTAAGCCACGCACAAGCCACAAGAAGAAACGCAGCAGCTCCTCCTCCTCCTCTTTGCGCAAACTGTGGCTTCCTAAAGCCAAGATGAACCAATTCCTCTTCTTTCCCTTGCTGGCTGTCGCGTGCCCTTCTCCCCTCACTCTCTCTGTTCGCGATTCTGCTCCTCCTCTCCTCCCAGCCGCCGCACCTTTCCCTCTTCTCTCTTCACGCCGTTCTCTTCCTCTCTCGGTTCCCCTCTTTCTTTCTCGCTGAATCTCTCTTTTTCTCTTTTCCTTCTCTCCCCTTCGGTTCTCTTCTCTCTTTCTTCTCTCTGTTTCACGGTTTCCTTCCTCTTCTCAAACCCACGCCCTGCTCATCTAACCCGACCCATCTCTCTCTCTTTCACTTCTTTTCTTTATTTTTCTTTTTACCCTAAGCCTACCCCTATTTGCACCACCTTAAATTACTTCTACCACTCCCTCTTTTATTTACTAACCTCTACTCCCTTCTTTAATTAATACACCACCTCTTAATTAATTAATTACCCAATTATTGTTTTAACAAACCCCACCAAACGCCACTTAATTAATTAATTAATTAATTATACACCCAAATTATTTTTGGGGCGTTACATGCAGGGCCATAAACGCGCGGGATTTTGAGAATACACATATGGAAAAGGTTGTGTGTGGTTTTGATGATTAGAGATAGAGTTCAAGACTACGAGTCACTCTTGTTGAATCTAAATCGTAATCGCTATGCAAAGGTTCAAGTCGTATGATGTAACACCCCTTTTCTACCCGGAAAATTTTTCGACAAAAATCAGAGTTTTCAAAACGTTATTCGCTACACCCACAATGGATGCTACATTTTCATCGTTAAACATCACACACCAATAATAAAGTTTCACCATTAAAACAGTGTGACACCTAGCACGTCATAACATCACCAAGCAGCAGAATAAAAAACGAAGTTCAATTAAATAATTATAACATCACCATAAAACTTCAGAAATTAAATATCAAAGACATCTAATAAACTAGCGTTCATCCCCCTGAGTCCTACGTATCAGAGCGACGACACCGACTCAACTAGCGAAGGTAGACATGCCTTCACTCGCAATCACCTGCACGTTACCAACATAGGGGTAACATTCAAACAGAAGGGGTGAGATATCTAACATTATAATAGCATATATGATAGGCAATATGCTAGAGTCACGACAACTATATCTACCACTTCACAATAACATCAAAATGGCAAACACCAATAAACATCACCAACATCATGGGTAATTGAATGAAATGCAACCCACACCAACGGGTATATGCATGTGGTACCAATCATCACCAATAAAACAGCCAATAAGGGCATCATCACCTGTATGAGCATCACCATCATCACCTATAGCTCTAAGGCCGAAGCCTTCATCACCAAAAATATAATGCATATGAAATACATGTGACACCATGGACAACACACCAAAGCCAATCAACAACACCAAAGTCAATCAACAACAACAGTCATCTATGTGACGCAATCAGCACCAACACCAATAAATGGTCATAGACCCATCACCTGTTCACCTTAGCCCATAAAGTAGGCACACCACCTGTTATACCATCACCAATAGCACCAATCATCACCAGCACACCTACACCTATAGGACAGTCTAACAACTTGACCAACGACCATCGACACCAAGGACACCAATAAACTTACAACATCTATGACAACGACAATTTCACAACACCGAGACATCGACAATTGACAACACCCGGAACAATACCAATTTACAGCAACAACGACAATAGCTTTAAAAACAACAACTTAAAATGGTGACAGCAACATTATTTGGGAAAAACAGCAACATTTTGCTCACTCTGACAGCAACATTATTCGTGAAAAACAGCAACATTTTACTCACTGTGACAGCAACATTAACAGCAACATTTTACTCACTGTGACAGCAACATTATTTGTGAAAAACAGCAACATTTTACTCACTGTGACAGCAACATTATTTGTGAAAAACAGCAACATTTTATTCACTGTGACAGCAACATTATTTTTCAGAAAAACAGCAACAATTGTTCATTGTGACAGCAACACCAATTTTCAGAAAAACAGCAACAATTGTTCACTATGACAGCAACACCACTTTTCAGAAAAACAGCAACAATTGTTCACTGTGACAGCAACACCAATTTTCAGAAAAACAGCAACAATTGTTCACTGTGACAGCAACATTAACCTTAGAAAAATAGCAACAATTGTGCTACTGTGACAGCAACATTAATTTAGAAAAACAGCAACAGCAACAAGACAGAAACTGGCACCCAGCAACAGGGCGCCAAGTGAGACAGCAACACAACAAGAAACTGGCGCCCAGCAGCATGGCGCCTAGCAGGCAACAACGACAACAGAAACTGGCGCTCAGCAACAGGGCGCCTGAGACAGCAACAACAACATCAAGCTTGGCGCCCAGCAACAGGGCGCCTGAGACAGCAACAACACTGGGCGCCTAGGGCGCCAGTTTCAGCAACAGGAACAACACTGAAACACTACTGGGCGCCTAGGGCGCCAACTCCAGCAACCAAGACAGCATCACTGGGCGCCTAGGACGCCACTTCCAGCAACATCAACAACAAGACATCATGACTGGGCGCCCAGGGCGCCAAAATCAGCAACAGAGGTGACACTGGCTTGGCGCCCAGCAACAGGGCGCCTCCAGCAGGGACCAACGCAACACAGACACGGCGCCCAGGAGCAGAGAGCCAGTTCCAGCAACCAAACACAACACCAATTCGCACCAAAACGCCAAACACCAAATTTTTACCATGATCAACCAATTACAACCATCATACTAACATCAATAAATCAACACCAACAAGATCAAAAGAACAACATAGGTCCTATCTCCCGGATAATCCCCATCATATACCCTATTATAAGGATAGAACCCACCATTACCTTAGGTTTGCCGAATACGAGATCTCCGAGCACGAAAACTCCAAAGAACCACAGCAACAAAGCCCCTCTCCTCTTCCTCCTTGGTTTCGCGCCCCTCTCTTCTCTCCTCTCTTCGCAACTTCCTTTCTTTTTCTCAAATAAGTCGCAAGTGACCAAAACCCTAGCCAACACCCTCCTTCATGCGCCTATGCCTTTTGGGCCCTTGGATCACGGGCCCCCGTCCACTACTCAGCTTAATCACTAGACACCACTCCCTGATTTAAATAAAACACCTTATAATTATTTTAATATGACTATACTAATAAAATACCTAAATAATTTAATTAAATAAATAATTAAATTATTTGGGCGTTACATATGACACCCCTGCTTATGCACAAGCGTTTAACGAGGAAGAAGGCTGCAACAATTGAGGGGGAGGCTTAAATAGTCCTAACTCTTTAAAAGCTTACTTAGGACTATTTAAAATCTCCTGCTGATCAGAAGAAGGCTGCAACAATTGAGGGGGAGGCTTAACGAGGAAACTATAAGTATAGGGAACTAATCCACCTCTACAGATACCGAGTAAAATGATAATAATCAACAGTGATTTTGTAGTAGAGTCTCCACCATTGGTTAGGGAATTGAGGAGAACGTTAATTAATTAACTATATATAAAATTAAAATATATATTTGACATGAGGTACTAATATCATTTTAATTAACTATATATTTGACATGTGGTATTAATATCAACGGTCGGTATTGTCAAAAAAAATAATTGTGATCTACTAATAGAAATCAACGGTTGATATTTGTTCTCTCTATTATCTAATTTAATTTTAAAACAAAAATAGAAACAAAGCCAAAAACAACCACACAAATTACGGAACCCTCACATCGTCATCAGCTGCTGCATGTTATCATCCGCAGCACCGCTGTGTCTTCGTCCGATAACATGTTCAGAGGGACGCAGAAAACCGCCACATAAAAGTCTTCGAAAATGTTGTTTGTCGTTTCATGATGCGGCGTTGTCTTGCTCTACATTGATGCTGTGCCATTTGAATATTTAAGGACGTGATTATTAAAACCTTGATGACTAAACTACGTTGTGGCCACTTTTGCTTTTGTTGGCCTGAGAAAGATTAAACCTCACATTCAGTTCAAAGGCAGTATCATAGGTACAAGAAACAGAGAGAACAGATCAAATAGGACATTTCCATTTCCTATTAAAGAGAACAAATCTCTGCAACTGCAACCGAAAGGGTGCGGCAGATGATAACATGCAACAGTTGATGATGAGGCTATTAATTTTCTAACATTTAATCTGATTTTCCTTTCAGGTTGCAAATTATGAAGCAGCAAGGGTGCAAATAGCAAATGCCCAGCCCAACTAATTCAGCCCACAGGTGCCAAAAAACACAGCAGCCCAACATTGGCTACCAAAACGGGTTATGCGGCACCTAGACCCACTTACACTGTAGCAACACGCGGATCCTTTTGACCCGCTCCACTACCCGTAGTATAAAAGCTAAAAACCTAAACTTTCGCCCAGAAAATCAAGACTTCTTCTCTCTCTTTCTTGCTGCGATTCTCTCTTCTTCTCCTCCACTGCAGCTAGGTTTTCCTCCTTTCTTTACTGATCTTCAGTGATTGAAGCTTTGTTTATGCTTCAATCACACTCTAATGGTGACTACACGTGAACTGTAACAAAACCCCTTTGTCTCGTTACTGATTTCACAAGATTTGATGTTCTCTCTTACTAACGCAGGAATAGTCACTTGCGAAGGTTTCAAGACTTGACTCCTTCAACGAATCGCACCAGAAACTGCACAAAGGTATGAATCACTTCACTGATCCTTTATTTCCTTTGATTTTGTTTTGATTCAGAAACCCTAGTATCTGAATCTAGATCTTTTTTCAGGAACTGAGGCTTAGGGTTTTGATCGGACACCACCACGAAGGTAACCACGTTGTTACTCTTCTGATTTGCCTTTTATTGTTGATTTCTTTCACAAGAACCCTAACTGGTTTTAGGGGTGTTCAAAACCGAACCAAACCAATAGAAAACCGCAAACCGAACCGAACCAAACCAAACCGAAAACCGCAAAAAACCGCTTCTTATTGGTTTATTCGGTTTTTTTTTCATTGCATCGCGCGGTTTGGTTCAGTTCACGGTTTTTATTACAGAAGCCGGACCAAACCAAACCAAACCGCAAGTAACACTAAGACTTATTGACTTACAACCTTCCTTACTAACTTACTAGCCCAAATGCAACTAAAACCAACTCTCACTCACTTACTAGCCCAAATACAATTAATTCTTTGACTCACAAACAATCCATATTGTTATGCTATATTTAAAAATTACAATAAAATATTTAATTCAAATTCTTTTAAACATTGTCTTAGCAATCTTAAAAGAATTAAAAGAGTCTAATTTATATACTACATATATTTGAGTAGATTTTTTCTTAAAGATTTATGTTAGCCATTTTTTATGTTAGTTAATTTTAACTTCGTTTTAAATTATGTTTTGTCTTGGAAAAAACCGAACCAACCGAACCAATCAAAACCGCATTAGTTTGGTTTGGTTTGGTTCGGTTTTATTTTAGAAAGTCAACTGAACCAAACCAAACCAAACCGCATGTAGTTTTACCTTGCGGCTCGGTTCACTTTTTGTCTCAAAACAGAACCAAACCGCACCGCGAACACCCCTAACTGGTTCTATGTTTGTTGCTGTATGTACTCCTTATGCACTTGGATGTGCAAGAACCTTCACCACTTGTGAAGATTATCACCACGTACACAAACTGAACAGGAAAATCCTTTCTCTCATGTATTCTCTCTTGTATTTCACTGTTTTCTGCTTTGAGATTGATGACAAACACTCACTGTATGTTCTTTACTGCTTGCAAGGTACCCTTACCATGCCACAGCCTCACCACACTCAAGCACGGGAATTCAGGAACGTAATCTCAGAGAACAGGGAAGAGGAACTTGAAGAAAGAAATGTAAAATAACTTGTAAAATTATTTTTTTTCAATGTAAAACTGATTCTGTGTATTATTACAATGTCTACCTATCTATTTATACAGCTTTCACTGAATCAATAGCTGTTAGATGGGTTTGTGTTAGTTACAAACCCAGTTTGTTGAAAATAACAAACTAGTTAACAAACTGTTAACTACCAAAACAGATTTGTAACCACATTATAACAGCTTTTTAAATAGCTGTTATATTATTCCCAGGGTGTTTTAGGAATTTGCATTAAATTCCAGCAGAGGCAACCTGCGGCAAGGTTAATTGCACACCATTGGGAAGAAAAGGTTAATTGCACACCCTTGGGAAGTAAAAGGTGAGGCAACCTGCGGCAAGTTAACCACTTTTCTCCCTCTCCTATCTTCTCTTTTTTCATCTCTTTTTGGTCTTTTTTGTTTTCCCCATTTTTGTTTGTTGAGGTTATTATTTTTGTTTACGAATCCTATATGCAGGGAGGGACCGGAGGTTCAAGATGATAGTTTTCTAACTTATTGACAAAATAACTTTTTTTCTTATTCACTGTCTCTCTATCTTTTATGTTTTTTTACGATATATTGGGGTAAGTCGATGGCTCATGAGTCTCTAATTTAGATTTTACAATAGGTTGTCAAACATCTTTTATATATCTTTTTACAAGTTGGCTTTGGTTTTTTCCATGTTTGACTTCAATTTTTTATATCTATCTATCTCATTAGGTTGCACATATGCTTGATCAGAAATTTTTCCATTTAAAAGCTATCTTGGGGAAGAAAAGTAAGTAATTAACCACTTCATATGAATGGTTTTAATCTTCAAATAGGATGATATCTTCAAATATGATGATATCACGGAGGGGTTTAAAACTACTTATTCTTGATGATGAAGGTCAGGTGTCAATTACTACTTCATACTTCGTTTATAAGGAAGTACTCCGGACCTTGGTTTAGGTAAGTATTAACTTCAGAATAAGTCTAATTATTTTATGACTTGACGCATAAAAGTGTAATTTCTTTTTAATTTGTTATAGGTTATTATTATCTTCACGGATTCGGTTGATGAATACTTGATGCAATCTAGTTGAAATATGTCCACATAGGGCTTTGGTAGTTCACGTGGGAAATCAAGTTTTACTACAATATGTATTTCAGACTCATCCAGCTTCATTTTGTTCTCCAAATTTTCTCTTTAACCATTCTAGAATTAATTATTTTGTCATGTAAGACGACTTTAAATATAACTCATGTTCTTATTTATGCTAATGTAATGCATTAGTCATGTACCACAATTTTGTGACATTGTTGTGTAATTTTAATGATGTTAATTGATAATATACCACATTGTTATTCTTTTTAGTCATGCATATTCCATGCACTTTTGCCCAGTGCATCGCACGGGTAATGGTCTAGTAATAATAATAATAATAACCACATCTGGATTAGGGACTGAATTGATGGATATAAAATGCAAGAAAATACATGTACCAAAAAAAAAAGAATGCAGGAAAATAGGAAAACAATGGATAATTTAACAATATACTCCTCTCGGCCTATTTATAAGCAAAAAAATTAGTCTTAGATTTATTGAATAACTGAAGTATATGATCTATAGTAGCAAATAAACCAGTTTATTTGTGAAGGAGTTTGTGGGGGATAATTTATAAGCTAGTGGTGTAAATTTAAAGTGTTTGGCGAAATTCACGGTTAAACTAATTTATTAAAATATAAAACTATATTACATTCTTGAATATTTGTAATTTATAACAAAGATAAAAATGAGATAAAAACAATAAGCTATCATATATAAACTTAGACGCTATCAATTGTAAGCTACCTTGAAACATGGGGTCGACCCATTATTTATGGGTTTGATTCTCACAGTGGACAAACTTGGTGTCGACCAGTGTGAAATTTACTCCTAAACACGAATGAAGATTAGTCTTTAGTTGAAAGCGTTGAGACACTCCATAAATGCTACTAATATAGCATATGCAATAGAATATGCAATAGAATAAATTTTAGTTTTCTGTCAAAAAGAAAGTCATTTTGTGAACAAAAAAAATATATAAAGAAGGGTACGTGGCTTGAACGATGAGAGGTTGGTTTGTAACGGTTTGGATACGTTAAGAACAGTTGTTGAGTCAAGAGTCAAAGCTGAAAGGGACTCAAGGTTGGACTTGGGGGGCACATGGCATTCTCAAATTAATGAAGTTGAAGAAAGAAATTAATGGATAAGATAATTAAATCATGTCGGTGGGAGAGTGGTTGAAGAACCAAGAAGAAATTGTAACTATTAACAAACATTGTTAGATAGATTTAGAAGCTCTTTCAATAGTAGTTAAAAAACGAAACTTGCTTTAATTCCTAATATAATATAATAATAAAATCACTTAGTTACTTCCCCTTCTCTCATATTATGAAGGGTAAAACCAGAATCCAATTAAGGGATAAAAAGCCCCCCTTAACTTAACATTGTTCACCATAAAGAACAAAATAAAAATAGAAAGAAAATCATAGGTCTAATGATCAAAATTCCATGGTCAGAATATATACTGAACAATGGACAACTTTGAAGAAATAGGCCATGGTACTTGAATTATAACCATGAAATCTTGATATTGAAAATCAACTTCACTGCCATCAATTTTGCAAGTGATTGGTTTCTCTGAAGCAAAGACCCTCATTTCACCACTGCCTTTTATTCCAACTTGAACCAAATTCTTAGCTTCATCAAATTCCAAGGACTGAATTGCTCCACCAGTATTGAGCATATTAACCAAACCAATAGGTGCAAATTGCAATGACTTGCTAGAAAATACAGTGACAGGAGAAATGGTTACAAGCTCAAAATTGAATGGCTCCAATGAAATTTCTTCAGTGTCAGATGATGAGAATAGTTTGAGCTTCTTAGCTTGGCTGAAATATAAGGCAAAAATTTGCACCCCTTCAATGGAAATTGGATTCTTTCCATTGTTCCATTCAATGTCTTTGATATTGATCTTTGTTGATACCAAATGAGAAAACTCAGCAGCACATTTGTTGGATCTTATTTCCCGAAACCATCCTCCTCCTTGGCAGTTAAACACCCCAAGAACTCCAGTGTACTGTGTATCATTATAGAATGTAAATTACTATGATTTGAATGTAAATTAGTAGAGAGGGTGAGTTTGCATTAGAATATACCTTATTGAGGTTCCATATTTTGAGCATTGTTTTGCCATCATGAAGAGGGTCAGAAAAGAGAGAATCTCTAGTTGGGAGTGCATAGTGTTCACATCTGAGGATGGTACCATCAGGCAAAGCTAGAGTCTTTAGAAGATCAAAGTTATGATTCTCAACTGTGTCACTAATGTAAATAGGACCACCAGATATGGCTCTAGAAGCTGCATGAAAAGCAGCACAAGGATGTGTAGATTGAAACATATCCCAATCTGGGTGAATGAAATTTCCCATCCACAAACTGTTATATGCACAATGCACCATGTGACAACCTTGTAACCAATATGTACCATTTGGATCACCATATGGATCAGTGCACCAGAAATCATCACCTGTTTCAATCATCAACCATAAAATGTATTAGTATTTTAAATGTTATGTACTAATGTGTCATATGTATGTGACATACCGACACGACCGAGGGATATGGCTTCAGTTCCAAGTAACATGAAATCGTTGCAGTGTTCCATGCTGGCAATGACACCATCACCTTTGAAATGTTTTCTTACTGAACTTGTTAGAGCCTTGTAATATGCTTTTGCTAAATCAACTCTGCCACCATACTTTTCACCCACCATCTCTAGCAACTGTTTCACAAATGTTATAAACAAGCAGCCAGCATCTATGCAGCATCTTCAACAAAAGTACTCATCAACCAAAATACTAATTTACTCAATAAATATTTCAAAGTAGCTTAATTAAGATTCTTTTTAAAATACTTTACTGAATAAACCTTAGTTGAATTAACAAAACGTGTGTCATGACATGACAGTTTTAGTTTTAATTTGACAAGAAACTCCAATAGCGACTGGTTCTAAAAGAAACAGATAACGTGCCGACCAAAATAGAAAAAGTAGAAAAGAAGAACTTACATGGATAACATCAACCTTGACCCCATCAATTCCAGCATTCTCCAAATGAGAGTGAATGCCTTCATACATTTTTTCAACGAAATTAGGTGGAACCAAGCCAACACCATTATTAACAATCTTATCCACAGCCAAATCCTCCATAGTACCTTCCAACCCAATTGACAATTTTGGGCTTTCAACAATAGCCATAGGCATCCCTTCAACATTAGGCCTAATCCCTCCCCAATAACCACACAAAGCATGCCACACATATACATATTCAACACTCTTAAACCCTTCTTTTAACTCCTTCACAAATCCACCTAACCCTTTTCCTTTATAATCTCTAAACTTATAATTCTCTTCAAATTTAGTTAACCTACATGGCATTTGTTCACCAGCTTTTGTTCTATCAACACCTTCTTTAGTCACATCATCATCATCATGTGTTATAGATTGCCAACCATCATCAATTAAAACAAAACCTGGTGGACACCCTCCATCTACTAAACCCTGAACACCTTTGTAAACACCACGAGGGTGTACCTTAAGGTAAAACGCATCCCATGTACACCATCCAAATTTATCCACTATTCCTGGAACTGTTTTTTCTTCTAGAAGCTTAAATGTTCCTAGGTGGGCCCGAACTACACGTGTCGCCTCTTTTACGAGTTTGAACGGGTCAGATCCTGCATGGATGTAGACGACAGCATCGTATTCTGATCCGGTTACTGATGTTGACCCACTTTCAACGCATACATCGATGTTGTCGTTTGAACCAGGTTGTAATGACGCACGAAATTGACCCTCAATGATTGGGAGAAAGAGAACGTAGGGTCGACCTTCATCCGATTTGGAAACCGGGTCGGAGTTTTGGAGCAAGAGGAATTGAGTTTCGGTTTCAAGGTCTTGGCCGTTGGAACCGGTCCAGAGAGTGGTCCACCAGACTTTGAAACGAAAGATGCTAGTGAAGTTGATGTTTTTGAGTTTTCCTATGGGTGCCACGTGGCGGCTTTTGGGTTCAGTGGCTTTGAAGCCGAGGAAGGTGCCAGCATTGGTGATGGTGGTTGTGGTGATGGTAATGTTTTCTGGGACTTCAGAGAGGATGACATGACCGTTAACTTTTAGGGTTGACTCAGATAGGGTGAAAGGTGAAGGAAGAGAGTGGTGGAAGTCGTTAAGGTGTTTGGTGATTTCAGAGTTTAGTTTGCTCAAAGTGGATGAAGTAGTCATGATGTTACCTAGTGTGGAAAAATATGAAGGAGAAGAAATAGAATATTTGTGAATGAGAGTCGATGAATGAAGATGAATATATATAGTGAAGAGAATTGATAAAGTGAGGAGATTTGTTTTTGATTTGTGTTTGAGGAGAATTGATAAAGTGAATCGAAAATTGCCTGTTTGTTGAGGATTTGATTTGATTGATGAAGAATTGAATGAGGGAGGAATATATGGTGTGTATTTATAGGGAATTTTATGCAATGAATTCAGTGGGGCCACAAGGAAATTAAGGTGAACCGGTTGGTTTGGTTTATTCTACTTTTGAATTTTTTTTTTTTTTTTGAGATTTGAAATTTTTATTTTCAATTGGTATATCTTGTACGTCTTTTTTTAATTGATTTGAAAATATTTTGATGATGTCATCTTTTTTCTTTTTACTCTTTGGTCAAAAAAAAAATTTACGTGTGTTTTGGTTACAAAAACTGTAAACCATCCTTTTTATAGGCCAATTAATGATGAATTTTATTTAGCCTTTAATTAAGGTAATTTAAATTGAATAACAAGTTTTAGCCTTTACATTAACGTTTTGAAAATAATTCGGTCCTTGATTCTGGCTTCATAATTGATATATAAAAAAGTTATTTAAATGCTCCTGGAATTAATCAGTAATAATTAATAATATAATTTCCTTGATAAAACTTAATGATAATGATCTTCTTTGATCTATTTTTTTTTCTTTCGTACTATTATTAGATAAGGTCGTTATATAATTGATTTGAAAATATTTGGATGTCATCTTTTTATTTTTATTTTTCGTTTTTTTTTACACAATTTTTATTTTTGTTATATACTGGGAAACCATCTTTACTATAGGCCAATTAGTGGTGAGTTTTAGCCTTTTACTCAGCATAATTTAAATTGAATATTTTTTTAGACAGCAATTTAAATTGAATATTTAATAACGACCTTTTAGCCCCTTTAATTTGTAGGCCAATTAGTGATGAGTTTTACCATTAACGTTTTTTTTTGACACATACCATTAACGTTTTGAAATTATTTGGTCCTTAATTCTGGCTTCATAATTGATTTATATAGGTAAAAACTTTATTTTAATTTAATGCTCCTGAAATTTATCAGTAATAATTAATAATATAATTTCTTTGATTATGGTTGAGATCTTCTTCGATCTATTTATTTTTGTTCGGACATCGCTGGCTTCCCACAGAGTGTCCTAACGCTTTCAACGAAAGACTAATCTCCGCCCGTGCTTAGCATCAAATTTCGCACTGATCAACACCGAGTTTGTCCACTGGGGAAATAGAACCCGGGAGCACCGGGTCGACCCCGTGGACCAAGAGTGTTGGTTTTTCATCGTTCTATTTTTCTTCCTCCTTACTATTATATAATTAAACACTAAATATATTTTTAAATTTTTACTTTTTTTGTCAATAAAAAAATTAGTTTTTGGAATTAAAAAAATCTACTGTTTTGTGTGCTTTTTTTAGTCCAAACCGTTTGTTTTATTCTCCTATTAGTTTTAAAAAATGTTTTACTTGTTATAAATAAACTCAAATAGAGCAAGAACAAGAATAGAAGATGAGATAATAATAGAGCTATTGTATTGTACTCTTCAAATGTATCTTCTACAATGTCATATGAGTCCTATTTATAGGCTCAAGTATTGTAACATATGATTTGCATTTAACATATACAACGATGAATAATAATAAGGAATAATGCCTAGGAGTTACAATTGCATTAGACATCCACTTTATTCACAATATTACTCTTTTTTTTAAATAATTTTACTTTTTTTTGATTACTCGTATCAATTGTATATCTACTTTTTTTTTGTTTCTATTGATTCCTAAAGTCACCATCCATATACTCAAAAAAGAAAATTATCCTTATCCTCATCATTTTCTCTATTTGTTTTTCACTTTTCCTTTTTATTTTTATAGATCTTCTCTACATTTCGGTTAGAGAATCTCTATCTTAACCAGCAATGATCGGTCCGAACGGTAATTGAGTTCGGATCCCACCCCAAAGTTTCGAATTTGAATTTTGTGTGTGACAAAAATTCTGTTAAGAGGAAGAGAACCACACGGGTGGGCAAAGTCGGACACTTATATGTTTATATGCACTCTAGGAATGAGTATGTGTATATGTTTTTACAATCACAACCAATCATACTTCATGAAATGGTTGGTTACAAATTAGTGGTGAGCTTTAGCCTTTTACTCAGCATAATTTAAATTGAATATTTTTTTAGACAGCAATTTAAATTGAATATTTAATAACGACCTTTTAGCCTCTTTAATTTGTAGGCCAATTAGTGATGAGTTTTACCATTAACGTTTTGAAATTATTTGGTCCTTAATTCTGGCTTCATAATTGATTTATATAGGTAAAAACTTTATTTTAATTTAATGCTCCCGAAATTTATCAGTAATAATTAATAATATAATTTCTTTGATTATGATTGAGATCTTCTTCGATCTATTTTTTATCTGTTCGGACGATTGCCGGCTTCCTACAGATTGTCCTAACCCTTTCAACGAAAGACTAATCTCCATTCGTGCTTAAGATCAAATTTCGCATTGGCCAACACCGAGTTTGTCCACTGGGAGAATAGAACACGGGAGCACCGGATCGACCTCCGTGTCCTGAGGTAGATTAAGCCACTGGGACAACAGTGTTGGTTTTTCTTCGATCTATTTTTCTTCCTCCTTACTATTATATAATTAAACACTAAATATATTTTTAAATTTTTACTTTTTTTGTCAAAAAAAAATTAGTTTTTGGAATTAAAAAAAGTAAAAATTTTTTTAAAATAATTTTACTTTTTTTGATTACTCGTATCAATTGTTTATCTACTTCTTTTTTGTGAATATATATATCTAATATCAATTTATACTAATAAACCACACTTAAATTACCCATAAAAGCCTTCACACTTACTTGACACCGTGCCACTCTATAATAACTCCAAAGGGTATTTAGGTCATTACCCTCTCTTCCTTTCTTTTTTTTTACACTCTCTTTTCTCTTTTTCACTTTTCTCTTACACACTCTCTTTCTTCCTTTATCCTTTTTACACTCTATTTCTTCCTTTTTTTTATCTCTCTTCTTACACTCTCTTTCCTCCTTTTCACTTCTCTCTTACACTCTCTTTCTTCCTTTTTTTTCTTTTTACTTTACTTTTACTTTTTCCATAAATAATTTTTCTCTTTCTATTATCTTTATACTTTAGTTTTTTAACTAAATTTCTAAATTTATACACTCTTATTGATAATCTACTATCTATCTTTTACTATCTACTATAATCAACTAAAATTTTAATTTTTCTCTCCGAAATTTGTTTATACTCTTATTGATAATCGAATATCACCTCTTATTGATATTTATCTTTTACTATCTAATATAATCTACTAATCAACTAAAATAATCAATTGAAACTACGAAATAACTGCAATTATATATATAAAAAATATGGGATAACTGTACTGATATATAAAAAACATAGGATTAAACTACTGATTAATATTTAAAACAAATATTTCTCATTGATAACCTACTATAATCTACTAATCAACTAAAAAAATCAATTGAAACTACGAGATAACTGCAATGATATATAAAAAACACGGGATAACTGCACTGATATATACAAAACACGGGATTAATATTTGTAATTGATAATTAAAATTATTGAAGCATACTATGAACCTATTATCTAAAAAACAAGAAGATGTAATGACTATTTAAACTACTGATTAATATTTAAAACAAATATTTCTCATTGAAAATCTACTATCTAACTTTTACTATCTACTATAATCTACTAATCAACTAAAATAATCAATTAAAACTACGAGATAACAGCAATGTTATATAAAAAACACGGGATAACTGCACTGATATAAAAAAAACACGAGATTAATATTTGTCATTGATAATTATAATTTTTGAAAACTACTATAAACCTACTATCTAAAAAACAAGAAGGCTTAGTGACTATTTAAACTGATTAATATTTAAACACACGTGACAAATATTTGTCACTAATACCTAAAAAAGAACAAATAATTGTCACTGATTTGTAAAAAACACGGGATAAATATTTCTTATTGATAATCTACTCTATCTTTTACTATCTACTATATATAATCTACTAATCAACTCAAATAATCAATTGAAACAACGAGATAACTGCAATGATATATAAAAAAAACACAGGATAACTGCAATAATATATAAAAAAAACACATGATTAATATTTGTAATTGATAATTAAAATTTTTGAAGACTACTATAAAACTATTATCTAAAAAACAAGAAGATTTAATGACTATTTAAACTACTGATTAATATTTAAAACAAATATTTCTTATTGATAATCTACTATCTCTTTTTTTTTGACCAATCTACTATCTCTCTTTTACTATCTATTATTATCTACTAATCAACTAAAACAATCAATTGAAACTACGAGATAACTGCACTGATATATAAAAAACACGGGATAACTGCACTGATATATAAAAAAACACGAGATTAATATTTGTCATTGATAATTAAAAATTGTGAAGACTACTACTACAAACCTACTACCTAAAAAACAAGAAGACTTAATGGCTATTTAAACTAATAATTAATATTTAAAACAAATATTTCTCATTGATAATCTACTATCTAACTTTTACTATCTACTATAATCTACTAATCAACTAAAATAATCAATTGAAACTACGAGAAAACTGCAATGATATATAAAAAAAACACGGGATAACTGTAGTGATATATAAAAAAACACGGGATTAATATTTGTCATTGATAATTATAATTTTTGAATACTACTATAAACCTACTATCTAAAAAAACAAGAAGACTTAATGACTATTTAAACTGATTAATATTTAAAACACACGTGACAAATTGTCACTAATATCTAAAAAAGGACAAATAATTGTCACTGATTTATAAAAAATACAGGATAAATATTTCTTATTGATAATCTAATATCTATCTTTAACTATCTACTATAATCTACTAATCAACTCAAACAATCAATTGAAACTATGAGATAACTGTACTGATACATAAAAAACACGGGATGACGGCACTGATATATATAAAAACACGGGGATAACTTCAATGATATATATAAAAACACAGGATAGCCGCACTGATATATTAAAAAACACAAGATAACAACACTGATATATAAAAAACACAGGATAAATGCACATATTGTTTCTAAATGATACTTTTACATTTTTAGATTTTAATATTTATATATTTTATATTTGAAACTATTTTTATCTACTTTAAATTTGTCTTTATTTTCACGAGGTAATGTTCAGACTATTTAACTGTGTTTTAAAGCATTAAACAACTATTAGTATCTGCTTTTGTATTTTAAGTTTGAGACATTGAAATTTCTATGGAACTGTTTCATTTACATCATTTCTATTCAATTTAATACTAATATGTCATTAATTAACAAAAATTAACAGTATGAAGAAACTTTTTTTAAATATCATTATTACCAAAATAAAAGAGAAATTTTATTTATCGTAATCACAAAACTTACTTTAACTTCGTCTATCTACCTCTTACAAACATAGCTTCGATTTACATTATTTGATTCAAACTATACCAGACAACGCGATCAACCCGTGCGGATGCACGGGTATGTTACTAGTATATATATATATATAAAGAAGGGCACGTGGCATTAGGATGAGAAGTTGGTTTGTAACGGTTAGAACACGGTTGAGAACAGTTGTTGAGTCAAGAGTCAAGGCTAAACTGAAAGGGACTAGAGAGGTTGGGGGCAACGTGGCATTCTCAACGTAATGAAGTTGAAAAAGAAATGGATAAGATAATTAAATCATGTCGGTGGGAAAAGGTTAATACACTAAAGTCAAGAGCGTGCGTGGTTAAAGAACCAAGAAGAAATTGTAACTATCACATTAACAATGGGTAGATAGAGCCTTTAATAACGTGTAAGAAGGTATTATAACATTATCAAATATATTATATAAATATCTTGAAAATGGGATCAAATGATACCAACCCTAGGAATATCTACCTCAGCAGTAGCAGCGAGCGGAGATTAGTCCTTCGTTGAAAGCGTTGAGACATTCTGTGGGTAGCCAACAATAGTCCTAAATCAAAAAAAAAATCTACCTCCAACCTCTTCCAGGAATGCAAGACATCCTTGCTCCTGATGCAGCACGGGTTCTAGTAGCTAGTACCTAGTTTATTTTCCTTATTTTTTACGTTCTTTTTTTTGGCTCTCTTTTCCTACTTGTACCAAAAAAAAATATATGCTATAAATTCTCTTCTAGCTTAACCAATATCTTGGGTTCGAATTTAATTTTGGACATGCAGGAGTGTTAAATCTCTTAAGGGAGAGCTTTGCGTCCATTGTGGTTCTATTCGACTCAAGTGATTAGTCTATGCAGTTCCGTGTCCAGGATACCCACTTTATACCAAAAAAAATATATACTATAAATTGATGGACGGTGACATGTTATAATATAAGGGGGAGTCGTTGATTCTTCGGTATTACTTGTGTGTGGAACAATTCAAGGGTTGCAGAAGTTTCTAGTAATTTAATTAAAGATTTTTGACACAAAACATGTGGGGTCCACATAACACGTTGAGAAGGAGTAGTTAAAAAAAGAGGTATGCTACATGTTTCTAAAAGAGGAGGAGTATTTTGAAAAGAAAAAAAATTAAAAAACAAGGATTGGTGGTGTATTGAGCAAAAAATAATTATCATCAAAGATTGAACAAATAAATGAATAGTTCACTACCTTATAAAGGCTTGTCGTTGGCTTGACACAAGGGCTATAGACGGTTTTTCCGCTACTCTGACTCATAGAACTCTATTCAATTGGTGACTTCAAGAACTAATCATATGCATTAGTATACTATCATTATCTACAATATTCAGGACTTCGTGACTAGAAATTAGGTCCTTTGCTGTTGCTTTTTGTTTTTTACCTCCAACTTCTACCAAAAAATGAATAATTCATTGGGGCTTTGTTGGCTGGTTATAATTCAACTAGATCTCTAAACTGAACAAATGAAAATGAGGACTACTTTGTGCACCGCCCTTTTTTTATTATACACTCAACTCTCATTTTTTCCCAATATACTCTTCTTAAAAAACTAATGTCTGCAATGTCTTTTCTGTGATATGAAAGTGCACTGAAAAATTAATTTTTTTGAAATAATAAAGGTGTAGTTTTGGAAACTTAATTTTTAAACTTAGTTTATGGGAGTGTAATTATAATCTGGAATTTAGTTTTCTCCTCAGACACTGCTCACATTGGTAAATCTCCAGTCAACTATCTTGTTTTTTATCATGAGGGATTGTCTTGAATGGTTGCCAATTCTGAAAAGATAATTGTACATATACATCACAAGCACTCTTTTTAATTTTCTAATTATACAACTAATTGTACATATCAGTATATGGTCATCAAATAATCTTCATCATCTTTAACTTTATTCTCTTCTCTCCCCCTCTTATTTCTTTACTTAGTACATATTCTGCTTGTACTAATCAAAAAAGTACATATTCTGCTTGTACTAATCAAAAAAGTACATATTCTGCTTGTTCAGCTTCTGGCAATGAGCATTTTGTTTTCTTAACTGAAATCTCCCACAACAGACTATCAAATTGAAAAAAGAAGAAAATTATTAATAAGATAGCTACACTTGCAATAATCAAACACTTCAAAAATATTTGAAAGCTTAACTTACCATGTTAAGAAGGCGTAAAGCGGCGGACCTAGTAAATTTTCTTGCAAAAAGGAAACAAGTGGATGGTTTACCCTTGCTGCTGCACCATTCTCTTCTGTATTCTGTCTCATAATATATATTATCTATTTCCTGCAATTAAATCATCAAACTGATACCTTTTTTCTTTCATGAAAATAAAATACATCCACTTTACTTTATATGCCTTCCAAAAATTGATTCAATTATACAGGTCGTATAACATCCAATGTGGGACTCTCAACATACCCCCTCATGCCTAGGCGATCCGAGTGGCCCAGTAGTGGGTGACCTAATAGAACTTGGATAGGCTCATATTCTATCAAGATTTTAGTTTGGGCCTAACTCAACTCTACAAGACGGCTTGTAGGGTTAGGGATGCATCCCACTTATAAATACTTTTTCAGACCATATCGCATCCGATGTGGGACTGTTTAAAATCAATAAATAACCCACCAACACAATATCTACCCCTACATGCTCATGTTCTGAAGTGTGAAAGGAATCATAGAATGAAAATTGACGCTCGCGATGGAAGTGTAGTAAAGGTTCAAACCTTTATGAATTTTATAAGCATGGGTGTAGCATCTGAAACCTTGTAAGTCACTGGATGCCATCCCCGGCGCTCACGATCTTTGGAGTTGGAAATATCCCAGGCTGTATGTGTAAGTGATCTTCGTGTCAGTTCTCCTTCAAGGCCCTTTTGCTAGATTTGGGAACGAAAACACAAAAAAAAAAAACGTAAATTAAAACTAACATGAAAAATTAGGAGATAGGAAGAGTGTGAAGGAGGAAAAGAAAAAATGCTTACAGCCAGTAATGTTTGAACATAGTGTTCATCTGGTATACAATTATGCACCTTAGAAGTGTCAGCAGGCTGCATGAAAAATTGTACACAACAGTGTTACATCATCTGTTCATATAACTTGCATGCAAGAATATAATTGGTATCACGTATCAACTCAAAATCATTTATCGAATTACTTCATGACATTTTTTGTGGGCAAAAGATACGATTTCGTTAAAAAAAATGACTGATTGTAGCTAATATAGTAAAATGAGGACATGTTCGAATAATTTTTGCTGGTATATAGAGCACTTACAATGTGTTGATCCCTCCAAAATTCTGGTAATGGCTTTTTCTGCATTATTAAATTCATATAGGTAAGAGAAATGGAGGTGAAAAGAATGGGGCTCTCAGCATAAAAGAAACAACAAAAAATGGAAAGAAATATTCCCTACAAGTCTCTGAAGCACCGACACTTTTGGTTGAAGACGTGTCAGGTGTCCAACACGTGTCGTGTCAGACACCCACCGACACTGACACTTCAATTACTTCCAACCTACAAATTAAAATCGGTGTCTACATGTCCGTGTCGGTGTCGGTGTCTTTGTCAGTGCTTCATAGCCTACAACTTTCACCAAGAAATTTGTCACTTTTCGAAGGTATATGATCCTAATAGATGTACAAATTTCTTTGAATAAGAGTTCAATATTTTCAATGAAAATTTGAGAGAGATTTAAGAGAATGTTTACATGATGCTTGTGACAATACTCTTAAAGACAGTTTATTAATGAACCATGTCAACCATTACCTTGCAATATTTTTGAAACATAGGAAAGACAGTTTCATCCTCCACTACAACCTGGGCATGCTTTCTTGTCAGAACACCCCACTGCAGGAGAATACCCAAACAAAAATAAATAAGATGGAGATACTTGGCAATGCATGTTATTTTAAGTTTCAGAATGAATGAACTTATAGTAAGTTAAGCACTGCATTAGACTTTTTTACCTGAGATCCTTTTCTCCAGTTATTGACAGGAATAACTGGATTCATTTTTGGGTTGTACCGTCCTTCTTTTGTGTCCGCAAAGCTGCATATATTTCAATGGCACAATCATAACAATATTGTTGCAAACAAATAAACAACTAAACATGTAAATTTAAAAAAAAAACACTAACAAATAGCAATAACATATAATCAACTATAAGTTGTATTGGTGAATATGCAAGCACAATGTGCTAGAGCATAAGACATGAATGTATCCTCACCTATCGACGAAACTAGTCGAGGTTGACATGATGTAGTCATATGTGTAGCTGAAGTTGTATAAAGGTATACAGCTGAAAAGAGATCAATCAACTGAAATATAGTGAGATGCTAGGCTCAAAAGTAGAGAAATGTCAACACAATTTCTTTGATCAAATAATTAAGTAAACTGAAGGGCAATAAAAAGGAAATTATAGTATGCAACAAGTGGTGAGTATTTATAGTTGAAGTGCAGAAAAATATAGCAAAAAACATAATGATCAAAAGTTGATAGTTGTTGACAAAATTATACCCTCACCTATCTGAGAGGAAAACAAAGCGGTCATTTAAAGGATCAACAAGCGCATGTCGAAGTAAAATGCGCTCGGCCTCTATCATGCTTGCTTCTCCCCAATCTACCTGAAAATATATCACACGGATTAAATGTTATTATGAAGCATATAGATATAACAAAAACAAATTATGTTCAAAAGAAATAGTGAAGAGCAACCTGTATGCTATTATTAACTTGACGATTCAAAAAATATGTTGATCTAGTTGTTGCCTTGTTGAGTATAAATCCTGGCCTTGGGTGGACGAATATTGAGAATTTGTTATCGCCTCCCTGAAAATACAGCACAAATGTTTCTGTCAGCATGATAGATTTAGAGACTTCTAACTAAGTCTAATTCAGAGAACTTATATTCTGTTTTTCATTATTTTAGAAGTGAGAACAAGGCTCTATTTATACAAGAGATGTTGGCCTTTCATATCCTATGAAATAAGTGCCAACCTTTCAAGTTTTATCTATTCATTATTCTGCCAACCTTTCAAGTTTTATCTATTCATTATTCTGCCAACCTTTCATATCTACTATTAATATTCTACTTATCTATTACTCCCCCACAAGATCAAGTGGAGAGCTGAACAAAGCTTGAAACATTGAGCTTGTCACGTAGACTGCAGAAAGCCGCTTTTGCTAGGGGTTTTGTAAGAATGTCTGCAATCTGAGCCTCTGCTGGGACATGGCAAACAATCAGACTTTTGCTGAAAACCTTCTCCCTTACAAAGAACAAGTCCAGCTCCATATGTTTAGTTCTAGAGTGCAAGACAGGATTATGACTCATTGCAACAGTACTCTGGTTATCACAGAAGATAACAGGTGTAGAGTGAGGCACTTTCAGCTCATGTAGCAAGGATTGAACCCATAAAAGTTCTGAGGCAGCAAGCGCAAGACTCCTGTATTCTGCCTCAGCACTAGATTTAGCAACAAGTGTTTGTTTCTTAGACCACCATGATATTAGGTTAGGCCCAAGATAGATGCAAGCACCACTTGTAGGCCTTCACTGCAGAGAGAAGGGAACAGAGGCAGCAGCAGGGCGTAGAACAAGACCAAGATCTAATGACCCCTTTAGATACCTCAGAATTCTCTTGACAGCAACCCAATGAGTGTCAAGTGGCTGTGACAGAAATTGGCAAGCTTTGTTGACAGCATAGCCAATTTCAGGCCGAGTAATGGTAGCATATTGAAGTGCTCCAACTATAGAGCGATAGAGGAATGGATCAGCCATATAATCAGCACCATGTTCTGAGAGTTTAAGCTTTGCAGGAAGTGGTGTAGATATTCCTTTTGCATTGTCCATGCCAGCTCTAGATAGTATTTCTTTGAGGGTACTTTGTTTGAGTAAGAAGGAGACAACCATTAGAAGTAGCTTTCACCTCAATTCCAAGAAAATAATCAAGAGCCTCAAACTGTTTGAGAGCAAATACAGTAGTAAGCCTATCAATAACAGATTGCACAGCAGTAGGAGAAAAGCCAGTGATGATGATATCATCAACATAGACAAGAGTATATATGCAGCAACCATTGTGAGCATAAACCAATAATGAGGAATCACATTTGCTAGCAACAAAGCCAAAACTAATTAGAGTTTTAGTTAAGCGTTCATACCAAGCCCTAGGTGCTTGTTTGAGGCCATAAAGAGCCTTATGCAATTTGCATACCAAGGACTTGTCACCAATCTCAAATCCTTGTGGTAGAGACATGTACACATCTTCCTCAAGAAAACCATTCAAGAATGCATTGTTAATGTCTATTTGTTTAATAGACCACTTGTGAGTTAGAGCAAGAGTTAAGATGATTCTGACAGTAATTGGCTTTATTACAGGGGCAAATGTTTCTGAATAATCTGTGCCTTCTCTTTGGTTGAATCCCTTAGCTACCAATCTAGCTTTGTACTTATTAATGGTACCATCTGAATTCTCTTTGATCCGGAAAACCCACTTGCTGCCCACAGCTTTTCTACCAACAGGAAGAGGAACAAGACTCCAAGTACCATTTTGTATTAGAGCATCATACTCACTCTGCATAGCTTGTTTCCATTTGGGGCAGGACAAAGCTTGATTCACTGAATTGGGCTCAGCTGTGGTTAAGAGAAGTGTAGGGTGAATACGGGGCTGAACAATGCCATTTTTGGACCTAGTGATCATAGGATGTGTGTTGGTAGGTAGATGTGGTGGAGGGGCAGCAGGTGACTGTGGTGCAGAAGGTATGGAGGGTGCAGGGGAATCTGGATTTATAGTGGAAGAGGCTGTTGAGGGCAGAGATGTAGTATATGGTGAGTTGGGTGGGTTAGGAGAGGGAGAGGTTGCTGAAGTATATGCTGTAGGATTAGGGAATGTTGCTGGTTGAGCAGTATTGAAGGGAACAACACCTAAGGGTTGCAAAGTACAGGCTGTGGCTGGTTGTTTTGTAGGAGTAGTAGGGAATAGGTTAGGATAGGGAAAAGCATTCTCATTGAATACAACATCTTTGGAGACAAACAACCTTCCCGTGGCATCAAGGCACTTGTAACCCTTGTGATTTGCTGAATATCCCAAGAAAATACACTGTGCAGAGCGGAATTGAAACTTTTGGTTGTGATAGGGCCTAAGTAAAGGGAAACATGAGCAACCAAAGACCTTAAGAAAGCTAAAATCAGGAGGTTTTTGATAAATGGTAGTATAAGGAATGGAATGGTTTTGGTGAGGAGATGGAAGCCTATTTATAAGGTAAACAGAGGAATGGAAAGAGTCATCCCAAAAGGATAGAGGTAAGGAGGCTTGCGATAATAGAGAGAGACCCATGTCAACAATGTGTCTATGTTTTCTCTCTATTACCCCATTTTGATGGTGAGTATGAGGGCAAATTAGACGATGAACCACACCTATAGAAGCAAGATACTGACTGAAAGGGCGAAATTCTCCCCCCCCCCCCCCAATCAGATTGGACAGCTTTTATCTTACAATTAAATTGGTTTTCAACAAGTTTTTGAAACTGTGTGAAGATAGAAAGAGCATCAGATTTGACTTTAAGAAAATAAATCCAGGTGTAACGGCTAAAGGCATCTACAAAGGAGATATAATATTTGTAACCCATGGAGGACACCATAGGTGCAGGCCCCCATAGATCACAGAATATTAACTCAAGGGGATGAGAGTACACAGTAGTAGAGGGTTGAGAAGGCAATTTGTGATGTTTACCCATGCAACAAGCAACACAAAAGTCAATCTTATTTTTATTGATAATAGGTTTGTTACACATAGAGAGCACACTATTTAGTACATGAATGTTCGGATGACCTAAACGGTTATGCCAAAGAGAACTAGTGGAGGAAATGTGTATAGGAGAAGAAACAGACACATTGGCTTGAGGTATGACTTGAGGAATGATTGACTTGACAAGAGGGGTTGCTACTGCAGAGGAAGGTCCTGGGATATGGTAGAGTCCATCAGAGGTGCCTTTGCCACAAAGAAGAGTTGCTCCATCATCCTGGGATTTAGCAAAACAATGAGAGGGGTGAAATTGGAAAAAGGCATTGTTATCAGTATTGAAACGTTTAATGCTAAGTAAATTTTTGGTTAGTTGAGGAACATATAAAATATTTTTAAAATGGAGGGTACGTTTGGGATCAAAAGGGGAAGGGACAGATTCTGAGCTAATAGAGTGAATCTTCAAACCTTGTCCATTACCAAGGAAGACATGATCCTGGCCAGAGAGTGTAGTAGCAGTGGCAGGGTTAGGAGGTATACCAGACATATGGTGAGAAGCAGCTGTATCACCGGTCAGATTGCTAGCGGTAAATGTTGGAGCAGCTTGAACAGCAAATGCTTGAGGAACCATAGGTTGAAAGAGAGCCTGTTGAGGCACCACAGCTTGCTGAGGCCACATAGTAGCATGAGCAGTAGGTGGTGCTGCAGCAGCAACACCAGGATACTGCCAGACAGTAGCATTAGCAGCAGGAGGAACATAGCCAGGGCGCACATATTGATAATGATTGCCAAAATTAGGGACCATTGCAGGAGCAGCAAACTGAGGTGTGTATCTGTGATAGCAAACAGAAGCATCGTGGCCAAACCTAGAGCAAACTTGACATTGGACATTGCTGCGACCACGTCCACGGCCACCACGACCAAATCTGCCACCTCTACCACCACGGAAATTACCTCTAGATGCAGTGAATTGAGCCTGTGGTATAGTATCATTAGTAACAGCAATGTCATCAGTAGATTTAGGTTGAGATTCAGACTTAGAAATTGCCTGTGACAGATTCAAGGAAGCAACAACAGTAGCAACATCAGTTTGCTTGGCAATTCTGCTCTCATGTGCAAGTAATAGTGCCTCAAGTTCCTCAAATTCAAACCACTCAGATTTTGTGGATAAAAGGGTAGTGATAGATTCATATTCTGCAGGCAAGCCTTGAAGAACAACATCATACTGTTCTTGCAACGAAATAGTTTCCCCAATAGAGAGTAATGCATCAGTAATCATTTTAAGACGCGCGAAGAATTCAGTTATTGAACGTTCACCTTTCTTCGTATTATGCAACTCAGCACGAAGCTGTCTTGCTTGCGCTTTTGTCTTCGCGTGCGAATGTTGATGAATTTTGTTCCAAAGCTGGAATGTGTAGCGACATCCGATTACCTTGGCGAGAATTGATGGTGATAATGAGGATTGAAGCCACGCAAGCAGCAACTGATCCTGCAGTTCCCATTCAACATATGCAGGATTCTCAATTTCAGCAAGACGATCAGCATCAGTCAAGTAACGCGTTGGAACTTCTGGAGAAACGCAAAAACGGTGAAGCAAGTTAAAATGTGTCGGACATGTGTCGGACACCAGACAAACCTTCAATATGAGGTGTCGGTGCTACATAGGGTATGACAAGCAAGTTAAAATTGCTCTTACCAAAATCAGTTTTCCAATGATGAGACTCGACTTTAGTGTCTTAGTGTAGATTTAGTTATTCTAGTTTACATTTTAGGAATTCTCCAAGTTTATATAGTCCCGTGTTTCTTGAGAAAGATGACCAGGTTGGTGTGGTCGACACCCTTCTTGTTCATCCCCAAAGCACTTGGCAATGTAAAATTTCAAAAAAAAAGAAATCCTTCTGATATAACTGCATGAACTGTTGAACACACCCCTAAGATCTTTAGAAAGCAATATTGTAGAGAGCTTATGGAAATAATCTTTCCATAAGCTCTCCCAAATAGTCTCATAAGTGCTTATGCTATGAGCTCAAATAAGTCAATCCAAACAAGCCCTAAATTTACAACATCCCCTATTCTCATTCTCAATAGTGCATTAAAGTAACATAAACGCAAAGCACCTCCCAAGTACTAATGCAAGTAGATAAGCTTAAATAATTTGTTTCTATAACCTATCTCAAAGAGTCTCAAAGTAATAATGCAAGTAGATAAGCTTAAATAAGTCAATCCAAAAAGACCCAGGTCCACACACAAAAGTAAAAAACAAAAACAAAATTAAGAATGGATATTAATAGTAATTGAAAGAAAAGAAAAGAATGTACCCGAAAGAAAGCATCCCAAACCAATTCTAAAGGAAGTCTATTCCGTGCAATGAATAGAAAAGCAATCTTGGGCATCTGAACCTTAGATTGAGAAACGAATTGGCGTTGCAATGAACTAAGCCCAACAACATCACTATACTGCATCTGCATAAACAACAAGCTCCCAAAACAAACCACCACCACCAACAAGATCAAAACAAAAAGCTTCCTCTTCCATTTATGCTGAGATTTCTGCTGCTGAATCACCTTCTTCTTCATTTTCCACACCAACCCTTTTAAAACTAAAACCTCCCCACCATTTTCAACTTATTCTACAGCTGAATCAAACCATAAAAAACAAAACTTTGACATTCACTTGAACATTGTAGCGCTTAGCAGCTAAAGATCTATTCAGATCCATAGTAACCCAATAATCAGAATTCACAAATGCACTACCCCACTTGAAAGAATTGAACAATCACATGAAAAACTATCATCTACAATCTACAAAGCAATACAATTACAAATCCCTAAAGTGGAAAAAGAAAGCGGGATTTGAGTGATGATATGAAGAAAAAGCTTCTAGAGTCTTGTGAACTCTTACAACACGTGAAAGTGTGATATTTTTGGAAATGAAACTTGAAAATGAAGAAGAATAATGTAAAGGGAGTGATGGAGTGAGTGTTAAGAGTGAAAAAAGTTTCGTTTTTTTGATTTGTTTTGTTTTGGGTGTGAATGAAGAGTGTTCCCTTCAGTTGGGATGTCGACCGTAAAGTTGCTTCTTTTTCTGGTTGCGTCTGAACAAGGCGAGTGAAAATAATTAAATAAAACTAATAATTTGTTTTTTTGATAAACTCTTTTGGTTTGTTATTTCTATTTTATTTTTTGAGTTCTTTTTGTGCTTATTATAGATGGTTTAGTATTTAGGCTTAAATACAGTTTTGGTCCCCCTATTTTGACCAATCCACGATTTTGGTCCCTAAACTTTTAATTTGACGATTTTGGTCCCCCTATTTTCCCAATTTGAAAAATCAAGGTCCCCCACCCCAATTTTGACTCAGTTTGACTGACTAATCCTACGTGGCAGCCCACGTGGACTGCCACGTAGGCACACCCCCACCCCCCCCCCCCACACCCCACCCCCCCACCCACCCCCCCCCCACCCCACCCACCCCTCCACTGTTTGTCTTCCCCACCCCAACCCCCCCACCACCGACCCACCCACCCCCACCCTCCCCCCTCCACTGTTCCCCTCCCCTTCGCCCCCCCCTCCCCTTCGCACCTCCCCCTCCCCTTCGCCTCTCCTCCCCTTCGCACCCCCTCCCCTTCGCACCTCCCCCCTCCCCTTCGCACCCCCTCCCCTTCGCCTCTCCTCCCCTTCGCCCCTCCTCCCCTTCGCACCCCCTCCCCTTCGCACCTCCCCCTCCCCTTCGCCTCTCCTCCCCTTCGCACCCCCCTCCCCTTCGCACCCCCTCCCCTTCGCCTCTCCTCCCCTTCGCCCCTCCTCCCCTTCGCACCCCCTCCCCTTCGCACCCCCTCCCCTTCGCACCTCCCCCCTCGATTTCCCTCTCTCTCTTGCTCACCGTCTCTCCCCTCCCCCCTCGCTTTCCCTCTCTCTCGCTCACCATCGCTCTCTCTCGCTCACCGTCGCTCTCTCTGCGTCTCTCTCTCTCTCTCTCTCTCTCTCTCTCTCTCTCGCAGATCCGGTGAAGGGGAAGGGGAAAGGGGGGGTTCACGGTGGGGATGGGGGATTCACGGTGGGGGTGGGGTGTGGGGTGGGAGGGGCGAAGGGGAACAGTGGAGGGTGGGGGTGGGGATCGGTGGTGGGGGGGTTGGGGTGGTTGGGTCGGTGGTGGGGGGGTTGGGGTGGGGAAGACAAACAGTGGAGGGGAGGGTGGGGTGGGGGGGTGGGGTGGGGGGGGTGTGCCTACGTGGCAGTCCACGTGGGCTGCCACGTAGGATAAGTCAGTCAAACTGAGTCAAAATTGGGGTGGGGGACCTTGATTTTTCAAATTGGGAAAATAGGGGGACCAAAATCGTTAAATTAAAAGTTTAGGGACCAAAATCGTGGATTGGTCAAAATAGGGGGACCAAAACTGTATTTAAGCCTAGTATTTAAGTGCTTACCGGTCTTCAAGTGAGTGAGGAGGAGTGAAGAGATTCGGGTTAGCCAATTACCATCCATTTAGCTATCGGAGTCTACTTTGAGAATGGCCTACTGAGCGCCTACCTCGAGTATAATTCCCCGTCCCGTTGGAGAAACTGCGACGTGTGTCTCGTTACTTATAGTCGTGGTGGAGAGATAGGGAGGGAAAAATAGAGTGTTGTGGGTTTAAATAGTCTTTTAGCAGGATTATGATCCACGGTAGTCAAAAATTGCTGAAGTCAAAATACATGAAGACCATTAGATGCATTTAATAGTTTTTTGGGTAAATCCGGGTATCCACTGTACAGACAGCAGGAGAGAGGCCGAAATGAGTGGAGGCATAGAATCACTTTCCCTTTTAGCATCAACATAACATTTATAGTCTGTTTGACGCGACAGTCCATTGTCAAAAAATAGGTTTCCAGTCATAATATTATGCTTACATAGTTTTTAAGTTGATTTCTTTTCTATCGATTTCTATTAAGAACGATGCTATTCATCGCAAAAAAATTCTTCGTGAAAAACTCAACAAAAAAACTGCATAGAGGTCGACTAATAGATTAGTGTATGCTTGGTTGCACGGTGAGGAGAATTGAGTTTGCAGAATTGAGTTTAGTTAAAAGTGAGTTGAATGTAACGTGATTTTTGTTTGGATGCATTTACCGAAAAGTGATTTTGACAAACCATTTTAGTTAAAACCAGAATTGAGTTTGCAGAAGCTACAAATTCCTCCTTCAGAGTTGCCGTGATTTTCAGTACTGAATTGCATTGAGCTCGCCGCGATTTTTGGCAACCAAACAACATGGAATTGATTCCATTGTTGTAAACGCACGTTTGGTGGTTGCAGAATTGCAACCAAACACACACTTAGAACCATTACTTCCAACCAAACACACACTTAGAACCGTTACTTCATGAAAAAGAATTTGCTAGATTAATCATTACCCTTCTTTTAAGTGGCCCCTTATTTCTTTAATCACTTGGATAATGGCACATCAATATTTTTCTTTTAAACTAATCAATTACTTTAAAGGCAAATTCTTATGTACCCGACTTAAAAAGTTGGGTGCAGCACCCTGACGACTTGTTTTACTTATAAATTGCTATGTCGCACTATTTTATAACTCATTTTTTGTTTTCTTATTTTCATTTATGGGTCTCGGTTTTTAAAAATTATAGTATTACACTAATTATAGTTTGAATTGGAATTCCCTTTTTTTATTCTCTAATTTCTAATTTTTGCTCATCCTTGTTTGTGCGATTGCTATTTTCTTCCCATCATTCTTAACTCCACTCGGCATATTTGTTCTTCTCATTGTTGGCAACCACACCTTAAAAAATTGCTTTGTACTAGTCTCAAAAATGCGTTGTTGACACACTTTGGGTGCAGTACCCAACTTTATTTCATGGGTACTTTAGTTGTCATTGGGTATTGGCACCCATCTTTTTTATGTGTACCTTAGAATTTACCATTTAAACAATATTTCGGTTGTCATTCCATTTAAATCTATTATCTATTTAAGAAAAGATTGGCTTTTTAAATTACCAAATTGCCCCTACATCTATTTTCAAAAAATTTACTATTTATCCACAAAGTGCTCAATTTAATTTTATTTCTATAAATATATAAATATTGTGAATAAAGTGGATGTCTAGGCATTATTCTTTTCTCATTATTTTATATATTAAATGTATGTTATAGGTTACAAAACTTGAGCCTATAAATAGGACTCATATATCATTGTAGTGAGACACTTTCAAGAATAATATACAAGAGATATATCTTCTTCTCTCATTGTCTCATTTGCTTGTTCTTATTCTTGCTCTAGTTTTAGTACATTATACAACACGTTATCAGCACGACGCTCTAAATATCTTAAGGTAGTATTGCTTCCTATTGGTTCCCATGTTTTTCAAATTTCATTTTGGTGTTTGTAAAATTGTGTTATTTGTTTTGAGCTATAATCTAACAAGAACGATTAATAATATTATCATAGACATTTTATTATCATTTTTTTATTTTTTTATTCTATGATGAATTCCTGAAGAAATTCATCACTTAAGTGATCCCTGTTGGATTACTATATTTGTCTACTTTTGATCACTTAAGTAATCCCTATTGGATTACTATGTTAGTCTACTTTTGATGAATTCCCGAAGAAATTCATCACTTAAGCACCCTAGAATAATTGCTCAAAATATGAAAGTTTGAGATATAGTTCCTGAAGAACAAATGAGAGAATATCTTTCATGTTTTTAGAATAACTAGATCGTTTACATGGTTATCTTAAGGTCTGTGGTTTTCTTTATAAAATTTTAGTTTCTATATTACACGTTATTATCATTTTTTTAGAGTATGTTCTATATTCAAATATCAAAAGTATTTTCAAAAAAAAATGTCAGTTTACACGTTATGAATTCAATATAAATTATAAATTATAATAACTTATATTGAATTCATAACGTTTTATTGAATTCATAACGTATTATTGAATTCATAACATTTTTTTTTGAATTCATAATTTGTCTTTCATGTAGACAATGATTGTCTACAAAATAATGAGCTTTTAATTAAAAATCACGAGGCCCGTCCAACTGGTACTGCTCCATTTCCTGAAGCAAATGTAGCAAAACACGATCATTATATTGATGGGCAAGTTCGAGGTCGTGGTCACAATTTTGGCCGTGGCCGTGGTTTTTGTCGTGGTCGTGGTCGTGGTTTTGTCCATGGTCGTGGTCGTGGACATGACCGTAGTGGAATTTCCAAGAACACATTTTCCCACCAGAAGTGGAAAAATAGTGAAAAGAAAAAGGGTGGGCAAAATAGCAAACAGGATGAAAACAATTGCTACCGTTGTGGGGGAAAAGGTCATTGGCCACGTACCTGTCGTACACCAAAGCATCTTGTTGACCTTTACCAAGAACCAGAGAAAAATAAAGGGAAAAAGATAGAGACACATTTTGCTTATGAAGATGATGATTTTGATTATGGCCCTATAGATGTCACTCACTTAGATGTTGTTGATTTCATTGCGGATCCAGATGGGAATATTGATCACCTCATTGGAGATTGGGTCCTTAAGAAATAGTTTCCTTCCATTTTAATATTATGTTTTTGTTGCTTTGTTTGAAATTCCGTAAGTTTAAGTGATTGTTGAAGTTTATGTTTTGGTGTGTTTCTTTTCACTTTTCAGGCAATAAAAAAAATTTAGTTATATTGTTTCCAAAAAAAGTTATTATACTCATTATTATTATTATTATTATTATTATTATTATTATTTATTTATTTATTTATTTCTTTTTCCTTTTGAAAGCTAGAATGAGTATTGTCACTAGCAACAATAATGGAGATATGTGTCTCGCTGACAGTGTGTTTACCGTGGTTTTTGGTAAACACCGCTAGTTACACATACGTGTTGCTCGCAGGATCAACTAGAAAAATCCCAGAACATTTGTGTTTAAAGTTTTCCAGAAATTGTTTAGTGTTCTTGTGGTTTAATGAAACAGTAAGAAGATAACTGTTGCAGCAACAGGAAATCGAAGTAAAGAAGAGAGGAATCGAAAAGAATGCAGAAATCTTAAAGAAACAGAAGTAAAATTGCATTAATTTATAGAGAGTGGAACGCAGATTCATACATTGTTTCTGTTGACTCGTTTTCTCTGTATACGGAAGTATGAGTGTTTAAGAATTTCTGTAAATGAATTGCGACCTCTTTTCCCTTCAGAACAACTAGTATTTATAATAGAAGGGAAATGATAACTGCCTAACTGCCTAATGAATTAAAAAAAAACAGTAACTGCTGAGAGCTTCGACAGAGTAACTGCCACATGCTTCGACCACGTTACTTTCGCATCCCTCAATGGCGTCATTACTATGCTTCTTCGACAGTGCCTCTTTAACTTTGATCTGCTACCAAACTCACTTTTTCCTGTCGAAATATCTCTTCTTCAAAATCATATGTTTAAGCTTTATTGACTGCATTTAATTTAGCCTGTCGAAAATGCAGGCTAACACAGTGGAACAACCCACACGATTCTCAAGGACAGGAATTATTTTTCTTACTTAGTATTGCAAAAAACCAATGTTAGTACTATATCTGGTACTACAAAAATAATTGAAGACTCCGGAAGAGCCAGTGTATTGTTACCTGGAGGAACAAAATTAGATATTGATATGGCACTATATTCTCCCAAGTCTCGTAGAAACTTATTAAGTTTCAAAGATATTCGCTTAAATGGTTACCATATTGAAACAACAAATGAATAAGATATCGAATATCTCTATATCATGAGACATGCCGCAGAAGAAATAAGTATATTGGAAAAATTACCAACATTTTCAAATGGTTTGTACTACACCTTTATTAGTACAATTGAAACACATTCAATTGTAAACGAGAAGTTTACAAATCACAACAAGTTTCTCATTTGGCATGACCGGTTGGGCCATCCCGGTTCTATTATGATGCGAAAAATAATTGGAAATTCATGTGGACATCCATTGAAGAGCCGGGAGATTCTTCAATCCTATAATTTTTCATGTACTGTATGTTCCCAAGGAAAGTTGATAATTAGACCATCACCAACAAAAATTGAGGGTGAATCTCTTGCATTTTTAGAACGGATACAAAGTGATATCTGTGGGCCAATACACCCACCATGTGGACCATTTAGATATTTTATGGTTTTAATCGATGCATCGACTAGATGGTCACATGTCTGTTTGTTATCAACTCGCAACCAAGCGTTTGCGAGATTGCTTGCTCAACTAATTCGATTAAGAGCTCATTTTCCTGACTACCCAGTTAAGAAAATACGCCTTGATAATGCTGCTGAATTTACATCTCAGGCATTCAATGAGTATTGTATTTCTATTGGAATCGATGTTGAACATCCTGTAGCACATGTTCATACACAAAATGGGCTTGCAGAGTCATTCATTAAACGTCTAAAGTTGATTGCAAGACCAATACTCATGAAATCAAAACTTCCAATTTCTTCTTGGGGACATGCAATATTGCATGCTGCAACATTAGTTCGCATCAGGCCAACAAGTCATCACATTCTCCCTTACAATTGGGTTTTGGTAAAGAGCCTAACATTTCCCATATAAGAATTTTTGGATGTGCGGTATATGTTCCAATCCCTCCACCAAAACACACAAAAATGGGTCCCCAAAGAAGATTGAGAATATATGTTGGATATGAATCTCCATCTATAATAAAATATCTCGAACTATCAACAGGAGATTTATTCACAGCTAGGTTCGCTGATTGTCACTTTGATGAATCAGTTTTCTCAATATTAGGGGGAGAGAATAAACAACTGGACAAGGAAATTCGTTGGAATGAATTATCACTTTCTCATCTTGATCCTCGTACAAAACAATGTGAACTTGAAGTTCAAAGGATAATTCATTTGCAAAATCTAGCAAACGAATTACCAGATGCATTCACTGATCCTAAAAGAGTGACTAAATCATATATACCAGCTGCTAATGCTTCAATCAAAGTTGATGTCCCTGTTGGACAACCTAACATTGCAAATGATCAGTCTCAACCACGCATGAAGCGTGGTAGACTTATCGGTTCTAAAGATAAAAATCCTCGCTCAAGAAAAGGAGCTAAAAGGATAAACGGCCCAACTGAGGATATAGAAACTCCAAGTGAGGATACAAAAACTCCAAAGGGTTCTTCAGACATAATTGTTGAATCAGTTCCAGAAGAGACTGATCAGGTACCTGAATATATTGAAAACGAAGAGATCTCAATAAACTATGTCATGAATGGAGTACGATGGAACCGAAACATAGTCAATATTGACGATATTTTTGTATATAATATAGCGCTACATGTGATAAGTGATAATGAGGATCATGAACCAATGTCCATCAAAGATTGTCGACAAAGAAATGACTGGACAAAGTGGAAAGATGCAATTGAAGCGGAATTAAACTCACTTTATAAGAGAAATGTTTTTGGACTTGTAGTCCGAACACCTGAAGGTGTGAAGCCAGTTGGATATAAGTGGGTTTTTGTACGAAAACAAAATGAAAATGGTGAAATTTTGAGATACAAAGCTCGACTTGTTGCTCAAGGATTTTCACAAAGACGTGGCATCGATTTTGAAGAAACTTATTCACCTGTAGTGGATGCAAATACTTTTCGAAACTTAATTAGTCTAGTAGCACGTGAGGGGCTAAATTTACATATGATGGATGTGGTTACAGCATATTTATATGGTTCACTTGATAGTGAAATTTATATGAAACTCCCTGAAGGATTTCATTTTCCTAAGACAAACAATTCAGGCTCTCGAGAAGATTATTCGATCAAGTTGAATAGGTCTCTCTATGGACTTAAACAATCTGGACGCATGTGGTATAATCGTCTTAGTGAATATTTGTTAAAGGATGGATATAAAAATGACCCCAAATGTACATGCATTTTTATGAAAAGATCTGAAAAAGAATTTGCTATAATTGCTGTTTATGTAGATGACTTAAATATTATTGGAACTCCTGAAGAGCTTCCAAAAGCTATAGATTGCTTAAAGAAAGAGTTCGAGATGAAGGACTTAGGAAGGCAAAATTTTGTTGGGATTACAAATTGAATATTTAAGGAATGGAATTCTTGTACATCAAGAAACTTATATAGCAAAAGTACTAAAACGATTTTACATGGACAAATCATATCCACTGTGTACACCAATGGTTGTAAGATCATTAGATGTGAATAAAGATCCATTTAGACCTCGAGAAAAGGATGAGGAACTACTTGGTCCTGAAGTACCATATCTCAGTGCAATTGGCGCACTAATGTACCTTACTAATTATACACGTCCTGATATATCATTTGTTGTCAATTTATTAGCAAGACATAGTTCTTCCCCTACATGAAGACATTGGAGTGGAGTCAAGCATGTACTTCGTTACCTTAGAGGTACAATGGATATGAGTTTATTTTATTCAAATGAATCAAAGTCAGATTTAACTGGTTATGCAAATGCAGGTTATTTATTTGATCCTCATAATAGTAGATCACAAACAGACTATCTGTTTACATGTGGTGATACAGCCATTTCATGGAGGTCTGTAAAACAGACCATAACAGCCACATCATCTAACCATGCGGAAATTTTAGCACCACATGAAGCAAGTCGGGAATGCATTTGGTTAAGGTCAGTAATTCAACATATACAAGAAACTTGTGGTTTATCTTCTGAGAAAATAATGGCAACAACTATGTATGAAGATAACACTGCATGCATTGCTCAATTGAAAGAAGGGTATATTAAAGGAGATAGAACAAAGCATATTTCACCAAAGTTTTTCATCACTCATGATCTTCAAAAGAATGGTGATATTGACATTCAACAAATTCGTTCATGTGATAACTTAGCAGATCTTCTAACAAAGTCATTGCCAAGCAAAATTTTTGAGCAGCTAATACGGAAGTTTGGTCTTCGTCGCCTCTGAGATGATTACATAGTTGAGGGGGAGAAATAAACATGTCCTGCACTCTTTTTTCCTTCACCACGGTTTTGTCCCAATGGGTTTTCCGGGGTAAAGTTTTTAACGAGGCAGCCCTCAAGCAAAGGATGTTGTACTCTTTTCCTTCACTAAGATTTTTTCCCACTGGGTTTTTCTTAGTAAGGTTTTTAATGAGACACATCCTTAATAGACATCCAATGGGAGTATTGTGAATAAAGTGGATGTCTAGACATTATTCTTTTCTCATTATTTTATATATTAAATGTATGTCATAGGTTACAAAACTTGAGCCTATAAATAGAACTCATATATCATTGTAGTGAGACACTTTCAAGAGTAATATACAAGAGATATATCTTCTTCTCTCATTGTCTCATTTGCTTCTTCTTATTTTTGCTCTAGTTTTAGTACATTATACAACGATAACAATATTTTAAATTATTTGTATCAAACAATACGAAACGATATGTGTGTATCCACGGTTATAGTGTTAGTTTAAATTGAAATCGAAAGTATTGACATCCATGAAGAAAGTATTTTGGGATAATTTTTACCAAACAAACGACTATTTTGAAACAAAAATAAATAAGAAACGACAGTAAGATCATTTTGGAAAAGAATAAAGGAGAAGCAAATTTAAAATTTGAAATAATGATATAAGAGAACAAAAAGAATATTTTAACCTTCTTTAAGAACACTAAAAAGCGCACTTCATACATTAGTTTACTTTTTTTTACAAAACTGTTCATACATTAGTTAAGGAATAAAAAATGTAAGTTTTTATTTTTAATTTTGATTTGATGAATTTGTAACATGGCTTTTTGTGTATGGTGGACATGTTGACTTCATACGAGTTTGGTGTTAGATTGGGGAAGTGCACCTAATGGATGTTACTTTGTAACCGACTAATGATGATGGGCAATTCGTTAATGTTAGGGGTGCTAAAAGATTTATAGTTTATACATTCTTTTTTATATTAAAAAAAATGCATCTAGTACATTTCGTTCATAATAACTGACTCATAATAACTGATCGCATACAATTGAGAAGATCAGAGGAAAAGTGAGGATTAGTTGTAGACAATGCCACTCCTACAAGGATGCGAGCAACATTGTTAGTCGTCGTCATAACAAACTCAACATGCGTGGCAAACCCGAATAACCGGTCCAAACTCGGTATTCAGAGTCACCAAAGAATTAAAAGCATCAACAACGGACTTGGCATCTAGCTCAAAAATAACATCAGTATAACCAAGGGGCCTAGCGCAAGAAATAGCATAATAAAGACCAAGAGCCTCGCCTAGCACCACTTCAGTAATCAAGGAGAACCATAAAGACTGAGCACAAATAAACATCCCTTCAGAATCCCTCGAGCACATCCCAATTCCCACCTTATTCTCCTCATTCGAGAAGAAGCGTCGACGTTGCACTTCACTGACCCGAGAAGTGGTTTGCACCACTTGACATCCTCTCCGTTGTCTTGAGCAGGAGCGACAGTTTCACCAATCTCGATCGAGAATTCACAGGCATTGCTCCACTCCTGGAAAAAGTTAGAACGACAACTAACAATTGTAGTTGAGTCTTCCATAAAATCATCCCACACCTTGACATTGCGACCTTGCCAAAGACTAAATAAATTCATGCAAAACGCCGCGAACCTATCCTCTTGAAGTTGTGCGATAGCCTTGAAGCAAATAAAAATAGGGGTGCGGTTGTTGTTAATGCAAATTTCCACAAACCTCCAAAATCCAAGCAAACATCGAGTCATTGTTCGGTGAGATTTTGTGCTAGTCACATTGCTATTTTCAACTCCAGCATTCTTTGTTAAAATTTAGTGAATAACATTTAAGCTTGCAAATAATGAATAAACTAGTTCATAATAGATGAGTTCATATCGAATAAATAAAATAGTATGTTAAATTTAAAATATTTGATAAAATTAGTGGTTGAACTAACTTTTCAATATAAAATGACATGTATAGACTTTTTTAATTAATTTCTTACTATTTATCTCTTGAAAAAATTCCTAAAAAAAACTCTTGGAAAAGTAGCAACATTTTGTTGCTAATCATTTTCAATCATGTTTTTATCCTTCTCAGGCATGATTTTATTATTTTTCTTGTATTATTTTGTTAAAAATATTATTTTGAACAGCACAATGGAAAATAATTTTTTTAAATTAAATCACGCATTATGGCCTTCGTCCCCTTAAGTATTCCCTTGTTTATAAGCAATTCACTATAAACTAGTGAGTTAGTCTTGTAAAACAAAACCCTAGCTTTATTTTGTTTTATAAAATAGAGAATATCAAAGAATGTGTTGATAATACAATTTTTTAAAAGTTCTATGTGGTAAAAACTAGTGAATAACGAACATGCTACCAGATAGCAAATAAGTTAAATTATAGCGGATGAGTTGTTAGCATATATAGGCCAACAGATTGAATTTAAAGTGCTTAATAAAATTAGCAGATGAGCTAACTTATAAATATAAAATGGCTAAATTTATCCCCATCCCATATTGGCTATCTATACCCTCAAGTGTTAAAAATTGATTACAAAAATGCCCCTACCATTCTAAACTCTTTCTTCCTTCTTCTCTCTACATTTCTCTCTTCCCTCTCACTCTCTCTCAAGTGTCTCTCTTGGGGCAATTTTCACCCAAACTCAAAAGAAAATCATCAAAATACGTCTCATTGTTGCCTAGTTGCAAATGTATGTAACCATTTTTGCTGTTAATGGTGTTTTAATTTTTTTCCCCAGTTCCCCCGTGTCGTTCGTGAACTCAATTCACGATAGTGCAAAATGAGAATTTGTACTTTCGTGAACTGATTTCACTATAGACCTGTAAAGTCGAAACCAAGATCCTAAGGAGAAATTAGTGCAACAAAGCAACGCCACGGGATTCATAAAAGGGTCAAATCCATTGCAAGTAGTGTAATACCCTAATTTTGTCCGATCATAATTGAGAGATTTTTTTTTTATAAAAAAAATAATAATAATCTTTTTCATGTCATGTATTATTTTCTTGTTTTTATTGCTATGGTTTTTAATCACCAAAAATATTTTATTTAGAAGTGAAGAAATAAAAATAAGCCAAGAAGGAAGTGGAGGGGGTCTATTAAAAATAAGGTGCTGTCATGGAAACCCAACCCAGCAAAAATGGCTAGCCCAATTCGCATGACCCAACCCAACAAAAAAAAAAGCCACTAACCCACAACCCACAACCCATAACCCAACTCATCACAAAACCCTAATTCCCCTCCTCCTAACCCTAATTCGACTTCCCCCTTTTTACCCTAAAAGCCATCCACATTCAATTCCCCCTTAACCCAAAAATCCATCCACATTCATCCCCCAAAACCCCTCCATATTCGACCCCACCCCCCTATTATCCCATGGTCAAACCCCACCTTTCTCCCTTCCACACTCCACCTCTCCTCTTTTCTCTCAATACCACTTCCCCACACTTCCCACTTCCCCATTTTTCCCTTCCCAATACACTCAATCTCACTCTTTCCCTTTCTCTTTCCTCTCTCAAACCTACGGCTCTACCCCCTCTCTCACACCCACATTTTTTTTTTTTCCCCTTCACCAAACCTCTTCCACTTCAATCACTTCACACACTTCACTCTTTCCCTTTCTCTTTCCTCTCTCACACTCACGGCACTCTCTCTTCTCCTCACTCTTTCCCTTTCTTTTTTTTTCTTTTCTCTCACATTCACTCATCACTTCTCCAATCCCTCTCCTACACACCCACACTCACACACTCATCTCCCTCACATGGCTCTCCTCCTCTCACGCCCCATTTCCTCTTCTCACACACACTCACGGATTTTTTTTCTCTCTCACACACAAACCATCATTCCCCTTCACCAACTACCTCCAAACCTTCACCCCTCCATCATATCAAATCCTTCTCAAGTCAGAAAAAAATACTGTACAAGCATGGAGCAAGTCAGAATACAATGAAGAGAAGCAAGGGCAACTTTTTTTGTATAAATAGGGTCACAGAAATTCGAAGAGGAGAGGTTTTTTTGGTTTTAAGAAAAAAAAAGGGGAAAGATCTTCTAAAAAAATTAGGGTTTCTCTTCTCTTCCTCCTTCCTAAATTTTTTTTTAGTTTAAAAATTCACTTGTATTGAAGAAATTCGAAGAAGGAAATTTCTTCAACATTTCTGGATTCTTGTTGTTAAGGTACTAAAATGTAATGTTTTATGTATTATTGCTTTTTTTATTTTTTATTTTTAGCAACTGTAATTGTTCATATGAGTATTGTTTATGTTTATTATTTTTATTTTTATGCTACTTTTTTTTTGTTTATTATTGTTCACGTTTTTAGATATCATTGTTGTTGTTGTTTTTATAAATTTTAGTTACTGTTTTTGTTATATAAATACTATTTGGTTTTTTTACATATTAGGTACTAATTTTCGGATTTAAAATAAACCTAAAAAAAAGTGTTAAAAAAAAATGTGTGTTCCTTTTTTATTTAGGTACTAATATTTTCGGATTAAAAGAAAGTGAAAAAAAATGTTGTGCTTTTTTTAAAATAAATTATTCTAATTTTCGGAGTAAAAAAAAAGTGTAAAAAAAAATATATGTTGTTTTTTTAAATAAATGGTTACTAATTTTCGGATTTAAACTAAACCTAAAAAAGTGTTAAAAAAAATGTGTGTGTTCCTTTTTTTTTTTACTAATTTTCGGAGTAAAAAAAGTGTAAAAAAAAAATGTTGTTTTTTAAATAAATGGTTACTAATTTTCGGATTAAAAATAAACCTAAAAAAAAAAATATTTTCTTAAAGGAAATGGTTACTAATGTCACTACCCTTTTCTAAAAAAATATATAATAACAAAAATCTTTTTTTCAAAAAAAAAGTAAAAAGGCCCCCTTTTATTAAATAATAACTATGACAACAAAAAAAAACAAAAGAATTTTTCTCCATAATCCGTTTTCAAAATACCACTTGTTTAGTCTAGGTTTGTTTTTTTTTTAGAAAAAAAAGCGCTTCGAGAATCACGTGTTCTAGAGTCAAATAGCAAGAAGTAAAAATAAACCAATCAATCGTTTTTAGCGTCAAAACGCTATTTGCACCCCCGGCAACCCTTTTTTTTAAGCACCAAAACGCTATTTGCACCCCCGGCAACCCTTTTTTAAAAGGCACCAAGCGCTATTTGCACCCCGCGTTCTCTTAAAACAGCGAACCCATCCATTTTTTTTACTACAAGCCCATCTTTTCAAACACAACCTAGTTCACAAAAAAAAACGATTTGGTCTCACTGTTCACACCCCCCATTCTTGATACAACACTCCTTGTCGCAAATTGTGCCTCCCTTTTTTACTACCACCCATTCCGCTTTTATTCATACTATAATACTTTCAAACCTTTTTTTTCTTTATTTCAAACAACCATACTCACACAAAAAATAGGTTGATACTAATGGTTACTCTGAGCCTAGCTTGTTTGACCGTTAGGACTAACCTTCTTTTTTTTTTCACAGCGAATTAGTAGCGGTGATCACTCTGAGGTTACTCGTTTGATCATCGCAAACATCCGCCTAAACTTCTTTTTTAGTTAATAAAGTACAAACATAATTTCGACTCCTTTTTATCACGCTACCCGGTAAGCACGTTTTCAAACGAACAAACGCTCAATCATAAACCGGGTATTTACAACAGTCACTCTGGGCTTAGCTCGTTTGACGCTGCGAATACTCTCTTTTTTCGAATAAAGTCGTTAGTGGTGACCACTCTGGATTTATCTGTTTGGTCACCGTGAACGGCCTCCCGTTTTCGCAAAGTTTTCAATAATTAAAAAAACACCAACACACAAATATTTTCTACCCAAGAACTACGTAGCTTTGATTTCTCCATCGCACCCGGAGATACGTAGGAGCGGGGGCCCACTCCCGTCGAGCGCAAAAAACTAAAATTTTTATTAAGTCTTCTTTTCCGTTTTTTTTGCAAATAACAAAAAAGGGTAAATTAAAGTGTTTTCTTTAAACTAATTTTTCTACACATTAAATTAAAAGGTAACCTTTTTAGGATGTTGCGGGGTGCTTGTACCTTCCCCGCACTTAATCGACCCCCGAACCCAAAAACAAAGGTTTTTTCAATGTTTTCCTAAAAATAAATATTGATGGCGGCTCCATTGTTCGAAAGCAACGAAGGATCCCTCCTCCGAATTCTTCGGTCGCTACAAGTAGCCCTACCTTACATTTACAAGATGCTAATTAATTCCATAACTGAAATCTATGACACAAGAAAACAACTAACGATCGTGTCAACGGTTTCTTTCAACAAACAAAAAAAGCAATCTACTTATACTAGAAAAATAGCTTACATCAAGAAACATGTACAAGCCGCACTGATATAGATCCTCAACTAAAGTTGCAGATTTTGAATAGCCTTCTGTGCAGAAGAAGAATAATGAGATTCAAGTTCCTTCAGGCTAGCTGCAGCTTCCTCTCCGATTCTAGATAACGTATGGTCTGTTTTTTCTGCCAGTTGATTAAACTCAAGCTTTCTATGTTCTACATGGTCATTAAGGGAAGCAAATCCTGAAAATATTGCAATCTGCTTCAGCTCTGACACCAATTTAAGTAGTGAATCAGCTGCCTGGACCTATGTCATTCATCAATTTTAAAAATGAACAAGAAAAAATTTCAATATATAACCCTTAAATCTAACACCATATCTTTCAAATTGACCATGCTAGCCCACAATTATTTACGAGAGAAGGGTGGATCTAGGCACAACTAGGACAAGTGGAAGGAGGGGTAATAACAGAATGGGTATTGGGTAATATATAGAGAGGATTGGGTGACCCGTGACCGTAAAACAAGTAAACAACTAAAAAAACGCTTTGGTTGCATGCAAACTTGTAGAGAAGCATAAGAATAAACAAAACTGCACTCTTACCATCCTAGAAGCACGCATCTCCATCATGAAAGCTTCTTGTGAATTTCTAACAGGTGGATCATTTACCTGCAAAAATGTAAGGTTGTATGAAGTAAATAATTAACAACCGAACATTACGCACATATTTTAGCATGTCGGGAAAATGCAAAAAATTTAAAAAAAAACAACAATTGTTCATGTTTGATAAACAAAAAGAAGGCAATTTGAAGAGACTACATTCACTATTTTCTTGGAGTTACAAAAACACTAAGAGCTCAGAGTAAATCTAAAATTTGACATACACTATTTCCTACTTCAATAAAAAACAAACTCAAAAATTTGACATTCTCAGTAGTAGACTTAGTCCATGTTTACCATTGGTGATTCCTGAAAAGTATGAAATCATAACATATCTCCCTAGTTATTTTAAGATAGTTTTTTTCATAGATTCCTCCTTCCTCATGATGTCTTGTCAATTTTCGTTGTGCCCTTAGCTGCATCTTCTCCTTGTTTTGGCCTCTCAATGAATAAGAAAATGGTGAACAAAACAAACCATACTTATCTGAATAGCGGCCGACCTAATAATTGCTATAGAGCCCTCCTTTCTCACTCTTCTCTTCAATCTTCACTCTAAGCCTTGTAAATCACTCTCTTGTCAACATGTCACATGATAATATACAATCGAAAGCTTAGACATATATATCCTATATACCTTCAAGTATAACTTGTTATTCAAATTATTACAGAGACGCATGCATTTAGTTAGAGCAGGCACCAAATTCTCAATGCATAATCACAAGAAAATCCAGCCAGACTATAACTTGTTATTCAAATTATTACAGAGTCGCATGCATTTAGTTAGTGCAGGCACAAAATTCTCAATGCATAATCACAAGAAAATCCAGCTAGACAGCAAAATATCACACTTCTAAATGCCACTCAAAATGTACCATCTTCAAAACACCATCACTGGATTAGGGTTAAGAAAATTTTCAATAGTTACACATCACACATCAACAAAAACCAAATTCGCATATGAACTAACATAACGCAGTTCATAATCTTTGTTTTCAATTGAATGCACGATCAAATTGCCCATTAAAGAAAATAAAAGTATATGTACCTTGGCAACATTGACGAGGTGACTGAAATTGTCGACGATGTTGGCGATATCGCCTTCAACTCTATGCAACAACGACTTCTGCTTTTGAGCCGCTGCCGTCGCTGCAATAGGCCCACTACCGCTGTTGCCGCCACTTGGTCCTTGTTCGGTACCGTATCTCCGGCTATGTATCCGGTCTTGGATAAGTAGTCCGGTCCGAGATAGTTGGTACGTATGTCCTTGGTCAGTCCGAGTTGGTGCTCCGATCCAATGTGGGGTGGTACCTGCAATGACACTCCGACGCTCAAGTCAGTGAGTGAGTCAATTACAAGTGAGAGTATGTGAGAGATGAGTACCATTAATGTGAGCAATCAATGCTTATTTATAGGTATCTGGAGTGGAGGAGGACTGTTGGATCTAGGTCTGCAATCTCCACCGTTGAATGAATTAGGTCCTTTGTTATTGGGCCTTTTTGGTGGATTGGCCATTGAGGCCCAATCCATAACAGTAGCCCCCCAAGTCGGGTCGCCTTAAGGCGAGCTAGACTTGTCGTTTAGAGATCGCGTCGAGCCCAAACACCGGGGTGAGAGACTCACGGTATACCGGGACGATCTGAGGGACTCAGGTCGCGTCGAGTGACTCGAGGCTGTCTGTTTTTGAGAGATTCCAGTCACGGCGGGGTCAAGAGACCGGGGCGAGCCGAGGGAAACGAAGCGATCCGGCATAGCTGTGCCTTGATTTCTGTGCCAGCTAGCAACGTCATTGATGGGACGCGTCGTTCGAGGATGATTAGGGTAATGATGGCGCTTGGAACGACGCGCCTGCCTAGGGGCTAGCTTTGGAAAACGTAGCCTAGGCCCAGGCCCATCTGTGGCCTTCTTGTTCCCTATAAATAGAAGGGGGGATCCCCCTTATTTTGGACTGTTTTTCTGCGAATCGCTCTGCTTCCGATCTTAAAGTCGTTCCGGAGCTTATTTCGTCTTTCAGAGTTGTGCTGAGTCTCCGTGAGACCTTTGCTGTTCGCGACCTGCTTCAAGTGTTCGACGAGTTTCCTTTTTCACAAGGTTAGTTTCCTCCTTTTCTTTATTGCTTCCGGCTTTAGATCACGGCCGGGTTCTCTCAGAACCCGTATTTATAGATACAGAGTGGGGGTCGTCAGGTCGGGTTCCGACTTGGTTGTGGACCCACTATTTACGTATCAACCTGACTCGTCAAGCCCCCATTTCTGCAGGATCGATCTGGCGAGGACAAAACAAACTCGTCGGGTTGCTGACTCAGATCGCCCTAATCTCGCAAAAACAATGGCTTCCGGTATTGGAGAGTCGATGGGAATTCGTGCTAGTCCCCCCGGGTCGGTTGTTCCCGAGGTTCAAGACGACTTGGGCTCTGCTCCTACTCATGCAGAAGACCGCTCTCCCGGGGTTCCCAGCAATGAGCCGGTGGATGAAAATAACCCGGAGGTTGTGGTCCTTGATTCGGAGGATTCTGACGCCGAGCTCGACTGTGAAGAACAGGGAAGTACTAGCTGGAGCTCGGATGAGAGTGAGGCGGAGGTTGCCGAGAGTCGAAATAATGAAGACGGTCTTGGGCATCGCGGGGTCCCTGCGGATGAAGAAGGTGATTCCGACCAATACCCACGAGCCGGAGTAGGGCCGGTTGATGTTCTCTTGTCCCAACCTCTCACTGTTCCCCGGGAGTATTCATGGGTGTCGGAGACGTTGAGGGGGATTCCGTCCCTCTATAGGACCGGGGATGACATGAGTTTCTTTGTCAATCGCCTTTCCCGGAAGGACCAGATCTGGAACGTGGAGGGAATGGCTGAAGACCAACACGTAGCCGTCTGGCCGAAAGCTCTAAAATTTGTTATGTACAGGGTGACGATCCTTGATATGCATGTTAGCCCCCCTTTCACCGCCTTTCAGTAAGAGGCTTTGGAGATCTTGAACCTCGCTCCTTCCCAACTACATCCCAACTCATGGGCGTTCCTCCGGGCTTTCGAGTTGATGTGCATTCATCTGGGGAGGCCAATCTCCTGTGACCTCTTCTTCCACCTTTTTGAGGTCAACCGGAGGCATGCGGATGGCACCAAGGATCGGTGGGAGCACGTGAGCTTCCGGGCTAGGAGGGGAGTAAAGATTTTCATGCCCTATTCTGACTCTCTGAAGAACTGGAAGAACAAGTACTTTTTTGTGGAGCCCGTGAACGAGGAGGCAGTGAGGCACGTCGGCCAATATTCTGCGGACAGGAAATCATTGGAGTTCACTAAGTTTCAACTAGGGTGGTCTCTCTCTCATTTCAACCGGCAACCTCATTCCTACACCGTCAGCTTAGGGCGGCTATCCCCGGTTGATCAGGACACGCTGGCGATCTTGACGAATTTTGCCGACCTGATTGTCTACCGGGATCCCAAAAAATTCGGGATTGACGTAGCCCGATTAGTTGGGGCCGGGTTGAAATCTCAAGTAGCCGCCGTTCTTGGTAGGTTTTTTGGTAGATAACCCCGCCCATAATTTTTTGACTGTCATTTCTTTTAACATTGTTTATTTTCCTTATTTTGCAGATAGCATGGGGCCTGACAAGTTCTCCCGCTTGGCGGCTCTTGCGGAAAGGAAGGCCGGGGTTCAGAAGGAAAAGCCCGTTGCTGCCGTTCCGATCAATACAATCCCAGAGGCCAGCTTGGCTGGTGCAGAGGATCGGGCTGCGGATCTCTTACATCGGAAAAGGGAGCGCCCCCTGCCGCAAGCAGACCCTGCCTCTACCTCACATGCTCCGGCCGCCCGGGCTTCTAAAAAGGGTCGTCATGGGAAGCACCGAACTTCTAGGTCTTCCGGTTTTTCGATTGACGCCGACTTCCCGCAGAAGCACGTGGAGGATTCCCGGGTCGACCCGGTCGAGGCGGCTCTCAGGTTATTTCGGCATCTGGCCGATGTGTCCAAGCTTCAGAGGGTCGAGGCTGAGAGTCAGGCAAAAGGTGACCCCAAGTTCCGAGGTGTACTCTCTGATTTTTCTTTTTGATTATTTCTGTTCTTGACTTCCTTGTTTCTGCTATCACAGGGGCTCTAGTGGAGAGGGACAATGAAAGGAAGGCCCGGGAGGAGTTGCAGAAGAAATATGAGCTGCTTTTTGGGTTCCGGGTGGAACCGGTGGGGGAGAAAAGCCCCGGGTTCCGGGCGGAACCGGAATTTGTAATATGTCACCACCTTTTTTGAACTAGAGGACCCGGCCGTATCCGGGGTAACTTTGTAATAGAAATGTATTTTAATGTGCCTCCGGTTTCATATACCTCGGTTTAGTCTTTATACTGTTGTTTTACATTCGTGCACTTGCGTTTAATTCGCTCAAGTGGTAAGTGTCGCCTGAGGGGCAGTTTACCGGGACTCGGCCCAGATCGAACTCGTCCCTTAGGGTTGTGGCAACCTCGGCCAACTAGTTGTCTTACGTAACGATGATCGCCTTCGGGGCAGTTTACCGGGACTCGGCCCAGATCGAACTCACCCCTTAGGGTAGCGACAACCTCGGTCAGCTAAAAGATGATAAAATAGGTGATAAAATCGGTAGACACCGCAAACATAATTAATAACATCGGTATACACCGTTCTTTAGATAAAATGAGTTACAACGTCGGTATACACCGTTCTGTAGGTAAGATGAGAATAACGTCGGTATACACCGTTCTTCAGATAAAATGAGTTACAACGTCGGTATACACCGTTCTTTAGGTAAGATGAGAGTCAGCTGTAGTACTTTTTTTGTTTAGTGGCGTTCCAAGTTCTTGGGATCGCCTTCCCGGCCAAGGTTTTCAATTCGTAGGCACCTCTGCCGGTTTTAGATAAAACCCGGTAAGGTCCTTCCCAGTTGGGGGCGAGCTTGCCCTGCGCGGCGTTCTTCAAACCGACATCGGCTCTTCGTAAAACTAAATCACTGACCTCAAGGTCCCTAGGGATCACTTTCGAGTTATATCGTACTGCTACCCTCTGTTTTATTATTGCTTCTTTAAGGGAAGCCTGGCCTCGGACCTCGTCGACGAGGTCGAGGTTTTCTTTCAACGCCTGGCTATTGTCCTCCGGAGGTTTCGGGTGGAGTGTCCTCCAGCTCAGCGCCCCGATCTCTGCCGGGATTACCGCCTCCGTCCCGTACGAAAGCCGGAAAGGGGTCTCCCCCGTTGAGCTCTGCGGGGTGGTTCTGTAGGCCCACAGCACGTAGGGTAGCTCTTCAACCCAGTTTCCTTTTGCTTCATTGAGCCGCTTCCTTAGTCCGTTGAGGAGGACTTTGTTGGCGGCCTCGGCCTGTCCGTTCGTCTGAGGGTGTTCTACCGAGGTAAACCGGTGTTTGATCTTGAGGTCAGACATGAGTTTTCTGAAGCCTTTGTCGGCGAACTGCGTTCCGTTGTCAGTGACTACAACCTCGGGGATCCCGAATCTAGTCATTATATTCTTTTTGAAGAATTTGATGCAATTCTTAGCGCTGATGATGGCCAAAGGCTCGGCTTCGATCCATTTGGTGGAGTAATCCACCGCCACTATGAGGTATTTGATCTGGCCAGGGGCAGTTGGGAATGGTCCCAAGAGATCTATTCCCCACCACGCAAATGGCCATGGCGAGCTTAAGCTGGTGAGCTCCGTAGGGGGTGCTATGTGGACCTTGGCGTGGATCTGACACTTACTGCACTTCTTTACATAGTTTCTTGCATCGGTCTCCATGGTTGGCCAGAAATATCCCGCCCTTAATGCCTTTCGAGCCAGGGATCGACCTCCAAGGTGTTGCCCGCAGATTCCCTCGTGGATCTCGGCCAAGACGTAGTCCGCCTCTCCTCCTTCAATGCATTTCAACAGCGGTGCAGACAAGCTTCTTCTGTAGAGGTTTCCATTGATTATGGAAAAAGAGGAGGCCTTCCTCCAGAGGATCTTGGCTTCGCTCGGGTCCGGAGGCTCGTTCCCCGTTCTGATATAGTCTATTAACGGCGCGATCCAACCCTGGCTTTCTTCCACTACATTAACAGAAAAATTTGCTTCCGGGTTCAGGATTACGCTCGGCTTACTCAGTGTTTCCTGGATTATCGATCGGTGGTTCCCCGGAATTTTGGTGCTGGCAAGCTTGGAAAGTATGTCTGCCCTGATATTTTTCGATCTTGGAACGTGTTTCACTTCCGTGAATGTAAAAAGGGAGAGCAGCTCCTGCACTCGGGTTAGGTACCTTTGCAAGATCGGATCTTTAGCTTCGTACTGTTTCCCGATTTGGGATACCACCAATAATGAGTCGGTATTTAGGGAAAGCCGGGAGACCTTGAGGTCGATCGCAAGCCGGAGTCCAGCTATGCACGCCTCGTATTCCGCCTGGTTGTTTGAGGTAGGGAAACCGAACGTGAGTGATACTTCGATTACGACGCCCGTCGGGCTTTCGAGCATTAGCCCTGCACCACTTCCTTTTGGATTTGAGGACCCGTCCACGTGGAGCGTCCATAACCCGTCCTCCGGGTCGGCGGGTGCCATCTCCGTGATAAAGTCGGCAAGTATCTGAGCTTTCATGGCCGGTCTCGTTTCGTATTTGATTCCGAACTCGGAGAGTTCTACTGCCCATTTGATCATTCGTCCTGCTAAGTCGGGTCGGTGCAGGATCTGCCGAATTGGATAATTAGTCCGTACCACGATTTGATGGGCGACGAAGTAAGGCCGGAGACGGCGTGCCGAGATGAGTAGAGCAAAAGCGATTTTCTCTATTTTCTGATATCTCACTTCCGATCCATGCAAAGCTTTACTTACGAAGTATACCGGGCTTTGACCAGTTTCGGTCTCCCTGATAAGCACGGCTCCGATGGCCTCATCCGAGATGGCCAGATACAAAAATAGGTCTTCCCCTGGGCTTGGCCGACTCAGTATGGGCGGTTCGGATAGGACCTTTTTGAGCCGGGAGAGTGCCTCGTCCCGCTCCGGGGTCCATTCGAAAGTTGCTTCTTTCTTAAGCAGTTTAAACAATGGGAGTGATTTGAAGGCGGCGTTGGAAATGAAACGAGATAGTGCAGCTATCATACCGTTGAGTTTTTGGAGCTCTTTCTTAGTGGACGGGGTCCGCATTTCTGTTACCGCTCGGCACTTATCCGGGTTGGCTTCAATGCCCCTTTCCGTGAGATAGAAACCCAGGAATTTTCCAGCCCGGACCCCGAAAGTGCATTTTTCCGGATTTAACCTCATATTGTTTCTTCGGATTTCAGTAAAAATATCTTCCAAGTCGGATATGTGGAGGTCTTCCCTTTCGCTTTTTGCAATCATATCGTCGAGGTAGACTTCCACGTTACGGCCGATCTGATTTCGGAATACTTTGTTCATCATCCTTTGATAAGTGGCCCCCGCATTTTTTAAACCGAATGGCATGACCCGGTAGCAGAAATTACCGCGGTCAGTCATAAAGGCCGTCTTCTCTTGGTCGGAGGGAAACATCGGAATTTGGTTATATCCGGAATAAGCATCCATGAACGATAGTAAACGAAAACCTGAAGCATTATCGACGAGCCGATCAATGCTAGGAACAGGGAAGGCGTCCTTAGGACAGGCCTTATTAAGATCGGTATAGTCAACGCACATCCGCCATTTTCCATTGCTTTTCTTAACAAGTACAGGGTTTGAGAGCCAAGTTGTATACTTGACCTCTTTTACAAAATCAGCTTTAATTAAATCTTCTACGACCTTGGCCGTAGCAGCTGCTTTTTCCTGGCTTTGAGCTCTTTTGCGTTGGGCGACCCATTTTGCCCCGGGGTTAACCGCTAGCTGGTGACAGGCGACCTCAGGGGGAATCCCGGGCATGTCTTTTGCTGACCACGCGAAGAGATCGGCGTGAGATTTTAGGCAGAGGGTGAGCTTTGCTTTTACTTCGTCGGGGAGATCGGATCCGATCTGGACAGTTTGGGTCGGGTCCTCTCCCAGCTGGATTTGCATGAACTGTCCATCAGGTTGAGGTCGCCTAATCTTCTTTTTTAGCTCACGTGCTAACTCGTCGTCGCTTTCTTCCTCGGAGCTGTCCGGGTCGTACCTTGCATCGAGGTCTGCGACGTTGACCTCGGCCGCTGGACCGGTTCTTTTCTTCTTTGGGCTTTTCTGAGTCCTTGCTTCTATGGGGGGAACCCCCTCCTCTGAGGCCTGTCTATCTGTCTTGACGTGAAGATAAAAACATCTCTGGGCGGACTCTAAGTCGGCATCAAGGGTGTTGATTTGGTCACTTAATGAATAGAACTTCATCTTGAGGTGAACCGTTGAAGTCACGACGCCGAGCCTTCCAAGGGTGGGCCTCCCGATGATACAGTTGTAGACTGAGGGGCATGGCAGTACCAAGAATTTGGTCTTGACCGTCCTCTCTAGTGGCTCCTCTCCATAGGTGACCATCATTTCCAGATAACCGAGAGGTTTTGTCCGGGACCCGTTGAAGCCCGAAAGATCCGATCTTCGGTAAGGGGTGAAGTCTTCCTCTGAGATCTGTAGTTTTCTCACCAGGTCGATGAAGATGATATCAGCGGAGCTCCCTTGGTCGACCAGAATCCTTCTTATCTCATGGTTTGCCATGACCGCCCTGATTATGAGGGGTATGTGCTTGTTTGGCTTGCCATCCAATAAGTCTCGGTCGCTGAATGCCAGGGGTTGGCGCTCCGGGCCCGAGCTAATCGCAGAGGTGGAAGCGGCACACATGACTTCCTTCCATTTCCTTTTCATCGTTTTGCCCGACGCCTCGTCGGGGTAGCCCCCAGATATCATCATCATTACAGGTCGGCCCTTTGATTTTCGAAAATCGCGCTCGTCCTCTGAGCTCTCTTCTCGTTTTTGTGGGGCTTTACCCTTCCGTTTTGGATCGGCCTCCTCTTTCTTAACCTCGGCCTCGTGCCTGGGTGTTTTAGCCACGTACTGGCTCAATTTTCCTTTCTTAATCAGATCCTCAATGTCATCCTTCAAAGCATTGCATCGATTGGTGTCGTGCCCTTTGCTCCGGTGATACCGGCAGTACTTGTTGGATCTCTGCCCCGGCCTGTGCGGGCGGGGATCGGGGAACTTTACTTCTTTGAACTCAGCATTCATACATCCCGCCAGAATCCTGGCCCTTGTTTCATTCAGGTCGGAATATTGATGGTATCGGTTCCGAGGTCGGAGCCTACTGTCGTTTCGGGTCTCCCTTTCATACGGGCCTCTCCTACCTGACGCACCGGGGCCTCTTTTTCATACCGAGGCTTGCTCGTTCCGGGGTCGGCGTCTGACTTTCTTGCTACAACGCCTTCTTCATGATCAATGTATTTCTGAGATCGCTGGAGGAACTCGGCAAGCGATTCAGTTTGGTTGATACCGACATCAATCTGAAATAGACTTCCTTCCCGAAGACCGGCTTCCATGAAGAACAGTCGAAACGAATCGTCCAAGTTCCGGACCTGAGCCGCTTCTTTGTTGAATCTTTCGATGTAGTCTCGGAGAGATTCGTTCTCTCCTTGCCGGATGGCTTGTAAGACTTTCCGAGATTTTGGTTTCATTTTGGAGTGGGCGAAATGGGCCGAGAACAGCTTTGCAAGCTGGTCCCAAGATGATATAGAGTTTGGCTTGAGGGCTCTGAACCAGTCCAAAGCCAATTTCTCAAGGGTAAGAGGGAAGATTCGGCATTTAATCTCCTCTGGGACATTCCGATATTGCATCATCGTGTCGAAGTAATCTAGGTGTCGGTCGGGATCGCCCGTCCCGTCATGCATCTTTAAACCCTCCGGGGGCTTCTCTAAGTGCTTGGGTACCGGGAAATAGTCGATTTCCGCTGTAAAGGGTCCCTTCCGCGTCGTGGCCCTTTCCCTCGGAGGAGGCCTCCTGATAGGGCGTCGGACAGGGGATCCGGGAGACCGAGGACGCCGACGTTCATGCCTCGGGAGACTTCCCCGGCTTATAGAACGCCGCCTTGGGGACGAAGAAGCTAGTGATGAGCTTTGGTGAGTCGAGTCCTCAGGGTAATAAGTTTCGTCCTGGGTCTCGGTTGGGGGAGTTCCAGATCCTCGCCTCCCTTTTCGGCGTGGCGGCGAGCGATGGTGGTGCCTCCTCCAAGCAGGGGATCAGTGACGTCTTTTACTGGAGGTTCCTCTGCTAGGAGAGTAGGTTTGAGGGGAAGTACGATCCGGGATATCTCGGGCCCGGACTTCGGCCATCTCGGCCTCCAGCTGGAGTAACGCTGACTCCTTTGATCAGCCTCGGCCTGCCTTGTCAGCAGTTGGATGAGCTGTTGGACAGCATCGATCGGTACCGGGACAGTCGGGGCTGGAGGTGGAAACTGGTTTCTAGCGGAGCTTATCGGGATCATCGCCCTGGATGAATTCCGGCCGTGGGCCGAGCTGCGAGGGAGAGTAACCGCTACCCCCTCGGGGGTTTCCTGTTGCTGGTCGGGTCTGACCACGACGCTGGATACGTTTCTCCGTCGTAATTCCGGAGCCATTGCTGATCAAGGAGGTTGGGGGAAAGACTAGAGTATAAGGCTCTCCCACTGTGGTCGCCAATGTTCGGTACCGTATCTCCGGCTATGTATCCGGTCTTGGATAAGTAGTCCGGTCCGAGATAGTTGGTACGTATGTCCTTGGTCAGTCCGAGTTGGTGCTCCGATCCAATGTGGGGTGGTACCTGCAATGACACTCCGACGCTCAAGTCAGTGAGTGAGTCAATTACAAGTGAGAGTATGTGAGAGATGAGTACCATTAATGTGAGCAATCAATGCTTATTTATAGGTATCTGGAGTGGAGGAGGACTGTTGGATCTAGGTCTGCAATCTCCACCGTTGGATGAATTAGGTCCTTTGTTATTGGGCCTTTTTGGTGGATTGGCCATTGAGGCCCAATCCATAACAGTCCTCCTTTGTTCATTCTCTCCTTCTACCCCCGCGCATCTCAACCACGCACACTTTTTCGTCTCGGATTTTCACTACAACTAGTTATAATTTCTTATTAAACTATAAATACTTTAAAAATTGCCTCTCTTAATAAAAGAAAAAGGGAAAACTCGATAAAAAGATTATATTTCCACTTGCTTTAAAAAACTCATCTTGTCAAAAGTTGAAAAAAAGACAGTATATTCTTCTAACGTTGATAATGGAGTAAATATCAGAAAAAAGAAAATGAGATCTAATATAAGATATGCACCACTATTGTCGTTCTCGTTGTCACTCTCGTTGTCGCTCTCCGTTGCCTCTCCCGTTACCGATCTCATTGCCGGTTTTTTATTGTCGTTCTCGTTGCCTCTCCTGTTGCCTCTTCCGTTGCCGCTTCTATTGTCGGCCTGTCGTTGTCACTCCCATTGCTACTCTCTGTTGCATCTCTCGTTGCCGACCTCATTGCCGCTCATGTTGCCTCTCCCGTTGTGAGTTCGACGTGTTGCCACTTGCCATTTTGCTATTTTGCTAGCACTTCTCTTTAATATGTGATATTGGTTAGTGGGGAAATGACTTATTATGTTAAAATTGTGCTAGCACTTCTTTTTTTTTTAGAGCACTTCTCTTTATTATATTAGTAAGATAAAATTATAGTGTGGTAACAAAAGTTATAAAATAAGAGATAAAATTTTAAGTAATAAATCATTATCTGCAAATAAGAAAAAATTAGTAAATTAAAATCAGTATGATTAAAATTTTTTATTTTTTGACATAATACAAATAAGAATAAAAGAGAGAGAATTAAAGATGATAAAGAAAGGGCATAAAATAGAGAAAGAAGAAAAAAGAGAGGAAGAAGGTGAGAAAAAGACAGAGAGAAAGAGAGAATAAAAAAGAGAGAAAAGACAAAACTTTATGTCAAAACAAATGTTGTTTTTTATTTTTTTAAGACAAAAGTATAGATTAAAAAGACATGTTTACCTCGAAAAATGGACACGTGGCATATAAAGAGAATGACTAAAATTGTCATTTTGCTTACACTTCTTTTTATTATATGAGTATTGATTGATTGATTGATGGATTGATGATTATATGAGTAAAAGTATAGATTAAAAAGACATGTTTACCCCGAAAAATGGACACGTGACATATAAAGAGAATGACTAAAATTGTCATTTTGCTTACACTTCTTTTTATTATATGAGTATTGATATTGATTGATATTGATAAAATTGTCATTTTGTTTACACTTCTTTTTATTATATGAGTATTGAAACCTTGAAGAGAGAGAGAGAGAGAGAGAGTTTGTGTCACTCAAAGCTTATCAAATTTTCATTTTTATGACAGGGAAGCTTATAATAAAAATTAAAGGGAAAAATTGCTTCTGAGATTCCTTAATTTTCAAAACATTTTTTTGGGTTACCATGTAATTGGTCCGCAGTTTCCACTAGATTTGCTGATCACTAATCTACGCCGGGGAACCTGACTGGCCACGAGTACCTGGCTTTGCCGGGGTGGGATCCAAGTCCAATTACCACTTGGACCACCCCATGTTGGACTCGACATTACTCTTTGGGTGCGTTTTCAAAACGTTACTCTTTGGGTGCGTTTGATTTGCTAAAAAGCAAGGGACTGGACTCGACAACTTCAGTTGTACCCTGTTTAATTTGAAAAACTGTTCGTGGTACTGGCAGTGGGGGCAAGGGACTGGACAAAACCTCAAATTTCTGTCCCTCACAAAACCACGGTACAACTTTCTATCCCACAGTACAATTTTCTGTCCACCATAAAAATTACAAAATTACTATTTTTATTTCATACTCAATAATTTTCTCTCTCTTATCTCTCCTATCTCTCTTCTCTATCTTCTCTCTCCTTTATTCTCTCTCTTTCTCTCTCCTCTTTCCTTATCTCTCCCTCCCCACTATCCCTCTCTCCTCTATCCTCTCTCTCGTCCTCTCCCTCTCCCTCTCTCATATCTCATTCTCCTCTCTCTTCTCTCTCTCTCTCCTTTATCCTCTCCCTCTCCGGCCTCTCTCCTATCTCATTCTTATCTCTCCTTTCTCTATCCCTCCCTCTACCTCCCATTTCTCTTCTATATATATTCTCATATCATGACCTCTCTTTCTCTCTCACATATCCTCTCTCATATTATTTTCACTATAATTTTCTAATAATATTATAATTAGTTATATAAAATTATTATAAACCGTATATTATAACATGTTGTCCAGTACTGTACTGTCCAGTCCAGTACCTACTTGTTTTTTTTGTGTAAGTCCAATACCTACTTGTTTGTGAATCAAACAGACCTTTTGTTACCATTTCTTGTTTAGTTCCATTAAAAAATTCTTTATATGGTTGTTACCATGTTTAGGTGTATGTTACATATGCTCATGTGGCAGTACACTTTTTTTTTTTAAGCAAAGTACACTTTTTTTTACAACATGGTGGTACACATGTTTTTATAATTAAATTTTCTAATTTTGTTTGTTAATTAAATTTTCTAATTAATTTTTAACAAAAAATAAAAAACAAACAATTGAGTCATTTTCATATTCAATGGCGGATCTAGGACCCCGGGACGGGGGTGCAAATTTTTTTAAACACACATATCCTTAAAAACGTAATAAAAATAAAACTTTAATACAACTAACTATTATTAACACAACTTCATTAATAAAACCATTATTTTATGCAGTGAATTGGAATATAGTAACCAAGCTTAAATACTTGGGAGGGCTTGACCTGCGTAGACGCACAACTACGAATGATGCTTTCTTACTGAAGCTGGGTTGGGAGGTAAAACCGGAATCGACTTCTCTGTGGTGTGAACTAGTGAAATGGAAGTATGCTCGAGGGTCCCATGATCTTGATGTGGTGTTAGCTAAAGGTATTGATTCCCGTCTCTGGAAAGCCCTTGTAAAGTTGTGGCTCAATTTTCATAAGTTTTATTTTTGGGTCATTGGTAATGGGCTCCTCGCCGGAGCTTGGAATGATTGTTGGGTCAAACGGGGCTTGTTGGTTTGTGAGGGACCAAATTCAGTTCCGGAGGAAGCTAAAGATTGGTTGGAGGCAGACCTAATTACCCCTAGTGGGAATTGGGATTTCAACAAATTTAGAGATTGGATCATTGAGAGTTTCTCGACAAATAGCTTCCTCTGTTCCCCTAATGCTCTGGTAGGTGATGACATCAGTGTGTGGTCGGGACAACTAGGTGATAAGTTTTCAGTGGCAATCACTTACAATATCCTTTGTGGGTTTCATGGCCTGATGGGTGATGTTTGATAGAAGATGATTTGGAAGCTTCTAGTGAAGGAGAGGACATGATATTTCCTGTGGCAGTTGAACCATAACAGACTCTTGACTAATGAGAGGAAGCATCAGATGCACTTGGGTTCCCCATTCTGTAATAGCTACAATGGTGCTCCTGAAACCACTATACATGTGTTGCGAGAATGTCCTAAAGCTATGGTGGCTTGGTTTCATTTGGTGAGCACGGAGGAAAGGGAAGACTTTTTGAGATGTAGCTTGTTTAGTGGGTTGAGGTGAACCTAAGCAGGGATCTGGGAAGAGATATGGAGGTTGTTGGAGTAGTGTGTGGGCCAATATGTGTCACACTTTGCGGTTGTAGAGGAACCGTGAGACTCATGATGAAGATTTTAGTAGGCCTTGGCAACGTGTTCCTTAGGAAACTAAGAAATATTTTCAGGCTCCAGTGAGGAACTTTAATTGCATTACCACTTCCAAGGTGGTGAGGCTTATTAAGTGGTCTCATCCAAGACAATGGTGGGTTATGTTAAACACAGATGGGGCTTGTAAAGTAGTAGAGAACATTGCAGGTTGTGGTGGGCTTTTGAAAGGTGCTAATGGGGAGTGGATCGGTGGTTTTGCTAAGCCTCTTGGTAGCTGCAGTGCTTATATGGTAGAACTTTGGGGTGTGTTTGAAGGGATTAAATTAGCCTATGCAAAAAGGCTTTCAGAATATTGAGCTATTGGTGGATTCTACTTCAGTGGTGAGCAGTCTTGAAGGTGGGTATGGAGAAGACCTTTGGAGGAAGTTTTGAGGTTACTGAATATGGATTGAAACATGGTGATCACTCACAATTACAGAGAGGCTAATAGGTGTGCTAATGCTCTTGCATCTATGGCGTGTGGTCATGTTTTAGACTTAGTTATTTTTGAGAGAGTTCCTTCTCATTTAGAGTAGTTGATCCTAGGTGATTCTAGTGGAGTTTGTACTCCTCGTAGCATTTCTGTGTAGTTCTGTTTCGGGCTTCGACACTCTTCTTTACCAAAAAAATGAATACATATCATTCCTGGGTACACATGTTCAACTTATAAGTTTTAACTAATTAAAGGCTTGACAAATGTAATAAAGTACCAGTCCTCGAAACAACTTGATGAGGCATATAAAAATGTTCTAATTGATTTCGCTTCGTTTATTGTGCAAACTATGGAGTGGGAAATTTGTTTTGTTCCGTCGTATAGTACCCAAACAATGGAATGAAAATGTCATTCCACTCTACTCAGCTCTATTTCATTTCATTCCACTCCGCTCCGTTCCGTTCTTCTTTGATCACTTAGAACTATCGAAACATACCCATAAGTTCTCGGAATGCATAATATGATTAAAGATATCATAAACACAAATGAGTTTAAAGAACACTGGTTTTTCAGAAGAAAACTAATTATTAATTTCTACTTTTTGGGTTGAAATATCGTGAACACTGGTTTTGAATTTCTGTATTTGGAGAAGAGGGTCAAGAAGATGAGGATGGAAGAAACCTAAATAATAATTGAGGATTTTTTAAATATATTAAAATGATATAAGTTTTTAATAAAAGCTTTTTTGGATTTGCCATGTTAACAATGTTATGGCCACACCAATGTAACACCTCAACTTTCGTGCATGTCACTACTTTTGTAATTAAGAGTTTAATGATTTTAATAACTTATGTGTATTTCAATTATTTAAATGTGTTGAATTGATATTCATGCGTATTTTTAGTAGTTGTTGTTAATATGTTGTTATTTTTATTTTATTTTATAAAATGATAGTATTTAAAGTATAAATTATTTTGGATTAATGAATTGTTATTATAATTAGTGATTTAAAGATATGAGTTTTGAAATGTTTAAAATTAGTATTAGTGTTAGTATTTGGATTTTTTTATTATAAAATAGACCCCTTTTACTTATACAGCTCGTTCTTTTGCTAATTACAACCCTAGATTACATGTAAACACACACCAGCCCACTCTTAACTAGATAGCTATAATAGGATAAAGTGACACGACTAAGTTATCGTATCGCGCTGGCTCAACAAATGTTGGACTTATCAAGATATGATAAGTTTATTATGTCCTGTCTCCTTATCCACATACCCAATTATCTATCGTATCCAAGCTTTGCACTAACACTTAAAATACCATACAACAATACACAAAATGGATTGATCCATACTGCGTCTCGATAAATCACTTGACTTATGCGGGTTAATGGTCAAACTTGAAGTATTTTTATAAACCACAAGAAGCTCCTTCATAATATTGAACTCCCTGTTGTTGGTTCTTACAAAAATGAAGCTATCACCAACCAACAATAAGTGAGAAATAATGGGCACCCCATTGCAAACCTTAATACGAAAATCTCCTCTACTCTAAACTTTCTTGATCGAGTATTGTGAACCACACAAGTCTTAATACAAATGATAAAAAGAAACAAGAGGGATTACCTTAGATGCAACCCTTTTTCCATAAAGATAAGACCAATCATCTTAATTAACAAAAAAAATGCATCACATGATCCACTTTAACCAACAATATGCAAACCCTAGTCTCGAGTCCATTGCATTGAATGTTGCACTGATATCCATTTGAAGATCTAATTTAATGTTTTGTATCGATTGGTCATGTCTTTCCTTGCTATGATCAATTTGTCACTCATAGGGCTATCTATCACCTCCCCATGTGTATTTATTCCGACTCCCAAGTGATTTTTTACCCCATGATATGGGGTTTAAGTACATCAGTTTGAATATTTGTAGGAGACAAAAGAAATACCACATGGGGTGGTAAATAGTCTCATGAACGACAAATTAGAGCATGAGAAGAGAGTGACTTGTTTGTTACAAAGTATTAAGTGTGTGTTTGGTTATGTAAGAGCAATATTTGAGTTTTATTGAATTCATTTTATAAAATTGATTTTGTTAAAAAGTGAGTTGAATATAATGTGATTTGTGTTTGGTTATATTAAGGAAAAAAATGCTTTTATCAATTCATGTTGTTCAGATCAAAATTGCCTATGATTATAAAATTACAAATATGAATTCTCACAAATTTTAAAAAAGTAGCAAAGATAAAATATATTAAACAGCAATCATTGAAGATGTAAACATGCAATGTTATAATCAATTATATGCCACCTTAGAAACTACAATGTCTAGCTTGTAATAAGATCAATTCTAAACCAATAAAATTATTTTAGGTGAAAAAACTAAATACCATTTTATCACATCTAAATCACTTTTACCCTTACCAACATAATGTAGCACACATAGTAGATATTTAAGCTTCTTAACCATCTGGTCAAGAGTTTGATCTCTAACTAGTGTGTATCGAAAAACATTTGATGGGAGAACTCAATTTCTTAAATGGATCTCAATACTTCAAAAATGTAGTCTCTACCGTTGGGCGCAAGAGTACCTTAGTTAAAAAAAAATCACTTTTAGCGTTTTTTTTATAATCAAATCACTTTTAACCTTACAAGTTTACTCTACCAATTTCTTCCAACTCTAGAAGCAAATCCAATCGCTAATTTGAGGATCTTAAAATGAATATTGGGGTTGAAGTTATTTGCATCCAATGATGCTTAAACTAAAACTAAAACTAGCACACAATCCCAGTGGTGTAGCTCAGTTGGTTGGTGCTAATGACATTTTTCTATTGTTTCTGAGTTCGAACTCGGTATGCGACACTCTCATTCTCTGTATATATGGCCATTGTGCTGGCCTCTCAGAACTTAGAAAAAAAATTAGCACATCACTTGAATGATGAATTGTTTTTCAAGTCAAAACTTTAAAAAAAGTTAAGGCTGTTTTTTATTTTTTTATTTTTATTGTATAATTTGTATTTTATGAGCAGAAGAAGAATCTCAACGTGGTTGTAACCGAAAAAAAGCATCTCGATGTGTTTAGAGATTTTAGAAGGAAATATAATATAATTTTCTGTTTATTTTTTCCCTCTCTCAAATAAGAAAGTCACTTTCTACTTTGTTGAAAAAAGAAGCTTTTCTGTTCAGCTTGACTCACACTAGTTTTATGTGCTGAGTCACTGAGTGCTATTCTGCTTCTCTCTGTTCTGACCGTTACGCTAAAACCCTAAACCCCTAAATCTCCCAAAATTAAACTCACTCCACTTCTTCGATTCTCAACTTTCAACACTTAATTTGTTCTTGACGCAATGCAAAATTCCTGAGCGTGAAGAAATGGCGAAAATGTCCTTGTTGATGTTGCTGAGCTATGCGGTTATGTTGACGGCGTTGGTGGAGCTCACTGTTGCGTCACCATCATCATCGCATGCTGCTTCTGGTCCTCACATTGCAGACGTTAATTTACTTTTGCCTCCGAAGATGACCTTCCCCGTTGAATACAGACTTCAGGGAAGCGATGGTTGCTTCAAATGGTTGGTAACATTGTATTTCTTGTTTTACTGGAACTATTTGAATCGTCTTATTAGCACTTTTGAGAAAGTTTGAGAGTTTATGGAAACAACTGGAAAGCGTTTTCAGCTTATTTCCATAAGTTCCCTGAGATAGCTTATGAAAATAGTGCATATATGAAACTATTTGGCTTTATTAAACTTCTAATTTGTCCTTATATGAAAATTATAGAAACTTAATTAAACTGATTATATGAACAGTGCCAATTTGCATATACTGTATAACTGTTTTTAATTTTTTTTATTATAAAATGAAAGTGATGAGGGAGTTTAAATGTGTTTAGGTGTGAATTTACTAAAAGTGTTTCTTGAATGAACTTGATTTTTTTTTAATTTATTTGGTAAACATTAAGTTTGGAGGACTTAGTGTAGATTTTTGGCCTAATGGGGAACTTATCTTTTATCATTTCTAGTAAGGTTGGGAGTCAAAATCAGTTTTAATTTGGCACTCTAAGACCACATTTTCTTCGATCACACTTGATTTTGAAGGTTGCAAATGGTTTTTTGAACGTTTTATGAATTGCTTATCCTCAAAAAATGATTCCCCGGGAAGGATGGTTTTGGGTGGCAGGTTTTTTGGGCCACTTTTGATTTTTGAATTAAGAGAGTTGTATAATTTTTATAAATAAAGAATAAAGAATAGGAGATAGAGGAATTGTTTGAGTTTTTAAGTGGTTTTATTGATTACATTTTGGTTGTAAATTGTAATCCTTTGTTAATGAGTTCATTCATCCTGATGTTTATTTGATTTTTTTTTGGTGAACACTGTTAGGTCATGGGATCATCATGATATTCTGTCTGTTTTCCCTGAGTATAATTCAAGCAACAAGTGCTCGACTAGTGCGAGGGTGCAATCAATTGCACCTTATAGTGGTAGGAAGGAAACTGCTGTTTATGCGGCAGATTTGCGAACTGGAATAGTGATTCGCTGCAAGGTCTTCATTGACAACATATCCAGAATCCAGATATTTCATAATTCTATTAAGCTTGATTTAGATGGGCTTGCTACGCTACGCGTTCGTGCCTTCGACAGCGAAGGTATTTGGGAAGTAGACATATTTGCATTTCTTGTACTTTACACCATGAAACTCCCACACCATTGTGTACCATTTTGATATGGTTGGGTTTTCTATCACGTGGTATTGCCTTTAAAAAACTATTCTACTGCAAATATGCTTTATTTTTTGCCATATTTTCTTTTGATAACTTACAAATGACCAGGCCTTTAATAAACAAAAGGTGGTATCGCTTTAAAGAACTGGCTAGAGAAATGGTGTGGGGATTATTTTACCGTCTTTTGAACTTGCTAGACAATCATATAGGAAATCAACTATTCATCATTTATTTATTTGTCTATTTCACTTATCTATTAAACATGATTGTTATCCTTTTTCCCTCCTTGAGTCTAGCTCAGATTGGAAATGTTTTTTGAAATATTTATTAAGCTTCGTCTTCTTATTGTGCTGCAGAAAATGTATTTTCCTCATTAGTTGGCTTACAGTTTATGTGGAGCCTTATGCCTGAAGCCAATGGATTACCCCATCACCTTGCTAATGTTCGTCTAAAGGATTCTCCCCTTGGTGATTGCGGGGGACTCTGCGGTGACTTAGACATACAAATTAAACTTGAAGATGATGTAAGTCTGCTACTAGTTGGGTTAAATGCGTTAAATTAAATCACCGTGTTATAACTAGTAGTACATATTTAATATTATATATGACCTTTTTCCTGGACCTATTTTGCAGGGTGTATTTTCAGATCTTTTTGTAGTAAAGGGAATAGAGATTGGCCATGAGATTGTGTCAGTGCATTTGCTTGAACCACCGTTAAAGAATTTGACCGATGAGATCGTTTTGACTGTAGCTGAAGCTATGTCGCTCGATCCTCCCTCGCCAGTTTTTGTGCTTCTTGGTGCAGTCATTCCTTACATCCTTAAAATCATCCGTGGAAATATTCCTCAAGGTTTTCTCTAATTGTTGACTTTTCATTTAAATCTTTGTGGTAGAATTTTCAGGGGCTTAGGAAATTTGACTTTTGATCTTATTCACTTTTTCCACTTATAACTTTTACTTTTTAGGAGGATTCCTGATCCTCCATCTCCGCGTCTTCATTTTATTTTCGTTTGCGGACAGAAACTAATGTCGCAACTAATGCTTGGTGCTAGTTTCATAGTGGCAACTGATCGTTAAAAGCATACCATTTAGTCTTTCCTGAGTACTAATAAATGGTTGAAGCTAGCTATACTGCAAAATATTCTGATTGGCTATTGTTTTCCTGTAATTAAAAGTTTAGGCAAGTGTTTTGTGCTGCATCCCTTCATAGTAATGACTTTTGTATATTTGTTTCTGATATGATATCAATAGTCTTACCTTACCAATATATTTCTTTGGCATTTGTAGTGGTTACTTTACCCTCACCACATCATCACTGGTCTGTCTCAAATGCTTCGGTTGCTCAGGTTGACTCGAAAATAGGGTTAGTGTATGCATGGAACTTGGGGATGACAGCTATCATTGTTGAAGATACAAGGGTTGCTGGGCATCTACAAGTATCTTCACTAAATGTGGTTCTGCCAGCTTCTTTATGTTTATATATAACACCGTTATCTAATTCTGGTGGTCCTGTGGAAGGAATCAAATCTGGTCCCCTAATGGCCCGTTGGTATGTTGTATCTGGCCGTCAATATCTTATCCAAATAAAAGTTTTTGCACATGCTCATGATGCACAAGAGATTTATATTACAGAGGTAGTTTGCATTATTCTTCTTTGGCTACTTCAATAACAAGAATGGGCATGTGTGTATTGGCATATTAAGTTTTCTTATATGATCTGCATCTATCCCATGTTTTGTGTTCAGATTTTAATGTTTGTAGCATTTCTCAGCATAGTAAATACACACTTAATGAAGTTTTTGGTCCCTATAAAATTTGCCATTTTTCGTTTTGGTCCCTCTTAAATTTATTTTACTATTATTGCCCTCGTAATATTTTTATTCTTTTTCTACTCCCTCCCAAGGACTTGTAATGGTACTTAGGGATGACCTACCTACGAAGGACCACTATTTGCAAAAGACCTTTTTGGCGATGTTATTTGATCCTACTAGTTGAGTCAAGTCAACCCTTATCGGGATATCTGCTAAGATGATATATTTTAACCATGGCAAAGCTGTTGTTTCTTTAAGAAAATTTCTTACTAATTAAGTTTTTGTTCCATGAAGTGTACATTTTTTTAATCCTCATATTACATCATTAGAGGTCAAGCATTATAGGTGAAATAACCTCCCTATCAGGAGTATGATTCAACTCAGGTTATTAAAGTCTTCCTTAGTCAAATGATTAGAACAAATTTTCAAACTTGCATATTGGCATCAAGTAATGTGGTCATGGGTAACATTATTTTGAATCTTTTGATATTTTCAGTTGAAAGTGCTATTCTTATTTTTTTGTTTTATTTAAATTATTATACTTTTATTGGGAACTTTGTTTGTAATCAGTCTCTTTCCTATATTATATGAACCACTTTTGTGTTTTTCTTTTGATAGTTTTCCACTTATAACATTCTTTGTGGCGTTGCAGAACGATGATGTTAAAATTTATGATGACCAGTTGGATTACTGGGAAACAGTTTTGGTATCAAATGATATTGCCCTAGAACACAGCTGGCGGAATACTAAACTCTTGAAAGCTTATTCTCCAGGACTTGGAAAATTGACAGCTTCTGTTAGTTATCCTAATGGGGCTGATGACAAAAAAGAGGTGATGATTCTTTCTCTGAGGCTTTCTTATAGAATCATATTTTTCTTTGGTTGTTTTTTAATCAATTAGTTTTAGCCATGATGCAGCATATGTTGTTCTGTTGTTAATTGTTATTACATATTTCTTCGATGGTTGGGGTTGCAAAGAGACTATATGTTGCTTTATAGGTTTGGAACATTCTATTCTAGTATTGTTTCCAGGACCTCAAATTGTTTTCTGAACCTTGTAGATTATTAAAGTTGTGCAAGAAGTCATGGTCTGTGATCAAGTAAAGGTCACCTTGGGCAATGAAAGTGGAATCATTTTACTGCCCTGGGCCCCCGGTGTTTATCAGGATGCAGAGTTGAAGGCTGTAGGAGGTGGAAATTTTTTTCAGTTTTTCTATTTGCTTCAATCTGAACTTCTGAAGTAACTAGCCTATTCAAAATATTTTTTCTTATACTTTTGATTACACTACCTGCTGTAGGATGTGCAAGAGCAGCGAGTGACTACAAATGGTTGTCTTCACACACATCTATTGTATCTGTGTCAGCTTTTGGTATTGTCCAGGCCAAAAAGCCTGGTAAAGCTACTATTAAAGTGTTGTCTGAATACGATTCACTAAATTATGACGAGGTAATATTATTATCTTTGGTGAAGCTTATCATGTTTGGCTCCCTAAGCCCAATCTAGTATCATTGGTTTGCATATGTTTCTATGTTATTTAGTTGGTGTTTGAATGTATGAATGTTGTATAGTCAGAGAGTAGTAGTAATTTGCCCAGTAATTTGGCTCCTTAAAACTTTTTATTTTCTTATAGGTCCTTGTTGAAGTCTCCATTCCGTCTTCTATGGTTATGCTTCACCATTTTCCTGTAGAAACTGTTGTTGGATCTCATCTTCAAGCTGCTGTGACAATGAAGGCAGCGAATGGTAACACCATATTCAAGGATATTGTGAAGTTTCATTTTAATTTTACTGCTTGGCATTTTTGGTAATGTGGATGTTTCATGTGCAGGTGCCTTTTTCTACAGATGCCATGCCTTCAATTCTTTGATAAAGTGGAAAGCTGGAAGTGAGTCTTTTGTAATTGCCAATGCAACTCAGGAGTTGTCATACTTGGAAACAGTGCCAAATATTCAGCTCCATCCATCAGATGATGGCTTTCCCTGTTCTTGG